>OY757014.1:43000128-43072628 GCA_963580285.1 Lucinisca nassula
CTTATTATAATCAGAATGAAAACCGTACGAGAACATAGTTTTTCATGGAAGTTAACAGTTTTACATGATCAAGTTGATTCTTAACATACTATTTACATGTTGAAAAGGAAGGTGGAGATTATACAAAGACAAGACAGGTTTTATGTACAGTGTCAGAGGAGAGATCTGAAGAGAAGATTATATGGAAAGGGAAAGAAGAGACCCTTAATTTGCTATCTTCTTCAAATCCAGCTTTGACGTGTTTTTTTTTTCCAAGATTTTTTTTTTTTTTTTGTGGACATTGCTGAGGGTAAACATTTGTTAATACAATAGATACTTAAAAACAAAAGACCAAACATGTGGCAAAAATAGTTTGATGTAATTTTGGAACCAGGGACCAAATTCTTATCAAAACAACTAGCAAACAATATCATTACTCATGTATAAAGGTGTTGTCTTTGGTCAGCTGTAACACTTGATGTGAAAACTGTTGATCCTTTGAAGATTTTTTCTTTTGTATTCAGACTTGTGTGAAGTAAGGCTGATTATACCAATTGTTATTAATATCATCTGTAGACAGATGGTTAATATGTTTGGTTGGACAAAAGATCCTAAATTGATTTGTAAACATAGCTGACAAACAAGCTGCTTATGCAAGTGGCTGATTAATAAATTTATTGAAATTTTCAAATAATAGATCTTAAAACACAAAGGGATGTGTAAAGTTTGGATAGGTAATTATAGAAACATGATTGATTCCCTCTGGTGTGTGACAGATTTGTTAATAGCTTAATTGCTTTTAATACTCTGTTGCTAAATGGTCCCTGGTTTCCACGAGAAGAAGAGAAATAAACAGAGGAAAAAAAGCCAAAAAATAAACAAAACAAACACACTCACATACAAAAAAGTTGGAAAGTTTTAGCTTTCACACCAATTAACCCTTGTACTGCTGAATAAACATACCACACCCACTACTGATTATCAGCCAATCAAATTACTTGATGTAGTTTATTGCTACAATTTCATAAACCGTATGCCAAACAGTGTAGATCCTGATCAGATGACTTCTTCAGAAGCCATCTGATCTGGATCTACATTGTTTGAAAGACAAGGCATATCCGGTCTCAGCAAGACAAGGGTTAAGCAATCATACTAGCCGCATTGACCATCAAACTTACACATACCGGTATAGACATTCATTCAATGACATCAAATATGGATGTTTGTGTACATATATACAGCTAATGATTTTTTAGAGGATTGGCCTGCAGGTTTTAGTGATTGCCCCTCTCTTCGTTATTTCACCGTAATACAGCTTCATATACCCTTGAATTAAGCAAGTTATATTTTTAATTCTTAAATGCCCTATTCTATTGATTTACTTTCCCATTTTTATGATGAAAGTGGTACACGATTCAAGCTCGCCCCACTGGAAAGCGGGGGAGGTCAGTAACCAATCAAAAGTAGAAAGTTTAGCCCACTAACAGCCTTGCATCTAGGTATAGATATAATGAATATAGTAAAATTAAGGTTCCTTTTGATTTGTTTTCACAATTTTATGATGATAGTGGTACGCGATTCAAGCTCACCCCGCTGAAAGCGGGGGAGGTCAGTAACCAATCGAAATAAGGAAGTTTTGTCCACTATCATCCCTGCATCTTGGTATTGATATAATGAATATGGTAAAATTAAGGTTTTCCCACTTTTATGATGATAGAGGTACGCGATTCAAGCTCGCCCCGCTGAAAGCGGGGGAGGTCAGTAACCAATCAAAATTAGTAAGTTTTATCCTCTATCATCCCTGCTTCTTGGTTTAAATAATAGATTGGTAGTTTGTATTTTTAATGTATGTAAAAACTGCTTCCCTTATTTCAAATGAATATTTTTTGTTTTGATTCAGTAGCAGTTTTCCTGTGTTCATTATGTTGGGAGCAGTGGAGAAAATAATGAGCTGTATCCTCTATATCCCCACAATGAGGACATAGAGGGTCCATCTCATTATGATATTGGTTATTTGCTTTAAGTCCATTGTGCCCTAGCCTTAATCGGGTATATGTTCTATCCATTTGCCTACTATTTGAGTACTGGGTGATCTTCGTTGGAAGCGTGCTGTCAAGTTCCCAACGCTGACCATGCCCATATTGTGCCCACTGTGATGCCCATTTCTTCCTTACTTTACGTTTAATAATTGAATATGATCAAGAATTCACTGTCCAGGAATATTGGTTACATCACGGTCAATTTCATTTCCACACTTTATTCAAAGTCCTATCTTCAGACTGCTGATGGCCAATTAAAGAATGGCCTAGTGGGCATAATTTAAAGTATAATAAGCTTGGTAGTACAAACAACTTCAAGGAGAAAACTGTTAAAATCTGCCATTTTTCTGGACACAAAGCGTTATTTTTTTTTCACTGGTTAATTTTGAAATTAAATATCAAGCATCTTCATTGATATTCCAAAGTACAAATTGTCTTGATGACTGACAAAGGCCCACAAGAAAATAATTTAGTAGCTCTTGAGCTTCTAAATACAGGTTCTTTGGGTTAAAAATTAAATTTTATTTCGTGACTTCGTGATGTAACTTTTCGTGTCCATTTTTGTTACATCCTAGACAAGGCTGAATTCAGAGACAGGAGATCTCCTGTCATTTTACAAAATTCGTATATAGTAAGGCTGTTGATTTTATTTGATTTCGGACTTAAGTATAATTAACTGAAAAGAAAATGTAATTAAAAAAATTTGTACGAAGTACTCACACTGCCATTTCGTGTCCATTTTGTTACATCACGGGATATTTCATTGTTCAGTCCCTGTAAATTTCTTATCATGGACTGTTGCAATCAAACATCACTTGCTGCATCATCATCTAGGTCACTTTTAGCATGGGTGAAAACATTCCAGAACATGTGATGATCATAAGTGACAGGTCAAGGTTAAATATTGGACACCGTTACCTCTGAAGATGTTACATCTTCAAAAATCTTAAAAAAACCAACAAAACAGGCATTGAAACTGCTTTTTATCCCCTCGCAACAACGTTGCGAATGGGGATATAGCATCGGTGCCGTGCGTCCGTGTGTTAGTGTGTGTGTCTGTGTGTCTGTGTGGCTGTGTGTCTGTGTTTCTGTGTGTGTGTCTGTCCGGAACCTTGTGAGCAGGATAGAAGACACAGTATTCATCGTAGAAGCATCAAACCTTCCACAAATGTTCACCATGTACAGAGGATGAACCCTATTGAATTTCAAGGTCAGGGGTCAAAGGTCAAGGTCACAATGGACTTGACCTTGAAAACCTTGTGAGCAGGATAGAAGACACAGTATTCATCGTAGAAGCATCAAACCTTCCACAAATGTTCACCATGTACAGAGGATGAAGCCTATTGAATTTCAAGGTCAGGGGTCAAAGGTCAAGGTCACAATGGACTTAACCTTGAAAACCTTGTGAGCAGGATAGAAGACACAGTATTCATCGTAGAAGCATCAAACCTTCCACAAATGTTCACCATGTACATAGGATGAACCCTATTGAATTTCAAGGTCAGGGGTAAAAGGTCAAGGTCACAATGGACTTGACCTTGAAAACCTTGTGAGCAGGATAGACGACACAGTATTCATCGTAGAAGCATCAAACCTTCCACAAATGTTCACCATATACAGAGGATGAACCCTATTGAATTTCAAGGTCAGGGGTCAAAGGTCAAGGTCACAATGGACTTGACCTTGAAAACCTTGTGAGCAGGATAGAAGACACAGTATTCATCGTAGAAGCATCAAACCTTCCACAAATGTTCACCATGTACAGAGGATGAACCCTATTGAATTTCAAGGTCAGGGGTCAAAGGTCAAGGTCACAATGGACTTGACCTTGAAAACCTTGTGAGCAGGATAGAAGACACAGTATTCATCGTAGAAGCATCAAACCTTCCACAAATGTTCACCATGTACAGAGGATGAACCCTATTGAATTTCAAGGTCAGGGGTCAAAGGTCAAGGTCACAATGGACTTGACCTTGAAAACCTTGTGAGCAGGATAGACGACACAGTATTCATCGTAGAAGCATCTAACCTTCCACAAATGTTCACCATGTACAGAGGATGAACCCTATTGAATTTCAAGGTCAGGGGTCAAAGGTCAAGGTCACAATGGTCTAACATATTCAGATTGGATTTTCATGTTAATGAATGGTATGCAGTTGCGAGGGGATGCTACGCTTGCGTTGCCTTGTTATGTGGTTGTCACTGGGCTACTCTTATGTATATGTGTTTTTTTTAGATAAAAACACATGCAAGGTTTTTTTTGATTGTAACATATATATGCATAGAACTGCTGGTAAATTGTCTGACAAACATTTTATAGTGAACCTATCAGAATTGGAGTAGTGTCAAAGTTACATCCTACAGACAGTTAATGATTTAAGCTGACTGGTTAATTGTAGCATGCTAACTACAAAACTGAAGATTAGCCAGCAATATAAGGAGAAAATCATGTATGGCAGGGATTAGGTTAAGCTGCTGCTACATCATTATAAATCAAAAATTAAACCAGATGTAACTGGACAGATGGTGTCCATCGTTACATCCTATAATGGTTTGTTTCTTGTATTTTAAGACATATTAAATCAAGGAATATACATTATAATAGTTGACTACAGCAGTGTATTCATTTGTGTAAATATCAGTTTCGATTACATTGCAAACATGTGAAAAAAACATGTATTAGCATTCCAATCAATGAAAAGAAGTTAGATGTAACAGGACACTAGTGTCCAATATTACATCATTAATTACTGAACAATTATTAAAATCAGCAAACTCTAGTGCAAATGATACACATATAATATGCTGAAATTTGTTTCACATGATTTTCTTTCAAATACTGAAATGGAAGAGACAATAATCATTGCATAAAAAATTTAAAAGGGGAAAAGTCAGTTGTGACATGAAGTAACTTGGACACTGGTGTCCAATGTTACCTTACACATTTACAAAGGAACCGTTTTTTTTTTTGTAACTTTATTGCAGTAGAAGAACAGTAAACAGTGTTTTATCCATTTGGTTACAAAATTTTTGTCTGCTTTTAAATGGATCTTCATTTTCACTCTAGCATCAATTAAAACCCATAGAATTCTGACTCAGAAAGGAGCGTAAACTATTAGCTGATTTAAGAATGATAACAAGCAATAAGGGACTTGATATAAACTATTAGTGTTTAAAGACTGTCCTATCTGTTCAAAAATGACAGCTGTCACACCTAAAAGTAGCTTAGTAGGAAGAATCATTCATCTGCACCTCAGCAGATTTTGGACATCAAGCCATTTAAGGATGTAACAGAAATTCCTGGACAACATATTCTTGATCATATACTTCATTTTTGCTGAGCTTTATATCTAGCGGTTTGCCTGTTTTAGACCCTAACTTAGCTGCCTTATCCGCTAATTCATTGCCCTCAATATTGCAATGTGATGGGCACCATTCCAATATAATATTGAGATTTTTATTGATAATTTTATCAATAAGGTATTCAATTTCTAGGAGGATATCTGGTCTAGAATTACATGTTCCAGAAGTAAGAGTCTGTATCGCACTTAAGGAGTCTGTCAGTATTACTGACTTTTGTGGTTGGTTCTCTTCAACCCATTTAAGGGCTTCCCTTATTGCAATTAATTCTGCAGTGAAGACAGTAAGATTCCCATTTAATTTATATTGTTTCAAAATCCTTAACTCTGGTATAGTAAAAGCACATCCTGTGAGAAAATTTTCTTCATCTTTACTTCCATCTGAATAGATTTGCAATGCAGAATTGTACTTTTCTCGAATGTGTATTTTAGCCTTGCATTCGACAGCCTTAATATTATCTGTCTTTTTATTAATTTCGCCTGACAGTGTAGCTTTTGGTTTGATTGACCTGAGAGCGAATTTACTTCTATATATTGGTTCTTGTATTTGAATATCTGGTATATTGTATTCTTTTTTAAGATCTTCCACAGCAATGACATAAGGTATCTTTTTCTTTACTCGCTTTAATTCAGTTTCGTAGACAGAGTGTCCAAAAAGTTCATTCAGCGGTAATTTGTTACCATGTGGAATTGACCTTGCCCAATATTTTAGTATCATCTCTTCTCTTCTGAGATTTAGCGGTAAGACATTGCATTCAACTTCTACAGATACATTTGATGTTGATTTGTATGCCCGTTATGATTCTAAGAGCTGCGGATTGTATTCGGTTTAACCTGTTCAGCTGAGATGAGCTTGCTGTTGTTGCATAGGCTTGACAACCATAGTCTAGTTTGCTTCTGATTAAGGTTTTGTACAACATCAGTAGAGTTTTTTTATCAGCACCATATAATTTGGTTCCAGAAATGTACCGCATTAGATTGAGATCTTTTTTGCACCTTTCAAATCAAAATGAGAATTCCAGTTTAGGTTGCTATCAAAGGTTATCCCTAATAATTTTGCCTGTTTTTTGTATTCCATGGTTTTGTTCCCAATTTTTAATTTAGGGATGTCTTCAGATGGTATTTTTCTATAGTTAAAGACTACACACTCAGTTTTTTCTGCAGATATTTTTATCCCCCATTCCTCTGCCCATGATTCAATCTAATCTAGGATTCTTTGGCACAGAACAGCTAAGTGTCTGAGGCTTTTAGCTGTTCTCCATGCCGCAGAATCATCGACATATTGTATGAGATCTGCATCAGATTCCTTAAGTACATCATATTGAGTGTTCATTAGAACATTGAAAAGAATAGGACTTAGTACGCTACCTTGTGGGGATCCATTCTCTAATTTTCTGATTTCTGAAAGGTCTTGCCCTACCCTTACTTGTATTCGTCTGTCACTTAAGAAATCCTTAATCCATGCAAACATTCTACCTTTAATTTTAAATTTT
Source organism: Lucinisca nassula (assembly GCA_963580285.1). Taxonomy (NCBI): domain Eukaryota; kingdom Metazoa; phylum Mollusca; class Bivalvia; order Lucinida; family Lucinidae; genus Lucinisca; species Lucinisca nassula. Next base: position 43,006,999 of record OY757014.1, read on the forward strand.
ACTAGTTGGGATAGAACCCCATTAGTCCACATCAAATCAAAGGCCTTTTCAAGATCTAGGAATATGCACATTAGAGCCCTGTCCTGCATTTTAGCTTTTAGTATAGAGGATTGCAGTTTCATGATTTGGTCTAAAGTTGATCGATTTTTTCTGTATCCAGACTGCGTTGGTGCTAAAAGATTATTGTTTTCTAAATGAGAGGTTAGCCTGTTTGTAATCATTGTTTCCATAATTTTGCAAATTGTTGATGTTAGAGAAATAGGTCTGTACGATCCTGCCTCATTTGGTGGTTTATTTGGTTTTAAAATGGGAATAATGGTCCCAAGTTTCCATTCATCCGGAAGTTTACCAACTGTCCACGATTTATTTATAAGACTTAATAACTGCCATTTTGCTTTCTCAGACAAGTTTTTCAGCATATCATAATGTACTGTGTCTGCCCCTGGAGATGTACTCTTTTTCTTGTTTAATGCGGTTTGGAGTTCTTTTTTTGTTGACAGCACCAATGTTTTCTTTCACAGAGTTTATGACTTCTGGTTCGACTCTTAATTTCCTAGCCCTAAAATTTGGGTTCAGTTGTTCATCGCTGCTTATGTTTTGATAGTGGTCAGCCAACTTGTTGGCTTTATCTATATTTTCATGACCTCTGCCATTGGGTTGCTTGAGCACTTCAACTGGTTTGAATGGTTTTCCATTGAATTTCGCTATAACATGCCATATATATTTACTGCTCACCTCATGATTCAATTTAGAAATGTATTCTTGCCATTTTGCTACTCTAGTTCTATCAAGAAATTTTGTGCTTTCGGCCCTAGCTGTTTTGTAGAGTTCTTTGAGATGAAAAGTACCATATTTCCTCCATTTGACACTTGGATAGAGTATATTTCCCGAGTCCATGACACCTCCGAATACACAACACTTGACACTAGTCCGTAGACATCGGTTATCAGGCAGCTGTTATTTCACTAAATGGAAATTTCCCGTCTCGTTATTCTTTACTTTTAATCATTTTTACTTACAGTAACATGCATTTTCAGGTTAAAAAAAACGATTTTATTCAATGTAATTGATAGCGATCTAAAGGGTAATTGCCGGTCGCACTGTTATTGTTTTCATCTCAAAAAATGGCGGCCTATCGGTTGCTACGGGCAGTGACGTCACGCCGGCGAACCCTATAAATCACTTGGTTTCATTAAACGAAATGCGGTGTGTTTACGAAACAGAATGGAGGTAATAACCGGAATGGTGGAGTGCTTTGGTGCAGTGTTAGCGCATCAGATTTGTGATCGAGAGGTTGCGGGTTCGAGCCTCACGCTGACAAAAGTGTTGTGTCCTTGAGCAAGACACTTCATCCACATTGCTTAAAAAAATAAAATAATAAAAAAAGAGTACTGGTTACCACCCAGGAAATCCTGCTTGTAATGCTCAGATGTGGGCGAGTAGCAGTAATAGGAGAAAAATTAAAAAACAGACCTTGAATAACCGGAATGGACCTTTAAAACTATTATTTTATCCAATTACCAGCTTAATATCTTAATATATGAGGTACTAAAGAAAGAAAGGTGAACGGGGAGCGTGATAGCTCAGTGGTTAGTGCACTTGCCTCCGATGCTAGAAGTCCCAGGTTCGATCCCCAGCAGCGACGATAAAATTTCGGTGTCCGAACACGCTCCATTGGCATCATTTACAGGGATGAATGTCATAAAGTGCACTGTCTTTCGGATTGGGACGTTAACTGGAGGCCCACTGTGCAGGTTAAAGAACCCTACCGTAATTACATGATTACTGTGTAGGCTTTCATCCTGCAAAACCTGGAGTGTATGTATAAATGTACACAAGCGGTAATGTTCAAATGTGACTGATGCAGTATCAGTAGAAAGAAAGAAAGGGGGCAATTTTGGATGAAAGAATCTGTATTATATTAGCTCACAAAGACATTATAATTATGCCAAATAACAGAACCATGGGCGGTACTCATTATAAACTATTCTAACTTTAACATGAACATGACAAAGCTTTAACTTGTAAAGGGCCTATTTGTCAAAACATAGATTATTGGTTAGTATCATTTCGATTGTTGTTTATTTAATACAATTTGCGCAGACAACTTTGTATGTAATTAGATTCAAAAATCTGATAAGTCATGTGTCAAAAATTAAGCAGGCACGTGCCATACCTGTGAAATATAGCTTCAGCACAACACATCCCAGCAGAATAGATTTAGAAATGTCCTGGGTCATAAAACGAATCTGGGATGTTTCGGTCCCGAGTCGTTTCAGCATAATTTGGACCTGGGTCATTGCGGCCTATTTCGGTGGGTGGTTTTGGCTTGGGTTTTGGCCTAATTTTATTAGGTAGCATTTTTTCTGCATTAATTATTATTTAAATTTGGATTTCTATTTATTGACTGGGCTGTTGAACCACAATACAAACAAACAAAACCCACAACCTATATTTTTCGAGCAGAAATAAGAAAAAATATTGCTTACCCCAGTATTACTATATAAAAGTGCTGTTTGAGGAGGTCAAAATTATATAGGCTTGTTTTTGTGATGTGAAATCTTTATCAGTGTGCTCAGAATATAAAAGTAACAGCATATAGAGTACTTGTTCGTCGAATCTTGGAATATGGTAGTTGTACTGAGAGTGGTCCTTTAAGAAGAAACTGGAAAAGTTCAGAATAGAGCTGCTAGATATATAACTACATGTAGCAATTACTGCTTGAAACATGGTGTATGACTAAAAAAATTCAAATGGGAGTCACTCAAGAAAAGTACAAGAGAAAGTAGGCTTATTTTATCGTACAAAGGTCTAAAGGGTGTAGCCATCATTCCAACCCACCAGCTAGGCACTGTAGAAACCAGCACTGATTGGCATTTCATAAGCCTACTGCTGAAGCGGACATTTACAAAGGATCCTGCTTTCCTCGGACAATTACCCAGCAGGCACATGTCACTGGGACAAAGTCAAATCAGTGTCGGTGCACCGACGTAGATTTGACGTTGCATAAACGTCATGACATTGTACCAACCTCGATGTGATGTCACAATTACATCATGTGTCTGCTTGGCAGAGATTGGAAAGCTCTTCTCGCTTCGGTCATTTCCTCAGCTGAAGGTGCTGCGGAGAGTGTAGCTAAGTTTACCTCTTTGGTGAGAGGTATGGACTAACTTTCCCCATCATGTCCTAGTGAATGATTGTCATTTGCTATATGCCACCAGTAACAACTCTGATGCTGATTCTGATGTTATTAGTCGAAATTGTCAACCTAAACGGTTATCAATCACTAAACACTTCCATCTGCTCAACTGCTCTTGAACAGTTCACAAACCTTAGTACTTGATTTTATTATGACCCTGCCATTCGAAGAATGGTGGAAAGGGCATATAGCGTTGCCCCTGTCCGTCCTTGCGTCAAAAACTTAAATGCGGTCAATAACTTCCTTATTAGACCCCCGCATACGAAGTATGCTAGGGGGGTATAATGTTTTCGTTCTGTCGTTTGTCCATCGGTCGGTCTTTCCGTCTGTCCGTCAGTTAACATTTTGGTTTAAGTTTTGCGCCAAAGTTTCTAAGAGATTGTATCTTCTGAGCCCTTTGATAGATTTTGTTGATACTTACACTGAAGTTACATACTGGAGTCTAAAATTTTCATTGATGCATGTCCCACTCCCCACAGAGACCTTGAGGTCAAGGTCACAGACTTTGAAATTTTACATTTGGTTAAAGTTTTGCGTCAAAGTTTCTAAGAGATGGTATCTTCTGAATCCTTTGATAGATTTAGTTGATACTTACACTGAAGTTACATACTGGTCTGAAGGTTTCATTGATGCATGTCCCACCCCCACAGTGACCTTGAGGTCAAGGTCACAGACTTAGAAATTTTACATTTGGTTAAAGTTTTATGACAAAGTTTATAGATGCATGTATGTTCCTAACTCTAAGACAAATTCAGTTGTTACATGTACTTGCATGTACCAGTCCAAACATTTCATGATGTATGTCCCTTCCCCAACCCACGGTGACCACAGATTTAGAAATTTTACATTTGATTCAAGTTTTAGACGCCTGTATGTTCTAAACTCTAAGACAAATTCAATTGATGCTTGCATGGATATTGCATACCAGTCCAAAGATTTCATTGATGCATACCCCAACCTGCTGCTTCAGTAACATTGATACTCCCACACCTTTAGTAACTTTTATGCCCTCACTCCCTTGGTCCATTTAGAAATTTTATGTTTGGTTTAGCTTTTACAAGCACATTCATAGATTCTTATAGCTTCTTGACATCTTCATTCATAATCATATTACATACAAGCTCAAAAGGTATATCAGAGTATGGCGCTGGCTAGGGGTATACATGACCCACTGGTCGCTTTCTCTAGTTTCTCGATGGATTTTAAAATTACTCGGCAGAATCAGACGACATGTCACATGCAAAACCCAGGTCCGTACTTCCAAGGTCAAGGTCATACTTAGAGGTCAAAGGTCAAAAAAGGGTCGGAAACTTAAATGCAGTCAATAACTTTCTTAATTCTGAATGGATTTTGAAATTACTTTGTAGAAATGTTAACAATCATGAGACAATATGTCACATGCAAAACCCAGGTCCGTACCTCCAAGGTCAAGGTCATACTTAGAGGTCAAAGAAGGGTCCGAAACTTAAACACAGTCAATAACTCATTTATTTCTGGATGGTCTTTGAAATTACTTTGAAGAAATGTTAACCATCATGAGACGATGTGTCACATGCAAACCCAGATCCGTACCTCCAAGGTCAAGGTCATACTTAGAGGTCAAATGTCAAAAAAATGGTCCGAAACTTAAACATAGTCAATAACTTTCTTATCTCTGGGTGGATTTTGATATTAATTGGCAGAAATATTGGCTATCATGAGACAATCTGCCTTACACAATACTAAGGTCCTTAGAGGTCAAATGTGAAAAAGGGTCCAAAACTTAAATACAGTCAGTAACTTTCTATGGATGAATACGAACACAGGCATATTTTCAGGCGGGGGCATCCATGTCCTATGGACGCATTTCTAGTTATACATGAGTAAATGCTTGTGCGAAAAAGAAATGATATACATGTACAAGCAACACAAACATCTGGACTGACGTGTGAATCAACAAGCTGTAACCCTTCACTTAGAGCACAATGACTGACGAAGAATGTAATAGATTATTTTATTGTTTAACTTTCGCCGTTGCTGCAGATTGTTTCCAAAGACTTTAAAGGTTTGTGCGGTTTGTCTCAAAGTTATGATAGACGGCACACAAGTGCACAATGGTCTACTTCACGTGCCACATACAGACATGCATGGTGCTCATCCATTCTAACATTTTTTCTTAATAGCCCTGTGGCTGAATAAGGCTTCAGCGGTTAGCAGATACAGATCATACGGCACTGACGTGCAGGATGATCAATTCTGTATTCGACATATTTACCGCACCGTGCGCTTAGTTTTTTAGAATTGTATGAAAATATTGTGGTGAAAAATCTACCTAATAAGCGCACACTCAATACGAAAAAAAAAAAAAAAAGCTTCCCGATATGGTTATTTCATAGAGTTGAATTTCAGCATAGGGATTCACCACATATACATATGATTGTCTGGGTCAAAGATGCAGCAAAACTCAATATGAATTTGTTGGGAGGTTACTGTAAAGTGTGCGCTTGTGTATTTTTTCCAGAAAAAAGCTTGGGTGTGCGCTTATAGGAGCATGTGCGGCAAATAGGTCGAATACGGTATTTACTAGTATCAATGGCATGCACATTTTGAGAATAGCATGCAAAATATTTATGAAATGTAATTATATTTATATGATCAGCCTGCATCTGTCGTTGTGATACCTTCAAAGACTTAATAACCTATAAATCTGTTAATTGTGATCAGAGTCTACACAGTTTTTCTAAGCTATTTAAAGGTAAATATGCAAAGATAGCAGGCTGATCTCCGAGTCTGTTCAGTTCGAAAAAGCACTCTGTTTTCTGAGCTATTAAAAGCTTAACAATCGAAGATAGCAAAAGCACAGGCTGATCTCCAATAGACAAAATATATATACATGTACATGTTAATAAAGGGATATGAAAACCTGGCCGAAACAACCGGCCAATTTGGCAGAAAGGACCAACCACCCAAATTGGGCCGAAACGACTCAGGACCGAAACGACCCGGGGACCGAAACGACTCAGGACTTAAATGACCCACGACCTCATAGAACAGAACAGAGCAGAAATTTTATTTAAAATTCCATAAGGCTATAAAGCTTGCACGGATATAACATCTACGATACTTGATGGTGTATGGCAGTGTGGATATTCCTAAGTAAATTCTATATTAACTATATTTTTTTTCAGCAACCAACCTTCTGTTATTGAAAGTTGATTTTTTAAATCAAGTTTCTTTGTCATTGCATTTCTACTTCCGGTACTGGACCGCGTTGCTCCACTTCCGCTGTTCGTTGGCTGCATAAAATAGTCCAAATGAACTCTTGAAAATTAATTTTGCAGGCCGGCCCCGCCATGGAACGTCTTTCAAAATATTTCAGTTTTCGAGACTTTATACGGATTGAATATAAATTGGCACAGAAAGACGAATTCTGAAAAGAAAACAGTACTCTGGAACTATTTTCCTACGCGCTTTTCGGTGATATTTATGTTTTACTCTTTCATCCCTGAGTTTCTAAACAGGACCCTTATCGCTTTAAACATGTTCTTATAGAAAAGGATTTCTGATTAGTTCACTGACAGGATGACAAACATTGTACATGTAGATTCTGGCGAGACGTTCTAGCTACGTGCCGTCTTATCAGGATCTACAAGGTTTGCCTAGATACAGTGTATTTCTACCTCGGCGTCTGCACCGGTCTACAGGGTTAAAAGGGTTAGCTTATCATTGACCAACTAAACAACCTCATACTGACCTACTAGACTTGCCCAAGTCTGTTAATTAGGTGTCCATTGTAAAAATAATTGTTTTTACAAAAATAAAAAATAAATACATTGTAAATGAAATAGCAATACCGTCTTTTATGAAAATTGTGAAATTAACAGACTTGTAAATATTGAAAGAACTCATTCACCTTTCCTGTAGATGATTGTCAGATATGGGTGAGAAGTTTATTAGGGCCCCGCACTGAAAGTGTGGGTGCCCTATAGTAATCACTCTGTCCGTCCGTCTGTCTGTCTGTCCGTCCGTCTGTCTGTCCGTCTGTCCGTCCACAATTTTTTTTATCCTCCATAACTTTTTATTATTCCTGGATGGATTTAAATATTACTTGGCATCATTCTGTCCGTCCGTCTGTCTGTCTGTCCGTCTGTCCGTCCACAATTTTTTTTATCCTCCATAACTTTCTTATTCCTGGATGGATTTAAATATTACTTGGCAGAAATGTTAACCATAATGTGATGGAGTGTTGCGCGCAAGACTCAGGTCCGTACCTCAAAGGTCAAGGTCATACTTAGAGGTTAAAGGTCAAAAAAGGGTCTTTCCTGTGTCCAATTAATAACTTTGTTATTATTCCTGGATGGATTTAAATATTACTTGGCAGAAATGTTAACCATAATGTGACGAAGTGTCACATGCAAGACCCACAGCCGTACCTCAAAGGTCAAGGTCATACTTAGAGATAACAGGTCAAAAAAGCGTCTTTTTCATTGTGTCCAATCTATAACTTTCTTATACCTGGATGGATTTAAATATTACTTAGCAGAAATATTAACCATAATGTGACAGTGTGTCACGCGCAAGACCCAGGTCCGTACCTCAAAGGTCAAGGTCATACTTAGAGGTGAAAGGAAAAAAAAACGTCTTTTTTAACATCAACATTTTCCTACTCCTCTGATAGCGCTGCCGGGGCCCTAGTCAGTTTCACTGACAGCTCTAGTTTAGATAACTTTTCACTGACAGGCTCCAGAGCTTGTTACCATGATTTATTTACATTTAGTGGGGGAAAACCACATGAAGGCAAAGGGTTTAAAAAAAAAGAAGTTTCAATTTTAATCTTTTATTCTTAAACCATTACGATAACATGCCTATGCTATATTAGAAGGCTCCAACAATGACGTTAATAAGAATTTTTCTTATTTCTGCTCAAAACATAGATTGTGGGAACTCGTTACAACCGATTCAATGAGGCAGTTCTAATGAGTACCCACAATCTATGTGTAACCGCCTCAATGAGGCGATTCTAATGGACATACGACACTAGTATTCACAATTACCATGATCATCCCCTAAACATGTCCATACAATGAAAACCCTTGTTAACCCCACTTTATATAGAGTAAAGCAGGGTTTACCAAATTACCAGGCTAGTCATTTTGTAATTTCTGCTCTAAAACATAGATTTTGGGTAGGCCCCGTATCGTTTTTCTTTATTTCTGCTTCAAACATAGGTTGTGGTTGCTTGTGAGAGGCGGTTCTAAAGAGTACCCACAATCTATACTACTGAGCAGAAATAAGAAAATTATGTAACCCCTTGTAAACCCCACTTTTCTCAATGGTTTCTCCTGTTAAGATAATGTTGAAAAGATTCTGCAATTACACATCTTCTTAACTAAGTAATTATGCCAGGATAATGATATTATGCTGCCTGCTTGCCTTTTTATAGCCCCGCTTTGAAAAAGTGGGGGCTATATTGGATTTGGCTTGTCCGGAATTCTGTCTGTCTGTCTGTCTGTCTGTAATTTGTCCGGAATTCCGTCTGTCTGTCTGTAATATTTGATAGTGGGTACCTTGTTACCGCAACTCCTCTTACAGTTCTAGGTCAATCCTTTTGAAACTTTACAGGTGTTATCATATAGGTCTGAAGATGTGCATATTCTTTTTTCATTATCCTTAAATAATTTTTTTCACTTATTTCACCTTTTTTAACTTGGACAATTTTTGAGATCTACTAATGTTAAAATGTATAGGGAGTAGCTACCTTGTTACCGCAACTCCTCTTACAGTTCTAGGTCAATCCTATTGAAACTTTACAGTTGTTTTCATATAGGTCTGAAGATGTGCATATTCTTTTTTCATTATCCTTAAATAATTTTTTTCACTTATTTCACCTTTTTTAACTTAGACAATTTTTGAGATCTACTAATGTTAAAATGTATAGGGAGTAGCTATCTTGTTACCGCAACTCCTCTTACAGTTCTAGGTCAATCCTATTGAAACTTTACAGGTGTTTTCATATAGGTCTGAAGATGTACATATTCTTTTTTCATTATCCTTAAATAATTTTTTTCACTTATTTCACCTTTTTTTAACTTAGACAATTTTTGAGATCTACTAATGTTAAAATGTATAGGGAGTAGCTACCTTGTTACCTTGTTATCTTGTTACCGCAACTCCTCTTACAGTTCTAGGTCAATCCTTTTGAAACTTTACAGGTGTTTTCATAGAGGTCTTAAGATGTGCATGTGGTTTTTTCATTATCCAAAACTTATTTTTTAACTTAGACTGTTTTTCAGATCTAATAACGCGAAAAGTCTATAAGGCGACTTAAAGGCGTTGGTACCTTGTTAGGGATTTAACCCTCTCACAAGTCTTTACCTTTAATTCATGAGTCTTTCTCCTCTGACAGAGCTATAGCGGGGCTATAGTCAGATCCTCTGACAGTTCTAGTTTTCTATAAAAACCAGTGCAAAAACAATAACAGTCCAACCTGTGTTAAGCAAGCACCTCAGGAATGATCAAAATGTGCTTGCTTAAGACAGGTGCTTGCTTAATACAGTCGGATATTAATGCATTCGCCTTTTTCGGGATTTGAATGATTGCTTGCTTGCTTAATTGAGGTGGCCACTATGACCGGTTTGACTGTATAATGATACCTCAATGGCTCGAACACCGATAGCTCGTTTTCTATGACTGTTTTCGAAGTCGCTCTTGAGTCTCTTCACACATACATGTATCCATATGACAAATATTTAGGGATAGTTATGGGTATTTGGCGTATTTTATCTGGAAAAATTATATTGTGTGTACTCACGAGTTGATTCTAATGAGCACACACAAAATATATTAATCAAATAAAGGACTGAAAGTAATGCCGAAATTATCCTCAGTAAATTCAACCCTCGATGGCAGGAACTACCACTGTCTCGAACAAGTTTTAGGTCCCAACACAAAGGAAGCAACATCCCCAAAATGACCTATACAGTGTTGACAGGGGCATTAAACCACAAATCAAACAAAACAAAACAAAAATCTCCAAAATACTAGAATTTTCGTCTCTTTCACTGACAGACGCAGGTGGGTGTTATTTATTAAGTAAACATTGACTGCAGAGGCTAATGCTCTTATCAACAAGTGGGAGATAGTGTTTCATGCCAGCTTTGTGCTGGTCGGAACTTTTGCAGAGTATACAAGTCCCTACATTCACAGATGAAGACTAAACAGAGACTTTTACATATTTTTTGTTTAAAGGGGCTTTCATTTAAAAATAAAAAATGTAAATGTAGGGATTTGGGCAAGTCTAACTGACCTACATACTCGCCTGCTTTCGAGAGCTCTAATATTACAAAACACGTGTTGTTTAAATCAAGTTCCGTACTTTAGCAAATAGTGAAGACACCGATATGGCGCAACATTCTGTGGCCTCTAATCTATCTTAACTGTTTCCAAAAGTCACAGTATTGAAACAATTGACATTTGGGTTAATGTTTTAGCTCCCCGTACAGGTGGGAATAAACGCCTTGGATAAACGCGGTGTCTGACCAGCTGCAGAGTTATAATGTCTAAATCAAATGGTTTAAAAATGATCTTTTTTGTCAAGTTATTCTCCTTTTTATGTCCCGACGCCCGAAGGAACATAGCTCCGAGCGGCTGCACAACCTATGTGCATCGTCGTATCAATGCGACGTTGATGCGACGTTGCTAAGACATCATGTGCCCGCTAGAACTTCTCCGTAAGATTATTAGCAGATATGTACTGAGCTAATTTAGAAATTTATGGTTGGACCATGAAGAAATTGGCTGGCACGTTTATCTTTCTTTCTTCCGTATTTTCATCGTGGGGGTAGTTGAGTGAGGCAATGGCGATGTGTATCTTGTGTCAGTGGGGAGTCCAGCTGATATTGACTTACAGTTGGGCAACACCTGCTGTCCTTGCAGCAGGTAACGGTAGAGTTAGGGAGTGTTGATATTTCTTCTGTTTCTACACTTCCATTCATTTTCCTCTTTCTCCTCTGTCCTTCACTTTCATCTTCTCTACAACGGCCCCCGCCCATCAGGGCTTGAAGAAATATATGGGCTGCATGATGCTTCCACCAGAGCTGAAACCGACCCGCACACGAGTACTGGTAAACCTCATTAGAGGATCTAAGCCTGCCCAGGCAAAGTGGTGTGAGTCGGCCCGTCCATGCTTTATGAACCCTTTTGGTTTCATTGGGCGGCAGGGCTTGAGATGTCATTTCATCTCAATGTCGGGTAAAAGCCTCACAAATTGGAAGCAACATCTCCAAAATGACCTTTACAGTGTCGACGGTGACGTTAAACCTCAAATCAAACAAACAAACAAATCATCTCCTCTACTGTCTCTTCTATCTCTTTTCCCCTTTCTCTTGGAGAAGACAAAAATGATCCACTAGGGTTGACCTGTCGTTAAACTCAAAACAATCGATGAATCATTTTTTCTTTGTCGAATTTTTTAACCCACTCGGACCTTGTCAAATCAGAACCAGAATCAGAATTGTTATTAGTACTGGTGACACGTCAAATGTCATTCATACACCAGGACCTGTAATATGGAAAGTTAGTCTCTATATTTTTTTCAACAAATATCTAGATAACTGCTTGATCTACGACTAACATTGTTATATAATAATTATTCCTCATAAATCAACTTTCCTCAGTACTTTCAGTACTTTGATATATATATATATATATATATAGAGAAGGTGTCTTATATCCTTACATGAGAAATGATGTATCAGAGATGTGATACCTCACATCTCCTGTAATGATAATAATAATAAGGAAGTGACTTTTAGGTCTAGTGACAGCCGGCTGTCACTAGACCTATAAGTCTGCTGACAGCCGGAATATTTACTGAATAATACGCATATTCTTTTTAACTACCGTAATAAAGTTATCCTGTTTCATGAGATACCATACCGCTTACAGAACTTTGGTGAACAGCGAAGGATGCAATAATTTCTAATGGGGACTTGTGGTGTGACAATGCTGGTATTATTGAAGCTTAGTTCTAAATCATAAATCATAAGGTTATTTCTAGGCATACCATCAGCAGAACTAACATGTACAAACTTGAGAAGAGTGGTGGGCACACACGTCATCTGGGTTTGAACAGCAATGACAGAACTAGAAATGTGTCAATATGACACAGATGCCCCCACCTAGGGGCCCACCTCACCCCGAAAAAGTCATGTAACAACAGCTGTCATCAGACAGCTATCTCACCTGGAATAGTGTCGTTCACTCTTTGGATTATTGGCATAGGTGTGTGTGTGGTGGTGGGGGGTAATCCTGATTAAACCTTTATAAAAATAACTATGATCATTCAAGATATGGACCTGCCCCCGCCTAAGGGACGGTCATGTGGTTTTTATCCGGGAACTCAGGGTTTTTGCCGACCTCCGATTAACAACCAGCTCAAAATAAGTGAAAATCAAAACAAGAGGTCCATAGGCCACTTGGCTCACCAGATCTCAGGTGGGCACTGTCCCCTGGCAGCAATATATTTTAACATGATTTTAATATACCGATTATAAAGGCTCCCAAATGTACCACCATACCCCAGAGCACCCATGTCAACGCTGTATCTGAAATGTTTGGCATTTTATGAAGTAGAGGGGATGGGGCATGGACTCAATGAAGCCATGGTTGGTATCACTGAGCCATATCAAAAGGAACCAGAATATATATGGATTAAGGGTGGTCTTGAGATTCAATCCTTTTTGGCAGTGGAGGGGTTGGGGCATGGCCTCGCTGGACACCGGAAAAAGCCCTAGATTGTGTTGTCACTGAATGTGTCTTATCATAAGTACCAAGAATATATATGGTTTAGGGGTGGGGATTTGAATGGTTTTTGAGATACGAGGCCCTTTTGTGAAATGGATGGGAGAGGACCCCACAAGTTGGTGTGACTGAATATGTCTAATTATAAGGAATAAGATTACATATGATTATGGGTCTGGGATCTGAATTGCTTCTATGATATATGGCATTTTATGAAGTGGATGGGTGGGGCATGGCCCCAGCACATTGCTACAACACAAAGAGACCCCCGGGTTGGTGTGACTGAATGAGCCTTACCATAAAGATATGGTTTAGGGGTTGTGGTCTTAATGGTTTCTGAGATATATTGCTTTTTATGAAGTGGAGGGGTGGGGCATGACTCGGGACACCCCCTGGGCCCACATGTTGGTATAACTGAATGTGTCTTATCATAAGGAACAAGAATATATTGGTTTAGGGGTGCGGATCTGAACAGTTTCTGAGATATTGGGCTTTAGCTAAGTGGAGGGGTGGGGCATGGCCCCAGCACACCCAGGGGATCCCCAGGTTTGTGCCACTGATTGTGTCATTTCACAAAGAACAAGACTAGAGAAAGTGACCAGCGGGTCATGTATTCCCCCGGTCAGTGCCACCCTCTGATATATCTTTTGAGCTTGTATGTTATATACATGAAGAAGTCAAGAAGCTCTAAGAATCTATAAATGTGACCAAATATAAAAATTTCTAAATGGACCAAGGGAGTGAGGGCATCAAAGTTACTGAAGGGGTGGGGGCATCAATGTTACTGAAGGAGTAGGATGGGGTATTCATCAATGAAATCTTTGGACTGGTATGCAAACTCGATGCAAGTATCAACTGAATTTTCTTAGAGTTTAGAACATACAGGCATCTATAAACTTTGTCATAAAACTTTAACCAAATGTAAAATTCCTAAGTCCGTGACCTTGAGGTCAAGGTCACCTTGGGTGGGGAAAGGGACATACATCACGAAATCTTTGGACTGTTATGCAATATTGATGCAAGTATCAACTGAATTTGACTTAGAGTTTAGAACATACTGGACTCTATAAACATTGTCATAAAGCTTAACCAAATGTAAACTTTCTAAGTCTGTGACCTTGACCTCAAGGTCACTGTGGGGGGTGGGTGGGACATGCATCAATGAAATCTTTAGACAAGTATGAGTGAGTGAGTTTTAGTTTTACGTCCCACCAACAGCTAAGGTCATACGGAGACGGGACCTCGGTTTAAAGACTCATCCGAAAGTCTGGAGAAGCCCGGTTAGACAAGTATGTAACTTCAGTCTTAGTATCAACTAAATCTATCAAATAGTTAAGAAGATATAATCTCTTAGAAACTTAAACCAAAATGTTAACAAACGGACGGATAGAGAGATGGAAAGTTGGGACACACAGATGGATGAATGGAGGAATGGCAGGACGAAAACAGTATACTTCCATGGCATACTTCATAGCTGGAGGTATAAATATATATGGTTTAGGGGTGGGGATCTGAAAGGGTACCAAGAAACATGGCCTTTTATGTGATGGAGGGGATGGGGCGTGGTCTCGGGACACCCTGGGGGACCCCCAGGTTGGCATAAAAGTATATGGCTGAAAGAAATTTACTCAAGGAACATTTCTATAAAAAATTTTGTCAAAATATCTGCAAAGACTTGCCATTTTTCTATTTTCCCCAAAATTGCCACAGCAACCAATTAATGAGCCCATTTTCATAAAAAAACCACAAACTTTCAATTCCCCAGCCCAAGGATGCTACAGATGAAATTTGGGCTGAATCGGCCCAGTGGCTTCAGAGTTGTCATTTAAAAGTGTTGGCGTCAGAGGACAACAGACAACTGCCATCGGCTCTGGTGAGCTAAAAAAATAACAGGGGAAGAAGGATAAGGATATGTTGTTTTAGGTGCAGATCCTGTTTGCATCAGCGACAGCGGCTCAGCATATCCTGTTTTCGGCACTATATCTCCTGAACCTATGGATGGATTGTGGGTTTGTGACCAATTTTACATGGTTATATCACTATGCGGGGGAAATCAGTCATGTTTTGATGGCCTTTACCTTGTTTTAAAAGGCACAGGCCCCTAAAAACTGTCAACTTTGGACCGAAAATGGCTTGTCAGCACCCTATCTCATGAACACATCCATGAATTTTTGTCAAACTTTTTGATATACCACCAACAAAAAATTTGATTAGACTGGTGACCTAGTCCTACTTTTTAAGGTCATAGGCTCCAGAAAACTTGATTTTCAGCCCAAAGTTCTTTTTCTGCACCCTAGCTCATGCCAAATTGATGAATTTTGATCTAACTTGGTATATTTCTAGTTCTATAATTGGATCCATACAAATTGTGAAGATAAGAATATATAAAAGTACTTAGTATTGAAGAAATATTATTGCTGGCTGTCAGCAGACTTTTAGGTCTGGTGACAGCCGGCTGCCACTAGACCTAAAAGTCTGGTGCCAGCCGGCTGTCAGCAGATTTAAAAGTCTGGTGCCAGCCGGCTGTCAGCAGATCTCGCATAAAAATAATCAATATAAGCCTGGAACATGCCCGACGGTCAGCTAAGCAAAACTATGCATTGAAATTTCAATAACAGGAACAGCTTACATTGTTGCACATTGCTTTTTAAAAGCATATTTAAAAAGTTTCATGAGCATTAATATGTTCTAGAATGAGAACATCATTGGGACTGATCAAAGTGGTCTTAAGATCACCTTTGAACAGCCCCAAGATTGGTCTTAATAGATAGGGATTTTTCTCTAACAAATTTGTAACCGAGCTTGGAATCATATATTACACCACGCCATCTCGTGAGAATATCTATTACATAAACAGGTCCGTCTACATTAAAACCACGGTAAAACCCACTTTATTTAATAAAAGGGGGTCCTGCAGGGCATAAGGGTAACTGTTTTTGTAAATTGTCAAAAACATATGCCTTCGGTGCTCATTAGAAACGCCTCTGTATTTACCCCACGATCCATATTCAGATCAGTGACATGAGAAAATATTGTCATTTGACACCATGACTTACAACATTATACTGAAAAAGCATGTTAGCATAATGAAATATCTTATATATTTATATGTATTTTATATATATAACTGTCATCACAAATGCCTGCAGGACCATTTTTTTTCTATCAAGTCCCAAAACAATTTAAAGAATGTTTTTCTAGCATACACTCTATTACTTGGCGTTATTCAGGATTCTAGTAATAAAGTCATTTCAATGTGAACATGTGAGATTATGGTACTTGATTTTTATCTGGATAGGATGACCGGACTACAGCTTGATAGGATGATCTGGATAGGATGACCGGCTACGGAATACTGCGCCCACAGCTTGAGTATAACTTCACTACATTGAGTCCTTTCACTCTACATAAAATAGAAATAGTCCAGAGGAGAGCTATCTGCTGGACCATGAATGACTTTTGAAAAGCAGTGTGTCATGCTGCCAGCACGGAATCAGTAAGTAAGTCAGTAAGACTGGCACGATAAAACTGATCATGGATCAATAAATTCCACAAGAATGATTATCAGTACTGATTTGTTTGTAATCGATTATTTTGATAAGTGCTTCCTGAAGAAGCCATCTGATCAGGATCTACATTGTTTGTCATTCAGATTGTGAATTTGTCACAATAATTTGCATCAAGTAACCTGATTGGTTGATAATCGGTAGTGGGTGTGGCTGATTACAATATTCAGCAGGACGAATAACACTGTTCATAGAGGTGCAGTCTGATCTGTGTCCACATTGTTTGCAACAGTGACTTTAACTCTTATCCTGCTGTTCACGACAACCCCTATCTTTGCAAAAAGTGTAGATCCAGATCAGATGGCTTCTGAAGGGATCTACACTGTTTGACATTCAGTTTATGAATTTGTAGGAATCAATTACATCAAGTAATCTGATTGGTTCAAAGTCAGAAATAGGTGTAGCTAAACTGAATATTCAGCAGGATAAGGGTTAAAAGTGACTGGCAGAGGACAAAGCAGATGACAATTGTTGTGATTGGCAATGTCCATTTCAGGTAGTGCACGTTTTTGTGATAGGATATTTGATAATGTGCTCAGTGCACCCGGAGATATTACGCAGTGGTATGGAGCCTGGGATGATGGAGTCAGATGGTATTGTAGTTGTGGGTAACAAATCTAATCCCGGAGATTTTGAGATAAAGTATGAGACACCAGGCATGATGCACAGGTCAGACATGCCAGGTGGCATGATGCACCCATCTGCATTTCAAAGGAAAATGAGAAAAGGTATGTTATGTTAGTTAGTTTGTTTGTTTGTTTGATTTGAGGTTTAACGTCCCTGTCAACACTGTAAAGGTCATTTTGGAGACGTTGCTTCCAATTTTGTGGGACTTTTACCAGACACTGAGATGAAATGACATCTCAAGCCCTGCCACACAATGAAACCAATAGGGTTTAAAAGCATGGACGGGCCGACACGCACGGCTTTGCCTGGGCAGGCTTAGATCCTCTAAGCGGTTTACCAGTACTCGCTTGCGGGTCGGTTTCAGCTCTGCGTGGAAGCATCATGCAGCTCATCTATTTCTTCAAGCCCCAATGGGCGGGGGCGAATGTTATGTTAGTAAACCAGAAACATTAGATTCACCATTTAGGACTACATTTAATTTTTCATGGTATTTATACAAAGCATTGTTAGCTTAGGCAGCTTGTTAGTAGTCAAAATGTTAACCCTTGTCCTGCTGAATATTCATATATGCCACACCCACTACCGATTATCAACCAATCAGATTACTTGATGCAAATTATTACAACAAATTCACAACCTGAATGACGAACAATGTAGATCCTGATCAGATGGCTTCTTCAGAAGCCATCTGATCTGGATCTACATTGTTTAAAAAAAAAGGCATATCCGGGTTCAGCAGGACAAGGGTTAACCCTTATCCTGCTGTTCACATCAACCCCTACCTTTGCAAACAATGTAGATCCAGATCAGATGGCTTCTGAAGACATCTGATCATCATCTACACTGTTTGTCATTCAGTTTGTGGATTCGAACAAAAATATTATATCATCTGATTGGCTGATAATCAGAAATGGGTGTGGTTAATTTAAATATTCAGCAGGATATAGGTTAAAGTTGTGGTTAACAAGTACAATACATTGTGCTTATAAGTATTGTACTTATAAGCGATGTTTTTGCTGAAAAAATGTGACTAACAAAGCAAAAGCTCACATTTTTCAGCAAAAACAACAGCATGATTGCCATTTTTTTTTTTGTTTTGTTTTACGACCCTTTCAAGATTATTTCTCTGATATCAAGTCAATCGTTAATCAGAGGTGGGCGAAACCGGAGTACCCAGAGAAAAACCACCTGACCTTCTGTTGCAGAACTTGACATCTCACATGTGACCCTAGGCTGACTGCCATCTAACTGATAGTTCAATTACTGTATCATACTTTATTTGTTATATAAAAGTCTTCCATATTAGCAAAGGGTGCATGAGTGTGTGCGTCAAACCTTAGAAAAGTCTTTCGGACACTCTTGAGGCCACAGTTTTGGTCTGATATCAACAAACTTGCTCGGAATGATGGTCTGGATAATGTCACATAAGTTCCAATATCGGTAAGTCGGTCAAGTCACAGAAGAAACCTTGTGAACACTCTTAGGACCAAAGTTTTGGTCCAATTTTCATCAAACTTGCTCAGAATGATCATCTTGACAATATCTTGGACAGGTTGGGTATTTTATGAATAGAATACAGTCGAACTTCAATGGCTCGAACACCTTTGGGACCATGAAAATCTGTTCGAGACAGGGGTAGTTCGAGCCACTGATGCCTAATGCCAGGAGGCATAACGACATACTTAAGGACACCTTTTTCTGCATTCTTTAATGAAAAATGCATGCTGTGTGTACTCATTAGAATCGCCTCATTCTAATGAGCACACACAGCATACATTTGCAAGATAAAAGACGAAAATATCCTAATTTTTACTCTCCCTATTTCTTACGTACAGCTATTCCCTAGGGACTCAAGAAAGGGTTCGACTCAGGCATGGTAAACGAACCATCGGTGTTCGAGCAATCAAAGTGCTGCTGTAGTTACTTTTTACATGAGAAATCTGCTAAGAGTCGGACTGACTTAGTACATGTACTGAGTAAAGGTGGTGTGAAAATCAGTACTAGGAACTGCCCTTTGTCACCACAAGGCACTGTAAGTTAGACTGAGCTGCTTCATCTCCTCTGGTGCACTCGGACATCTCCCTTTAATTTCCACATGGTGCCCAGACAGTGACATACAAGTTAGCTCTGTATTGTCAAAAGGAACCACCCACTTGTAAGTCTAGCTTCTGATGCCAACTCCCACCCTCCCCCTCCCCACCCCCCGCCCCAACCCCTTGTCACCATGAGACATTGTACTTAAGACTGAGCAGGTTCATCTCTGTCTGGTGCACTAGGACCTGGCCTTCAATGTCCACAAGGTGCCCAGATACTTACATATAAGTCGGCTGTGTATTGTCAAAGAGAACTGTTGAAAGCAATTTCGAAATGTTCCATGTGTGATCCTCTGACAGAATTGCTCAACATCCTTTCCCACCACATAGCCACCAGAACTAAAAAAAATATACAGCTCTTAAAATGACTTCTACTCCAAAATAGCTAGAATGATTTTGAAATAATTTTACAGAAATGTTCCTTTGGTCACTGTCAACCAAAATTGCTCAAACCCTCCACTCTACCTTATGTTACCTACCATTTCATTTGTACAATAAGGATCAGGTGAGCAATCCTGCATCATTATTTGGCAGAAATGTTAACCATCATGAGAGGATGTGTTGCACTATAAATTAGGTCTGTAACTTCTAGATCAAGGTCACACATAGAGGTAAAAAATAGGGTCTAATTTTGTGTTCTGTGTATAACTTTCTTATTCCTAGGTGGATTTTGAAATAACTTGGCAGGAATGTTTGTCATCAAGATAAGGTGTGTCACATGCAAGACCAAGGTCTATAGCTCCAAGGTCACACTTAGTGGTCAATGGACAAAAACAGGGTCTATTTTCATGTATGATCTGTAACTTTATCATTCCTTAATGGATTTTGAAATTACTTGGCAGAAATGTATACCATCATGAGACAATTTGCAAAACTGAGGTCCATAGTTCCAAGGTCAAGATCACAATTTATGGACACAGTTCAAAGCTTATCATGAAGAGGTATATTGTGTGTACTTGTTAGAATCACCTTAATAAGTATGCACTACTTTATTTTACAGAATAATGAAACGGGGGATTCTAACAGGTACCCAAAATCGCTGTTTTTGTTCAAAAATAAGAAAATAATTCAATGTGCCTGTAAACGTTTGGGGGTAGGGGTGTTTAAAGGGTGTTCATCACACAGACTTATTAACCTAGGTCCAGTTGTTTTAAGCATCATTAGCTTAACAAGCTCATTAGTAGTCATAACGTTAACTGTTCTAGCACTGCCCCCGCCCATCGGGGCCTGGAGAAATAGATTGGGCTGCATGGTGGTTTCGCGCAGGGATGAAACCAACCAAACTTGAGTACTGGTAAACAGCTTAGGTCTAAGCCTGCCCAGGAAAAGCGATGTGAGTCAGGCCGCTAAGCCCTAGCGGTTTCTATGGGCAGTAGGGCTTGAGATGTCATTTCATCTCAATATCAGGTAAAGGTCCCACAAAATCGGAAGCAACGTCTCCAAAATTACCTTAATAGTGTTGACCGGGACGTAAAACCTCATCTCAAACAAACAAACAAATTGTTCTAGCTGGTACAATATCTAAAATTTCAGCAAAAATATTAGCATATTTGCCATATTAAATGATCAAGTCTTAACCATTTGTTAAATAACGACATCATTAATTTTGAACAACCGGCCCCAGCTGTACATGTCGCACCTCTTCAGTATTGTTTGATACTTATTAATTTATTATTTCAGAGGACATGTGCCTGGCTTTTGTCCTTGTTCTGTGTACATTCCTGATTGCTTTGATGTTGGTTTATGGAGCTATTAAGGTAAGAGTGTGACAGGAAAGTTTTTACTATAGAACTTAATCCTTATCCTGCAGCTTAATTAATTTCTGACTTTGAACCAATCTATTCCTGCAAATTCACAAACTGAATGTCACACAGTGTAGATCCTGATCAGATTACTTTTTCAGAAGCCATCTGATCTGGATCTACACATTTCGCAAAAGTTGGTGTTTTTTGTGATCAGTGGGCTAAGAGTTAAATGTAAATAAACTGCCAGAGACACTTAAGAATTGCATAAATATTTGCCTCATTTACAGCATTTGCAGTTTTCAGTATTTTCTGACAAACATGAGTCAGTATTGTTTTCTGTATGTTCAGGTACATCTGTATCTCGATTTTTAACAGCAATAGTGCTCACATAATTCAGGCATGTTTGTCTGCTTTACCAAATATCCTCTAGTAAGAGATCACCTTTGGGAATGTTACAAATGGTCTTAACCCTTATCTTGCTGTTCGCGACAACCCCTATCTTTGGAAACAGTGTAGATCCAGATCAGATGGCTTCTGATCAGGATCTACACTGTTTGGCATTCAGTTTATGAATTTGTAGATATAAATTATATCAAGTAATTTGATTTGTTGAGAGACAGAAATGGGTGTGGCTTAAATGAATATTCAGCAAGATAAGGGTTAAAGACCACTTGAACAGTCCCAAAGGTGGACTTAAGATTAGGAATATCACTATGTATGCATAATGAGGACTAAGCCTACTGTAATAATCCTAAGTGTTGGGACGGTCAGACCTAAGCAATCATTGCAGACCCAGATCAGACTGCTCGCCATTCCCCCTGCATTTTTAGCTCACCTGTCACGTAGTGATGAGGTGAGCTTTTGGGATCACGTTTTGTCCTTCGTCCGTCGTGCGTCCGTGCGTGCGTCCGTGCGTCCGTAAACAATTTCAAATAAGTATATCTCTAATACCCCATGGCCAATCTTGATCAAATTTCATGTGAATCATCATCAGGTAGGGGGAAAGGCTGCATAAGGTTTTTGGGCTGATCAGATTGGAATTCTGGTTGCCATGGCAACATATATATAGTTCCCATAGACTTATAATGGGAAAACATTTAAAAATCTTCTTCTCTGAAACCACAGGGCCCAGAGCTTAGATATTAAGCATGTAGCAAGGGCAAGTGGTCAACTACATAATTCCTGCCAATCATGCCCCTCGGTGCCAAATGGGCCACGCCCTAGGGCCCCTTCGCTCCCATAGACTAATAATGAAAAAAAAAAGCTTCAAAAATCTTCTTCTCTGAAACCACAGGGCCCAGAGCTTAGATATTTAGCATGTAGCAATGGCAAGTGGTCACCTACATAATTCCTGCCAATCATGCCCCTGGGTTCAAAAATGGCCACGCCCCGGGGCCCCTTTGCTCCCATAGACTCATAATGGAAAAAAAGCTTCAAAAATCTTCTTCTCTGAAACCACAGGGCCCAGAGCTTATATATTTAGCATGTAGCAATGGCAGGTGGTCACCTACATAATTCCTGCCAATCATGCCCCTGGGTTCCAAATGGGCCACGCCCCGGGGCCCCTTTGCTCCCATAGACTCATAATGGAAAAAAAGCTTCAAAAATCTTCTTCTCTGAAACCACAGGGCCCAGAGCTTAGATATTTAGCATGTAGCAATGGCAGGTGGTCACCTACATAATTCCTGCCAATCATGCCCCTGGGTTCCAAATGGGCCACGCCCGGGGCCCCTTCGCTCCCATAGACTCATAATGGAAAAAAAGCTTCAAAAATCTTCTTCTCTGAAACCACAGGGCCCAGAGCTTATATATTTAGCATGTAGTAACAGTAAGTGGTCACCTACATAATTCCTGCCAATCATGCCCCTAGTGTCCAAAAGGACCACGCCCCGGGGCCCATTAGCTCCTATAGACTATTAATGAAAAAAAAAAAACTTCAAAAATCTTCTTCTCTGAAACCACAGGGCCCAGAGCTTAGATATTAAGCATGTAGCAATGGCAAGTGGTCACCTACATAATTCCTGCCAATCATGCCCCTGGGTTCAAAAATGGCCACGCCCCGGGGCCCCTTTGCTCCCATAGACTCATAATGGAAAAAAAGCTTCAAAAATCTTCTTCTCTGAAACCACAGGGTCCAGAGCTTATATATTTAGCATGTAGCAATGGCAGGTGGTCACCTACATAATTCCTGCCAATCATGCCCCTGGGTTCCAAATGGGCCACGCCCCGGGGCCCCTTTGCTCCCATAGACTCATAATGGAAAAAAAGCTTCAAAAATCTTCTTCTCTGAAACCACAGGGCCCAGAACTTATATATTTAGCATGTAGCAATGGCAGGTGGTCACCTACATAATTCCTGCCAATCATGCCCCTGGGTTCCAAATGGGCCACGCCCTGGGGCCCCTTCGCTCCCATAGACTCATAATGGAAAAAAAGCTTCAAAAATCTTCTTCTCTGAAACCACAGGGCCCAGAGCTTATATATTTAGCATGTAGTAACAGTAAGTGGTCACCTACATAATTCCTGCCAATCATGCCCCTGGTGTCCAAACGGACCACGCCCCGGGGCCCATTAGCTCCTATAGACTCAGAATGGAAAAAAGCTTCAAAAATCTTCTTCTCTGAAACCATAGGGCCCAGAGCTTAGATATTTAGCATGTAGGAAGGGCAAGTGGTCACCTACATAATTCCTGCCAATCATGCCCCTGGGTTCCAAATGGGCCATGCCCGGACGCCCCTTAGCTCCCATAGACTCATAATGGGAAAAAGCTTCAAAAATCTTCTTCTCTGAAACCACAGGGCCCAGACCTTAGATATTTAGCACATGGCAATGGCAAGTGGTCACCTACAAAATTCCTGCCAATCATGCCCCCGGGGTCCAAATGGGCCACGCCCTGGGGCCCCTTAGCTCCTATAGACTCATAATGGAAAAAAAATCTTCAAAAATCTTCTTCTCTGAAACGTCAGGGCCAAGAGCTGAGATATTTAGCATGTAGCAAGGGCAAGTGGTCACCTACATAAATCCTGCTGATCATGCCCCTGGGATCCAAATGGGCCACGCCCCGGGGCCCCTTTGCTCCCATAGACTCATATTGGAAAAAATCTTCAAAAATCTTCTTCTCTGAAACCACAGGGCCCAGAGCTTAGATATTTAGCATGTAGAAAAGGCATGTCGAGACCTATATAATTCCTGCCAATCATGCCCCTTGGGCCACAGCCCAGGACCCCTTAGCTCGTATAAACTCATAATGGAAAAAAAAAGTTAAAAAATCTTCTTCTCTTAAACCACAGGGCCCAGAGCTTAGATATTTAGCATGTAGCAACCTCAAGTGGTTACCTACATAATTCCTGCCAATCATTCCCCTAGGTTCCAAATGGGCCACGCCCAGGGGCCCCTTCGCTCCCATAGACTCATAATGGAAAAAGCTTCAAAAACCTTCTTCTCTGAAACCACAGGGCCCAGAGCTTATATATTTAGCATGAAGTAACGGCAAGTGGTTACCTACATAATTCCTGCCAATCATGCCCCTGGGTTCTCAATGGGCCACACCCCTTCGCTCCCATAGACTCATAATGGAAAAAAGCTTTCAAAATTGCTCAACCCGTTGTGCTTGGATGAACAAGATGGCTAAAATTATAAAAACCTTGTGTCAACCAAAATTGCTCAAACCCTCTACTCTACCATATATTATCTTCAATTCCATTTGTACAATATGGATCAGGTGAGCGATCTAGGGCCATCATGGCCCTCTTGTTTGGACTCCACGCTGGATCATGAAACAAGTTTGTCAAAATTTTAGGAGAATTACAGCAAGTCCTCAAGGTGTCGGAATTTTAAGTTTCTTACAGGAGTTTTACTATATTGCAGAGTCGCCCAGGGTACCTGATCCCTTTCTTCTGTCTTCAAGTGTTTGATTTCTGTCTGACTTGTCTGACAGTCGTTGGCTACATGTCCTATGCACCGAACGTGAAGTTATGGATTGCAGAACAAAAGTTTGTAAGTACCACCCATTAACACTTCTCTTGCTGAATATTCATTTAAGCCACACCCATTTCTGTCTATTAACCAATCAAATTACTTGATGTAATTTATTGCTACAAATTCATAAATTGAATGCCAAACAGTGTAGATCCTGATCAGATGGCTTCTTCAGAAGCCATCTGATCTGGATCTACACTGTTTGCAAAGATAGGGGTTGTCGTGAACAGCAATATTAGGGTTAACCCTTGTCTTGCTGAACTTGATAACCCCTACCTTTGCAAACAATGTAAATCTGGATCATCTCCTCACTATTTTAAGTGTGCAAATTTGAATGAACATTTCACATGAATTTCATGTAATTTGATTGATTGTTGGTAAAAAAAAGTGGGTAGCAAAATTGATTTATTCAGCAGGGCAAGGGTTAACTGGAAATGACACATCGTCAGGGAGACAACTTTCCAAAAATATATATGTCACCCTTCTCAGAAGGGCCAAACCTGCAAAGGTGGTATTTGCCCCTGATAGAGTGCATGCTTTTTAGAAAGCAAACAAGAATGTTTTTGCCTTGTTTATTTCTTTAAGCTGAATGGATATACTTTCAAGGAGGACATCTTTTCCAGCAATGTTCTTGTTCTTGTTAACTTGACTGTTTAAAGGAAAAGAAACTTTCCAATATGAGTAGACACCTGGGGCCAGTTGTTCAAAACAAATAACGTTAGTTAGCAAATTGGTAAAACTTTGACTATCTAATATGGCCAATATACTAATATTTTTGCTGAAAAAAAATGTGGGTGTAGCTTTTACAAATACAAAAGCTGCTCATATTTATCAGCAAAAATACCAGAATTATAGATATTTTACCCGCTGAAACAGTTAACAATTTGACCCTGATGAGTTCATTAAGCTAATAAAGCATTGAGCAACAATCCTGGTCATAGGGCCCCATTGTATATTGGAGCAAAAAAGAAGTCCCAAAAATTATCTGCCGTGTAAATTGAATGGCAGAAAATGTGCCACATGTATCCATACACCTTAACCTATTTTGTATTGAACAGAATTGTCCTTCCAACCCTTATAGGAGGAGTCCATTTCAAAATTCAGGGGTGTCAGTTTGAGTTATCTTCAAAAATATTTGGAGCTTGTTTACACACAAAGTATGCCCTGATCAGATGCTGAAAATCCTACCTTGGTAGATAAGGCATAGCTTATAGGTTTATAACCACTCAATATGACAACAGTATCAGGGAGTTGACATGTTGGCTTGGTGGTTAGAGCATTGGAATTTCACCCAAGTGGCACAGGTTCAGATCCCACTGTAGGTAGGGATTATAGGATTTTTATCAGCTATCCTTCCAAGGCTGGAAAATTCTTCAAAGTTTCACTTGTCCTGCATGGCCAAGGGTAGGAAGATTTTGATAAATTTCACCGATGTGGTTAACTTAATTTATCGTATGACAACGGTTCTGACAATGTATTAATGTATTAAATTCGGTAATCCACTGGTAGATTACATATACAAATTAGTTAGACACACCCCGTAAAGTTACACCTACAATGTCCTTTATGACCTCGTGTTTACTAATGGCAGAATATTGACATTTTTATGAAAAAATTGTGAATAAAATGCATTTTAAATGTCATATGATATCAGAATCTTGCATTCGTGTTCATGTATTATTAAATTTATTAAACTTGCTGAGGAAAAGGCTAAAATTATTGGCTAAGCCTCACATTTTATCCCTTTTCCTCAACTTGTTTAACAAATTCAATAATACATGAACACTCATGTAAGATTCTCTATGGGAAAATGAAAAGAATTAGATAGTCACGAAGAGTTCCCTTAGCTTACTCTGGCATTATCATGTGTATTCCTGGAAGATAATGAAGTTTGGTTAGTTAGGGGATAATTGTATTGAAAATTGTCATTTGGGGTGGCAATTTTTGCTGTTTAGCAGTTCGAAAAAAACGGAATTTGTGAAAGTAAAACAGACAATTTACCTCCCCAAATGACGATTTTCTGTACAGCTGACCCCATTCTGATGCATTTATTCACTTGTTTTGTTTTCAAATTGTTCCTTTTGCTCAAAAGGCAAGTGCAGTGAGTTGGGCAAAATCAAAAAATATCATCCAATTAAAGAGGACATTACACAATGACATTGGATTTTTGACAGTATATCGTAGAATATACTGTCACAAATTTTTGAAGTATCCAGTAAGATATAGCATTGCATATGCCAGTGCATTAGAATGCTTTTTGTTGCAATAATTTTACATAGTTTTCTTGAGAAACCTTTGCTGTGGGTACTTGAGAGCATTGAGAGATCTAAAGAATAAGAGACACAACAGAGGCACAGTATGCTATATGAAGCACACTATATGAAGCACAGCTTCATCTTTGTAATAAATTTGACTCCCATGACACTTTGTAATTTGCAGGAACGTTACCCAGCGATGGAAAAGATGTTAAATATGGACAATGACCGACTGATGTTGCTGTTGGTTATCATGTTTGTCCTTGTGCTGTCAGTCAAGGTATGTTTAGTTTATTTTAACTTGCTGATTATACCCCCGGCATACGAAGTATGCTATGGGGTATATAGTTTTCGTCCTTCCATTCGTCCATCTGCCCCTTCCGGGCAGACTAGAGGGGTACCTAGTGGGGTTAGGATTCTGCCCAATTCAACACAATGAGGTTTATTCCGTAAGCCACAGTAACTTTTCAGTTAGTGGGGTTAAAATTTCAGTTTGTGGGTTAACAATCTGTACAGTGGTGCGTATGGTAGTAAACTATCCATAGACTTTGCATTAGTAACCTCACAAGGTACCTCTACTAAGAATGTCCGGGTAGACATCCATCTGTCTGTCTGTCCCGTTAACATTTTTTTGGTTCTAAGTTTTGTGTCAAAGTTTCTAAGAGATTGTATCATACATTTAGTTGGTAAGGCTCCATTGTCTGTCTGTCGTCTGTTGTCTGTCAACATTTTCAAACATCTTCTCCTCTGAAACCACAAGGCTGATTGGAGTCATATTTCATGTGGAGCATTCATGGGATGGGGGAACGAAAGTTTTTTAGCAGGGTCAAGGTCATGTGACCAAGATTGCCGCCATGCCCATATAAGGTAAAAACCCTTCAAAAATCTTCTTCTCCGGATCCAGTGGGCTGATTGGCCTGAAACTTGGTATGTAGCATTAGGGACTCGGGGGGGGGGGGGGGGGGGGTCCATCATGAATGACCTTGACCAATTTTAGCCAAGGGCAAATTTGGGCGCATAGACTTTTGTATGGGAAAAAGTCAAAACCATATATTTTTTGGAAACTATTGCAGCCTGTGATCTGAAAATTAGTAGATGCAGTAAGCTAAATGGTTGGATGAAACTACATGAGTATTCAAGGTCAAGGTCATTTGTTGACCTTTGTTCAAGGTCATTCAGATATGAGAATTAAAACTTATTTTTCTCAGAAACCACAAAGCCATTTGTAACAAAATTTCATATGAATGTTTTTAAGAACAAGGATATGACAATTAATCAATATGAATTTGGTCATATGACATGCCCATATAAGGTAAAAACCCTTCAGAAATCTTCTCTGGTACCAGCGGGCCGATTATCATGTAAATTGGTATGTGGCATTGTGGACTCAGGCCCATCAAAATTTATTCAGATGATGACTCCTGAATGACCTTGACCTATATGAGGCCAAGGTCAAATTCGGTCGTATAGAATTTTGTATGGGGAAAAAGTGGAAACCGTTTATTTTTTGGAAAATATTGCACCTGGTGATCTGAAAATTGGTAGCTACAGTAAGCTAAATGAGTGGATGAAATGACATGAGTATTCAAGGTCAAGGTCATTCTTTGATCTTGATTCAAGGTCATTCAGATCTGAGAATTAAAACTTATTTTTCTCAGAAATCACTGAGACGTTTGTAACCAAAATTTCATATGAAAGCTTTTGGGAACAAGAAAATGAAAATTAATAAATATGAGTTTGATTACTTGATCAATATGGCTGCCATGCCCATATTAGGTAACCCCCCCCCCCCCCCCCCCCCCCCCCCCACGAAATGTTCTTCTCCAGAATCTGTGGGTTGATTATTTCTCTTTTTTTCTCAAAAACATATTTTGACAGTACTTGTTGGCAAGGTTGGTCGGTAAATACCAGTGGCGGAAATTCCCATTGGTATTTACCAGTAATTACCGTCCTGGGAAATACTCCAAATTCAGCAAAAGTGGGAAATATGATTTTTGTTCAGCTATTTCATAGAAAAACACTATTAATATTTGTGTAATTTAATTGAAATAATGAACAGTTACAAATTGTAGCTATTTTGCAATATGCCTTCCCATACATACCGGTATACAGTACGGCTCAAGTATTTGAACCGTTTTTCTTTTTCTTTCCGCGGACAACTTTTTAAATCCGCGTTTTTCAGCTGAATGATTTGAATAAACTACTCCGAGTGAAAATATTTTACTCCAAGTTATGCGCTCGATATTACGGGGACCTCAGAGCTTACCTGTGATATTCGGAGTGTTTGCGAGTATTTTCGAGTGGTGATTAATTTAATTAAACTTTGACAACGGGACGGTCATTCTTTTTTCTCTGTATCAGAGGCCAATAATTGCGGCCGAAACCCGTCAAAATTTCGCTGACAGTCATCACCTTTGATTATTTGTTTCTCAATTGTCCGATAATACTTCACATTAAAATTATTAAAGAATGAAAGACAAATGATTATATAATATCAAAATAATTTTCTGTTTTTTTTTTTAAAATATCAAAATTACATGGAGAAATTTTTAGTTTAAAAGAAGCCAATAATGGGTTCCGAAACCTGTTAAAATTTCGCTGACAGTTATCACCTTTGATTATTTGTTTATCATTTGTCTGATTATACTTCACATTAATATTATTAAAGATTGAAAGGCAAATGTTTATATTATATCAAAATAATTTTCTTTTTTTGAAAATATCAAAATTACATGGAGAAATTTGAGTTCAAAATTACCGATT
Organism: Lucinisca nassula; assembly: GCA_963580285.1. Lineage (NCBI taxonomy): Eukaryota > Metazoa > Mollusca > Bivalvia > Lucinida > Lucinidae > Lucinisca > Lucinisca nassula. Next base: position 43,037,004 of record OY757014.1, read on the forward strand.
TTGCACTATTGTCTGAAGGGAAGCTTGCCGGTTGATTGACAGTTTACTAAGAGAGACAACTCTAACTGACTGCAGACAGCGCCCACATATTACGCAATACGTTATCACGGGGATTCTTACAATTACCTAATTAACATTTCTAAGGTAATTACATCGAATTTAACCATAATTTTATAATGTTCAACATGCTTTCAATTACGGACTTGAAAGAGTTGTATGTACTCGTCATGCCCAACTGATTCCCTTGTTTGAAATCACTACAGTTTCACACCCTGGGTAATTAGTGATTACCTCTTTGTTGACTTTTGACATTGTTTACATTATACTAACTATCAGTGATATATATTATCTTATAATTATATATAAATATATATGATGGTAAAAGAACATTAAATAAACAAAAAAAAAATGCCCAGGTATTTCGTCAAATTCCTCCGAGTATTTCCACATAACTTCACGAGAAAATATTGCCTCCAGGTAAGATTTTACGACTCGGAATAATTTCGCGAAACTTCCCGTACCTCATACTTAGTGCGGACCTTGCGAGTGTTTTCGAGGAGTGTCCGCCGAATATATACATCTACTCTGAACAATTTCGAGTGTTTTTGAAAGTGCTCGAAATGCGGGGATTCGGAATAAAAGAGTTTTTTGGTTCTTATACTTGAGCCATACTGTATGTCAAAAGTCTGCTTTTACTCAACCAAACACAAGCATAAATATAAAGTGATCTGTTGTTGAGCAGGGTGCAGAGAGTTATTTAAAATCACTCATATGCTTAAGAAGTTAAAAAACCTTAATGATACCAATATTTGGGACAGACATGCCTGAGCAAATGGTGCAGACCCAGATCAGAATCACTTAGCTTCTTTAAGAGAGTTTGCCATTCGAACTACATGTTTTGTATGCTTTAGTGTAACACTAAACCATACGATTAAATTTTTAGCTCACCTGTCACGTAGTGACGAGGTGAGCTTTTGGGATCATTTTTTATCTGTCGTGCTTGCGTGCGTGGGTGCATCCATCCGTCTGTCCGTCCGTGCGTAAACAATTTCTTCAAAGAACATCTCCTAAATCACTGATCGAAATTTTAGACCAAACTTCACAGGAATGATCCTTAGGTGTTCACATCTAGGTCACAGGAGCTAAAAATAGATTTCTTTACTGAAAACTTCAAAAATCTTCATTGTCCAGGTCCTTGATATTTGGTATGAAGCTTCATCTAGTCGACCTCTACCAAGATTGTTCAAATATAGCCCTGGGGCCAGAAATGCCCCTGCGTCAGGGCCCACCAGTTTTACATAGACTTATATAGGGAAAAACCTTTAAAAATCTTCTTGTCTGAAACCAGAAGGCCCAGGTCTTTGATATTTGGTATGAAGCTTCATCTAGTGGACCTCTACCAAGATTGTTCAAAATATAGTTCAGGGGGCCAAAAATGCCCCTGCGCCAGGGTCCACTAGTTTCACATAGGCGTATATAGGGAAAACCTTTAAAAATCTTCTTGTCTGAAACCAGAAGGCCCAGGTCTTTGATATTTGGTATGAAGCTTCATCTAATGGACCTCTAGCAAGGCTGTTCAAATAAAAGCCTTGGGGCCAAAAATGTCCCTGTGCCGGTACCCACTAGTTGACATAGGCTTATATAGGAAAAAACCTTAAAAAAACTTTTTGTCTGTAACCAGAAGGCCCAGGTCTTTGATGTTTGGCGTGATGCTTCATCTACGAGGGTAGGCTGAAAAGTGATAGTCTCCCTTCCTGTCCACACACTTCCTCCAGTGATGCTGGAGTCCTTGGATCCAAGTGGTATAGAAGGTCTCATCTTGGTCCCTGAAAAACTCCTCCACAGCAGCTATCACCTCCTCGTCTGACCGATAATGCTGCCCAGCCAAGTGCTTTTTCATGTTTGGAAACTGGAAATAATCTGATGGAGCTAGATCAGGTGAATATGGAGGGTGATCGACAAGTGTGAAGCCACAGTCATGCACAGCAGCCATTGCGACAACCGATTTATGAGCAGGCGCATTGTCCTGATGGAACAAGACCCCTTTTGTCAATTTTCCGGGTTGTTTAGCCTTAATTGCTTTTCGTAATTGTTTTAGCAGATCTGCATATTACTCCCCATTAATTGTTCTGCCCTTTTGATGGTAATCTATGAATATTATACCCTTGGCATCCCAGAACACTGATGCCATCACCTTCCCTGCAGAGGAGAGGACCTTTGCCTTCTTTGGAGGGGGTGAGCCAGGGTGCTTTCATTGCATGGATTGTCTTTTGGTCTCTGGCTCAAAGTGATGAACCCAACACTCATCCTGAGTGACAAAACGGTCAAGAAAACAATCTTGGTCTGTTTCAAAAATAGCCAAGTTGGCTTGTGACAGGTTCAGTCTGGTCAACTTTTGGTCGGGCGTCAAAATCCATGGCACCCATCTGGCGGAAACCTTAGACATTCCTAATTCACTGTGTAGAATGTTCTATACTCGTTCACGGGAGATGCCAACAGTGTTAGCTAACTGATTCACAGTTAAACGCCTGTCATCCATCACGGCCCTGTGCACTTAGCTGATGGTTTCCTCAGTTGTTGCCTGTGTGGGTCGTCCACACCGTTCATCATCTTCAAGGCTGTCCTTGCCCATCTTACAATTTGCTGCCCACCTTTTCACGGTTGCATACGAAGGAGCATCGTCCCCTAATGTAGCAACCATATCGGCATGAATGTCCTTAGGAGCTTTTTAGCTCACGTTTCACGTAGTGACAAGGTGAGCTTTTGTGATCACTTTTCGTCTGTCGTCCGTCATCAGTGTGTGTGTGCGTGCGTGCGTAAACTTTTTCTTCAAATGACATCTCCTCCTAAACCAATGATTGGATTTTGACCAAACTTCACAGGAATGATCCTTAGGTAGTCCCCTTTCAAAGTTGTTCAAATGGTTCCGGTCCATTGCACATCTAGGTCACAGGAGCTAAAAATAGATTTTTTAAACAAAAACTTTAAAAATCTTCCTCTCTGAAACCGGAAGGCCCAGTTCTTCGATATTTGGTATGAAGCTTCATCTAGTGGACCTCTACCAAGATTGTTCAAATTATAGCCCTGGGGGCCAAAATTCCCCCGCCCCGGGGGCCTTAGGTTTTACATAGGCTTATATAGGGAAAATCTTTAAAAATCTTCTTCTCTGGAACCACAACGCCCAGGTCTTTAATATTTGGTGTGAAGCTTTACCTGGTGGACCTCTACTAAGATTGTTCAAATTATAGCCTTTGGGCTAAAAATGCCCCCGCCCCGGGGGCCTTTGGTTTAACATAGGCTTATACAGGGAAAATCTTTAAAAATCTTCTCCTCAGAAACCACAAGGCCCAGATCTTTGATATTTGGTGTGAAGCTTCATCTAGTGGACCTCTACCAAGATTGTTCAAATTATAGCCCTGGGGGCCAAAATGCCCCCGCCTGGAGGCTTTGGTTTTACATAGGCTTATATAGGGAAAATCATTAAAAAAATCTTCTTCTCTGAAACCACAAGGCCCAGGTCTTTGATGTTTGGTGTGAAGCTTTACCTGGTGGACCTCTACTTAGATTGTTCAAATTATAGCCCTGGGGCCAAAAATGCCCCCGCCCCGGGGGCCTTTGGTTTTACATAGGCTTATACAGGGAAAATCTTTAAAAATCTTCTATGACACAGCAAGGCCCAGATCTTTGATATTTGGTATGAAGCTTCATCTAGTGGACCTCTTTCAAGATTGTTCAAATTATAGCCCTGGGGCCGAAAATGCCCCCACCCTGGGACCCTTTTGGTTTTTCAAAGGCTTATACAGGGAAAACCTTTAAAAATCTTCTTCTCTGAAACCACAAGGCCCAGGTCTTTGATACTTGGTATGAAGCTTCACCTAGTGGACCTCTACCAAGATTATTCAAATTATAGCCCTTTGGGCCAAAAATTTCGTGGCTGTTCGATGCCTGCTTTTTGGTCAGGCTCAGAACTTTTCAGCGGCTGACAGCCTACCCTCGTATTGGACTTCTACTGAGATTGTTCAAATTTTTTGGTGCCAGGGCCCACTGGTTTTACATAGGCTTATATAGGGAAAAGCTTTAAAAATCTTCTTTTCTGAAACCAGAAGGCCCAGGTCTTTGATATTTGGTATGAAGCTTCATCTAGTGGACCGCTACCAAGTTTGTTCAAATTATAGGCCTTGGGCCTAGAATGTACTAGAGACGCTGATACTCAGGTGAGTGATTCAGGGCCCTATGGGCCCTCTTGTCTGCTAAACTGATTTGGAAAATGGCTGAACTTTTTTCAAACAGTTTAGGCCCTGATCAGACGTCTGATCTGGGCCTGCTCTGTTTTCCAAATACCTGTTTTGGGGTTTCTGGTACAAAATGGGCTACGCATTAATTTTGCTAATAGATGTATAGATGTGTTACTTGACATGATTTGTTGAAATTTTTCTTGGTGTTTCCTTCAGGCATACCTGATTGATATGGTCTGGTCCTGCTATAAATACCTACAGCTGAGGAATGCCAACCGCAGTGTTGTTCGTGAATACACTCTCGGTCCCGACTCTGAGGTAAGTGTTATTTTTGAGGGGATAGTGGTTGTGGATGTGAAATTTGGAAAAAAATTCCGACAGAGAAGGAGGCAACAGAGAGTAGAAATGTCGGTATAAAATAATATTTTTTGCTGAAAAGATAATGCACAGAGTGTAAATTTCCACTTGCCCACATTCTTTTGCAAATTAACCCCCAACATTCTTTAGCAACTTTAAAACCCTTAACCCTTGTCCTGCTAATCCCGGATATGCCTTTTCTTTGAAACAATGTAGATCCAGATCAGATGGCTTCTGAAGAAGCCATCTGATCAGGATCTACATTGTTTGTCATTCAGATTGTGAATTTGTTGCAATAATTTGCATCAAGTAATCTGATTGGTTGATAATCAGTAGTGGGTGTGGCATATTTAAATATTCAGCAGAACAAGGGTTAAGACACCAAGAAAAACTGCATCTGAAAATGCTGTCTGTCGTCTGCTGTATCTTGCAAACATTTTAAACATATTTTTGCATACAGGTAAACAGTGTGGACCCAGATCAGACAGCTCTTCTAGGAGGACCTGGGTCCACAGACTTTTAAAGTAAGCAGCAGACTACAAAACAGATGACAATTGATGTGACTGATATCTTAACCATAACCACTCACTGGGCTAATTTAGCAGAAGACAAATTGTTTGTGTTTTCCTTATATTTCCAGAAAACTGGATTTGACATTAGAAGTTGTCTCCATAATTTTCATGAAGTGGCATATTCTGTTTTCTTCCTTATTTTTCCAGAAAGCAGGATTTGACATCTCATGCAAATTGTCTCCACTATTTTCACAAGGGAGACAACTTTTGAGACTTTCTGTTTGCTTCCCTGTAAACTAAGCCCCACTGAAAAAAGGGATTTTCTCTTAAAGGAAAGAATTTGCTCCTCAGGAGCAAATTCTTTCCCTTTAAGAGAAGACCCTTATTGACATGGGAGACAAATATTATTTTTTAAGGAGTTACTCCTTGGATCTATACTCATTCCCTTTAAGACAGATTTGACTGCAGGGTAAAACATGTTCATGAAGGCAGGTATCTGATCAAGAAATTTTGTATCTGTGCTATTGGAAAAGCAGTTTGACAATGTCTCTATTTGAGATGACACACAACAGAACCTCTAATAAGCCTTGTGTGACCAAGAAAGACACAGATTAGCCAGCACATCCATCTAATATGGCTGTACTGGGCTCATGCAATCAGCAAAGAAACTGATCAGACTGCACAGTTGTGCTGGCTGATCTGAGTCTTCACATATGGTAGAATAGAATAGAAAAGAATAGAATACTTTTATTAACCCAATCATGGGCCATCTCTGGCATATTTAACAATGAACATAATAAAATACATTGGTCATAATATGAGTTGCGTCACTTGAAGAAGAGTCGCTATGGCGTATGCAAACACAGAAGACTCAGCTAAGCCTGGACATATGAACATTGTCACCAGAACCCTTTGCTGCTTGCCCTGATAAGCCGTAGGTCAAAGGGTACATTCAGATATGGTATGTTTGAGCAATTAGTTTTTGAGTTGTCAATGTTTCATCGTATTCTATAATTTCAGATGCTGCTGCCCCCGAAGTATGAGGAAGCTATGAAGATGAAGCAGAATGAGCCAGCTCCCCCTCCATACACTGCTTAATTGTCAGGGGGAAATAATGACAAGCCCGTGCCCTCGCACTGCATATCTTAGAGGGAAATTAGACAATTATATCATAAACACACTGATAATTTGGATACACACAGCTATTGAAGACATGACTTTGCTCTTTTGAGCAATGCAATATGGGGAAGTAACCAGCATTTCAAAGGGCAGTAATTTAACCTCATCCTGCTGATCTCCACAGCCTCTACCTTTGCAAACAGTGTAGATCTAGATCAGATGGCTTCTGAAGAAGCCATCTGATCAGGATCTACACTGTTTGTCATTTAGTTTGCAAATTTGAATGAATAAATTACATCAAGTAGTTTGATTGGTTGAAATTTAAATGGGTGTGGCTAAATTAATTTATGCAGCGGGATAAAGGTTAAACCTTGTAACACTAAGCAAAGTTTGAGCAGATGACAGTTTATATGCTTGTTTACTATATGATAATGCGCATGAAATGTCAAGCCTTTTCTTATCCAAGACTGATAAAAAGTATTTTTAAAATGTTTTCATCTCCATATGTGCATAGGTCTTTAAGTGTTAATTGCCCTATTTCTAGAGTTTATATTAACTTAAGAGCCTATATAAGCAGACAATATCTATGGTTTGAAGATTTAATGAAATGTCTTATGATATATTTAAGAAAACAAGGAAATAAAAACATTCCCACAGTTTTGTCAACTTGCTTCTGATAGCATGCAACAACTAACTGTGTGTCCAAGTTATTAGTGTGTGTATGCCCACAGCCTCAAATAACAAGAAACAATAAAGGATAATTTCCATTTTTTTTTGTAAAAAATTATATTTTGTGGATACAGGTTGAACAATAGCTTTGTATGGTGATCTCGCCATTCCAATATTCCCCAAAATGACGTCTGCAACAATTGATTTGTAATGTAAATGTTGAGATTAGAAGCTCTGATTTGTCTTGCAAAGGTACACAAAATCTGTTTTAACCTTTCAAGTGCTAATAATGACTAGCTGGGCCCAGTTGTTCAAAATTTCCTTATCTTAACGAGCTCGTTAGTGGTCAGCTTATTAACTTTCATAGCAAGTACAGTATCTGATAGTGTTATTTTTGCTTAAAAAAATGAGAGCAGCTTTTGCATTTGCAAAAGCTGCTCACATTTTTTCAGCAAAAATATTGATATATTTACCATATTAAATGATCGAGTTTAACAATATGCTAACAAACTATGTGGTTAGTTTTGAACAGCTGGCCCCAGATGGCATTTTCAGAGTATTTTTTCTTTAGGCTTGACATTCTACGACAATTATCTGTAAACAATCCTTTTGACATGTCAAGACTTTTTCCAGTGAAAAAAAAAAAAGAAAGAAAAAAAGTCAGATTGTCAACTGATACAGTTTTTTCTATCAAGGGGAGATAAGTGATTCCTACTTTGACCTTATTTATTTGCAGTAAGCTTTCCTAACCCCTGTCCTGTTAAACTAGAATATGTATCACCTTAAGTGCCAGTTGTTAAAAAATTAACGATGTCGTTAGCTGATGTATCGTTAAAACTGATAATTCAATTTGACGAAAATAATATTTTTGCTGAAAAAATGTGAGCAGCTTTTGCAGATGCAACAGCTACTCACTTTTTTCAGCAAAAATAAATATTTTAGATATTTTACTTGCTAGAACAGTTGACAAATTTTCCACTAACGAGCTCGTTAAGCTAACGAGGCTTTGAACAACTGGGCCCTGATCTGTATCTACCACTGTTTGACATGCAGTTCACAACTTAGTCAGAGTAAATTACACCAAATTATCTGATTGGTTGAAATTTGAAATTAATTTATTCAGCAGGACAAGTGTTAGACCTGAAGAATTATCCTGTTTGATTCTTATTATATGTGGCTGTGCCATTAAAATATTCTGCAGAGGCTGAATATTGAAATCCTTGTGGTTTTACTAAAGGTTTATTTGATAGTGTGATATATATTTATAGATGTTATAGATGTAAAAGTACTTTATTCAGACATTTTATTAATATTTTGTGACGGAGCCACATCACAAGGTGTAGCGGTTTGTATAGTAAGCCATAGCCATAAAAGGGGATATCCACATTATTTCAGCACACAAACATGTTGTGGGTGCTCATTAAAAGCACCTCAGTGAGGCGCTTTTAATAAGTACCCACAACATATGTTTCCGTGCAAACATAAGAAAATATCAGTACTTTTCAAATGAAAAAAGACCTTACCTGGAGCGATGGTAAGCAGAGAGCTCTGCAAGTCAAATCACAATTAACGGGGTAAGTGGCTCTGTCAGATACATAAAAGTGTCAGTGATTGGTGCGGCAACATTCTTTAGTTCAGATTGAACATGAAATATCCCCTGCAGTATTTCTCCCCATTCAGATTATTCAAGAAGTTGTCAGTTTCTGGTGGTAATGGTGAAAGAATGTTAAGGACTTATACATATGTATAAGCATGCTCAGGAAAACTGTGGTTACTTAAACTGATCAGCTCCTCTGTATGACCTTAATACTGTAGTCTTGGCTGTTAAACTCCACAATGATAACGAGCTTTGCTGATCACATACCCATATTGTCTTATGCTGTGGCTCCATCGTATTTCATTGTTAACCCTTTCATCCTTAAAATGTGGAACATTCAGACTAAGATAGGCAAGCATAAGAGATAACAGAATTGAGTAAATCCAACATTGCCATGCTAGTTTTATGAGGTAAACAGGTGTCATGGTTATAAAACTTTTTATCATGCTCAACTCAGCATGGCATGAAATTTTTTTAACACTTTTTAACCCTTAAGACGCCGAGAAAAACTACATTCTTAAATGTTGTCAGCTTATGTCATCTGCTGAATCTTTTTTCGAACTTTTTAAGGATATTTTTGCAAACAGGCAAACAGTGTTGCGCCAGATCAGACTGCACATGAAAAAAAAAATATAATCTTGGAGCCAGGTTTTGGGACACTTTTACCAATAAACTCATCCCCTCTGAAATAGGGGTCTACTCCGATGGTCAAACACCTGCAAAAAAGGGGCCTGCTCTTGGAGCAAATTCTTTCCTCACTTCCCCAAAGGGTAGAACCCTGTGGATAAATGAGACAAAAATATTTTTGAAAGAGTTTTCTTCCCCTGAAGGTGTATCCATTACCCTTAACCCTTGTCCTGCTGAATATTTATATATGCCACACCCACTAACGATTATCAACCAATCAGATTACTTGATGCAAATTATTGCAACAAATTCACAATCTGAATGGCAAACAATGTAGATCCTGATCAGATGGCTTCGTCAGAAGCCATCTGATCTGGATCTACATTGTTTCAAAGATAAGGCATATCCGGGATTAGCAGGACAAGGGTTAATTAACCCCGATTTTATGAAGTGGACTATCCCTTCTCATCCATTCTTACAAATAGGGGGTTCAGTTAAATATCATTGACAGAATGGCAAACAGTGTATATCCTCAAGAGACATCACCTTGCGAGCTATCTTATCAGCATCTACTCTGTTTGCATAGGCATCTGTGCCTGTCTGTGGTGTAAACCTTATGGTGTTGTTGTTTTTTTTGCACATCATGAAAACATGCCTATATAAATTTGACCCCCTTAAACCCCACTTTTATATAGTAAAACTAGGGTTTGCAGGGGTAAACATTATTTTACTTATTTCTGCTCAAAAACATAGATTGTGGGTACTCGTTAGAACCGCCTCGACGAGGCGGTTCTAACGAGTATCCACAATCTATATTTCGAGCTGAAATAAGAAAAAAATGGAAATTTTTCATCAGAAAAATTTCATTTTTCGGTGGTAAAATTTACAATGTTTTTGTATAGGCTTGTTTTCGTAATAAAATGCATAGAGATGAAAGGATTAGCACATTACTTGATCATAACATGTACATGACAAAAGCGATACAGATGCTGAACATTTCCTTAGTGGGTCAGTAGTATGTAAATCTCAGAGACAAAATTTTAAAGGAGATCACTTTAGAACTGTTTTTTCCTGGAATTTGAATAATCTTAAACCCTTATCCAGCTGTTCACAACAACTGCTACCTTTGCAAACAGTGTAGATCCAGATCAGATGGCTTCTGAAGAAGTCATCTGATCAGGATCTGCACTGTTTCACATTCAGTTCGTGATTTTGCAGGAATAAATAATATCATGCTTTCTGATTGGTTCAGAGTCAGAAATGGGTGTGGCTAAATTAATTATTCAGCGGGATAAGTGTTAAAGAGACAGAGGATAATCTGTAAACAGGTAGCCTGTTGGTAAGGCACAAAGTCAGGTTGAAACAGTCTCCTTTGCAGATGTATGGTTCACTGTCATCTCTTGTTACTGATAATAAGAGATACGTCAACCCTTCAAGTTCTACTTATGACTTGCAGATGTCATTTTCAAATGAGCCCTGCCAAGCGAATTTGTGTCTTCGAGCATTCCGTCATGACAAACTTTAACTGTGCATGCCCAGCCATTCAGAGGGGCCAGGGATATGGCTTTCAGTCTGAAGGTTCCTCTTGATTCACTGCTTGTATGAGCGAGCAGCGAAGGTTCTGGCGAGACTGCGCGGATGCGCAGGCTCGCCTGAACCTTCGCTGCTCGCATAGGCGATAAGTACCAAAATAGCTTGACGGGGCCCAAATAGTTCTTCATACTTTTCAGGGAAAATAAGGCTTCACACTTCCTATGAATTGTCTGCTGGGTGAATACAGTAAGATTCCTTTATTAAGACCACCTTTGGGACTGTTCAAAAGTGGTCTTTAAGACCACTTTTGAACAGTCCCAAAGGTGGTATCTGACCAGAGGACATTGTGTGCAGAAAACACAAAGAATAACTGCAACCTACAGAATACTCATTTTAAAGCAGAATTCGTCTTAATTTTAAGTAGTCTTAACAGCGGATTTCATTGTAATTCTCATGAATTGTGAAGCCTTTTCTCAAAATATAATGGGGGAAAAATAGATTGTGCATTGGTTAAGACTGGATTGATTACACTTGGGTATTTCAAAGATACAATTTGTTTTTGTCATGTACAATTTTGTTCATGTTGAATATTTGTCATGTTTCTGTATACCGGTAGAATTTTTGCTTTTGAAGAACTCACGCCATATCACACAAAAAAAGTATTTTTAGTATGTACACAGACAGCTAAAGCTTCAACTGGGGGTGGGGGTGACCTGTAGACAGGCGATCTAACACCTTTTTTTTAAAGACTTAAGTATAGATGTATACCTGGCATATTTAGTCACATTTGTAGCAGCTTTTGGTAGAACAATGACTGAAACGCAACTGTTCCAAAATGCAACTGGAGCCCTTTGTCCCTTTTATTTGACTTGGAATTTGTACATAAAAACAGTATATTGATACTGAAAATCAGAAATTATTTCTTAAAATTTGTGTTTTTGTAAAGAAATATGTTTGAGAATATTGAAAAGCATTCAAGTTCATTACCGAAAGCTGTTCTACTGGAATTTATTAAAACTCTTTATTCGATTTTTGTTATTCAATTTTTCCTTTCTAGGCTCAGTTGTTCAAAGCATCATTAGCTTAATGTGGTGAAATTGTTAAGTTTGTTAGAAAGTACAGAATCTAAAATAGTGTTATTTTTGCTGAAAAAAAATGGGAGCAATGCTGCTCACATTTTTTCCATCAAAATATTAACATATTTTGCCATATTTAATTATCCAAGTTTTGACGAACAGCGTTAGTTTTGAACAACTGGTGTATATAATGGTGGATATTAGTTAGAGCAGTCAGTGGGCTCTCAAAAATGTATATATGGGATGGGTATGGGGTTTTGGTTCTTTTTAATGCACTGGGGGTCTTCATGATATTATAGTTCACTTCTTGTTGTCTTTAGAATGGGATGAGATTGGTTTGCTGTTTTGCAAGATTATATGTGACTGAACAGAACAGAAAATAATAAATATAAATAGGGAAAACACAGTACAATAAAATTCCTCTATTAAGACCATCTTTGGGACTGTTCAAAAGTGGTCTTAAAGACCACTTTTGAACAGTCCCAAAGGTGGTCCTCTTTGGGACTGTTCAAAAGTGGTCATGAAGACCACTTTTGAACAGTCCCAAAGGTGGTCCAGAGGACACTGTTGCCAGGAAACACAAGGAAATATTAAGTGCATCCTTCAAAATAAGCTTTTAAAAGCAGAATTAGTCTTAACCCTTGTCCTGCTAATCCCGGATATGCCTTATCTTTGAAACAATGTAGATCCAGATCAGATGGCTTCTGACGAAGCCATCTGATCAGGATCTACATTGTTTGCCATTCAGATTGTGAATTTGTTGCAATGATTTGTATAAAGTAATCTGATTGGTTGATAATCGGTAGTGGGTGTGGCATATATGAATATTCAGCAGGACAAGGGTTAATTTTAGGTGGTCTTAATAGCGGAATTTCACTGTATATGACGATGTTGAAAAATTCTGGTCCATTGCCAAGAATACTGATAGTTTTTTTGTATCACACCTCTTACTATGTCACAACCGAGGGTTAAATGACACTGCTACAAAAGAATTATATATTATTTTGGTTTTGGTTTTACGGTCCTTTCAAGGTTATTTCACTCATATCGAGCCGATCATTAATCAGAAGTGGGCGAAAACCGGAGTACCCGGAGAAAACCACCTGACCTTCCGTTGCAGAACTTGGCGTCTCACGTGACCCAAGCGAAGCTCGAACCCACAGCGGTGAGAGACCTAATGATTAAGACTCAGCTCTCTTATCCACTAGGCCATGGAAGCACGTGCAATAAAATTTGGGTATGGTGTTTTATTACATGACATATATGTGGGTAACTGTGCATGATTAACTTATGATGATTATGCAACACTGCCAAAAAAAATTTAGAACTCATTTTGAGTGATTTGAAAAAGAATTTTATACCTGTGTTCCTTGTATACACTATTTGTGCCACCTGGTGAGTAAAGGTTTCTTAGCATTTTCTGATTAGTGTTCATCAGAAGTGCATGTGCAGCCACTTTAGTGAAATGGATACACCTGGCAGAGTTTTTCACCATTCTTCAAAGGGAGACAACGTTTTGGACTTCCCGTTCAAGTTTCTGTAAAGTCTGTTCTGTGGAAAAAGGGTTCTTCTCTTAAAGGAAAGAGTTTGCTCCTCAGGAGCAAATTATTTCCTTCAAGAGTTGACCCCTATTGACATGGGCAACAAAATACTTTTGCAGTAGTTGCCTCCCCTGAAGGTGTATTCATTCCCCTTAATAGGGCTAGATGCATGACTTCTTGAATGAAGCTACCTGAAGGACTCCTACAAGACTGAGCACTAAACTCTCTAGCCAGACTATGCTAGTGCAATATCAGAAGTACCTTTTCTCATGAATCAGCTCATTTGTGTTAAACTTCTTAATAAGAAGCTTTTGCTGGTCAAGACTCGCAAAAACAGAAAATATGAAACTTTTTTAACTCTTATCATGTTCACGACAACCCCTATCTTTGGAAACAATGTAGATCCAGCTCAGATGGCTTCTGAAGAAGCCATCTGATCAGGATCTACACTGTTTGACATTCAATTTATGAATTTGTAAGAATAAATTACATCAAGTAATTTGATTGGTTTCAAAGTCAGAAATAGGTGTGGCTTAACTGAATATTCAGTAACAGAAGGGTTAACCCTTATCCTGCTGAACTATGATAAACCTTCGCAAAACAGTGCACATCCAGATCAGATGGCTTCTGTAGAAGCCATCTGATCAGGATCTACACTCATTCAGTTTATGAATTTGAATGAATACATTGTTTCAAGCTATTTGATTGGCTAACAGTCAAAATGGGTGTGGCAAATTAACTTATTCAGCAGGATAAGGGTTAATAAATGTATGTACCATATGAGATGAACAGTCATATCAGATAGTCTACATAATGAAGTGATTCACTGGATGTCGTGGGTCAGCATATTTCTCTGTTTTGTGACTGCTTTTTCCTCGTAAATTATGTTGCAGAATTTGATTTAGTTCGTACATAATTTTTGAAAGTTAATTTTCTTGGTGTAATATCCATGTGTGTTGTTTTGCACCAGTAATCTGTCAGTTTCCATATATTCATAACTTGGACAACATTTTTATTTTCCTAAATGAATAATATGCTGGTAATTTGATATAATATTGGAAAAATCACAGTTCGATTTCAAGTATTTTTATGAAGAACACAAACATACATTAGAAATTCAATGGCTCGAACTTGGATCGCTCGTATACCATGGCTGAGTCAAACCCTCTCTTGAGTCCCTAGGGAATTCCTGTACATAAAAAATAGTGAGGGATAATTAAGGTATTCGACTTTTATCTTGCAAATGTATGTTGTGTGTACATGTTAGAATTGCCTCATAGAGGCGATTCCAATGAGTACACATAGCATACATTTTTTATTACAGAACATTGAAAAGATGTCCCAAAATTAACCTCGTTATGGCTCCAGGCAGTAACCCTAAGTGGTTTAAATTAAACCTGTCTCAAACAGATTTGTGTGGTCCAAAAGGTGTTCGAGCATTGAATTTCGACTGTATTTTGCAATGGTATATCCAACAGAAAAATGCTGTTTCTCAATTCATAGGAATTGACAATGTACAAGATGGAGTAATAAAGATAACGGTAATTTAAAAATAATTTTCCTTATTTCATGTTTGAAAAACAGAAAAATACGTTATGGGCACTTGTCAGAATTATCTCATCCAGGTGATTCTTACAGGTGCCTGTGATCTACATGTAGATTTTTGTCAAGAAATACCAGGAACGAAAAATTATCCTCATTTATTCCATATACGCTTCCACACAGGAACTGACAAGCCTGCAAAGGCAAAGTAGTGCAAGTCAGACTGTCCGTGCATGTAAACCCTAGCGCTTGCTTTGGGTGGTAAGGCATGAGATGTCATTCCATCTCAAGTGTTTGGTGAATGTCTCACAAAATTGGAAGCAACATCTCCAAATTGACATTGAATAGTGTAAAAGCCTGTGGGTTAGTGGTTATGCTACTCACCTTGTAAACCAGAGATCTCAGGATCGATCCTGGGCTTCTCCAAACTTTTGGATGAGTCTTTAAACTGATGTCCCATCTCTGTATGACCTTATCTGTTGGTGGGACGTAAAACTCAAACACTCACTCACCTTGAATTGTTGTGACAGGTGTGTAAAGCCACAACACCAGCAAACTCCTTGTCTGAAGCTATTTTACTGTTTCCACGGTTACCAATATGACATGAGCAATGAGAAAAGGGCCCCTTGACATTTCCCATTTATGGTGTTCAAATCTATGTGGGTGGCCCACAAACAGGACTTGACACACATCTTCGTACAAGAAGCTACCATTTAGGTCCTATGTATTGGGACAGATAGGCCTAAGCAAACAGTGCAGACCCAGATCAGACTGCTCCTTTTAGGAGCAGTCTGATCAGGGTCTACACTGCCATTTTGTCCGCACCTTTTGGACACCTTGTTGAATCATGAAACAAATACAGGTTGTTAAAATACATGTATTTGGAGAATATCAGCAATCTCAAGATGTCCAAATGTTTAGAACTTTTATTTTAATTTAACCCTAACTTGCTGAAAATCAGTTAAGCCACACCCATTTCTGACTTTGAACCAATCAGATAACTGGATGTAATTTATTTCTACAAAGCCATAAACTTAATTAATGTCAAACAGTGTAGATCCTGATCAGATAGCTTCTTCATAAGCCATCTGATCTGGATCTACACTGTTTGCAAAGATAGGGGTTGTCGTGAACAGCAAGATAAGGGTTAAGGTCTCTTCTGCATGTCTGTGAGCCTGAGGGATTGCATGAGCCATTGTTGGTCACCTATGTGATAAGAGCTCTTTTCTCATGATCTGGCTCATATCCATGACAACTGATAGTGGCCATTCAGGAAATGATCTATTTATACTAACCAATCAGAAGTGTTCTCTGTATACACATCACTAATTGGGAACAATAAAAGAAGGTAGTGCTGAAGTTAAAAGCATTGTTTTATATTCATTCCCTTGCATGCTGGATATTTTTTTCAGCCGATGACATTTTGAAATATTTTTCTTTTTTGTTTTTTTTCCCAGAAAACAGGATTTGACATAGAGACAATTTGCATAAGCCCAGAGACTGGTAAAGGTTCGATGAAAAGGAAAAAAACAAGAGGCCCATGGGCCACTATGCTCTCCAGAGCTCAGGCGGGCAATGCCCACTGGCAGCCATGTATGGTTCTAATTTATTGATTATTATGGCTGCAACGATACAGTAAGCTCATGGTACGATACATATTGTGATATTTGTGTCACAATACGATACTTATCGCGATACACTTTCTGGCATGAAAAAGAAACTTTAAGCAAAGAAATTCCTTAAAATCAGCTGTAAGCAATACTCAAATATAATTCTTTGGTAGAAATGAACTATAATATACAGTAAAATTCCTTTATTAAGACTACCTTTTGGACTGTTCAAAAGTGGTCTTTAAGACCACTTTTGAACAGTCCAAAAAGGTGGTCTCTGACCAGAGGACACCGTATGCAGAAAACACAAAAAAGAATAACTGCAACCAACTAAATAAGCTTTTTAAAGCAGAATTAGTCTTAACCCCTGTCCTGCTAATCCAGGATATGCCTTATCTTTGAAACAATGTAGATCCAGATCAGATGGCTTCTGACGAAGCCATCTGATCAGGATCTACATTGTTTGTCATTCAGATTGTGAATTTGTTGCAATAATTTGCATCAAGTAATCTGATTGGTTGATAATCGGTAGTGGGTGTG
This sequence comes from Lucinisca nassula, assembly GCA_963580285.1. Taxonomy (NCBI): domain Eukaryota; kingdom Metazoa; phylum Mollusca; class Bivalvia; order Lucinida; family Lucinidae; genus Lucinisca; species Lucinisca nassula. The sequence goes on from OY757014.1 coordinate 43,053,962, forward strand.
GCATATATGAATATTCAGCAGGACAAGGGTTAAGTTTAGGTGGCTAGCGGAATTTCACTGTACATGACCAATGGAAATAAAAGTGAAAATAGTAACATATTTGTAATTATATATGTCACAAATTTATGCAAAACCAGCAAAAGTTTATATCACATCTCATGTCAAATTTGCTTTGTCGTAATCGTATCAACAAACTGCTTCACGATACGCGTATCAACAGCAGATGTATCGTGATTACGATAAGATTCAGTGAATCGTTGCACCTCAATCGATTATAAAGTCTCCCAAATGAACCCCCATTTCCAAATGAGCACCCATGTGGACTCTGTATCTGAAATATTAGGCCTTTTATGAAGTGGAGGGGTTGGACATGGACCCAACAAAGCCCATGTTGGTATTACTGAATGCGTCCTATCATAAGGATCAAGAATATATATGGTTTAGGGGTGGGGATGTGTACAGTTCCTGAGATATAAGGCCTTTTAAGCTGTGCAGGGGTTGGAGCATGGCCCTAGCAGACCCCAGGAAAGCCAAGATTTTTGTCACTAAATGTGTCTTATCATTGGGACCAAGAAAATATATTGTTTAGGAGTGGGGATCTGAACTGTTTCTGAGATATGAAGCCCTCTTATGAAGTGAAGAGGAAAGGAATGGCCCCTGTGGACTGCCAAGTTGGTGTGACTGAATGTGTCTAATCATAAGGAACAAGAATATATATGATTATGAGGTGGGGATTTGAATGGTGTCTGAGATATATGGCCTTTTATCAAGTGGAGGGGCGGGCCATGGCATTAACACATTGCCCTAGCTCAAAGAGACCCCAGGTTGATGTGACTGAATGAGTCTTACCATAAGGAACACAAATATACATGCTTTAGGGGTGCGGATCTGAACAGTTTGGTGTTGGTGTCACTGAAAGTGTCTTCTCATAAGAAACAAGAATATATATGGTTTTGGGGTGAGGATCTGAATGGTTTCTGAGATATATCGCCTATTATGAAGTGGAGGGGTGGGGCGCATCCAGGAGACCCCTAGGTTGGAATCACTGAATGCGTCTTATCATAAGGAACAAGACCCTATATGGTTTAGGGATGGGGATCAGAATGGTTTCTGAGATATTGGGCCTTTTATGAAGTGGAGGGGGTGGGTCATGGCCTGGGCACATCCCAGGGGTCCCCCAGGTTGGTGTCACTGAATGCGTTTTATCATAAGAAACAAGAATATATATGGTTTTGGGGTGGGGATCTGAATGGTTTCTGAGATATATCGCCTAATATGAAGTGGAGGGGTGGGGCATGGCTGTGGTGCAGCCGGGAGACCCCTAGGTTGGAATCACTGAATGCGTCTTCTCATAAGGAACAAGAATATATATGGTTTAGGGATGGGGATCTGAATGATTTCTGTGATATTGGGTGTTTTACAAAGTGGAGGGGGTGGGGCATGGTCCGGGCACATCCCAGGGGGCCCCCAGGTTTGTGTCACTGAATGCATCTTCATAAGGAATAAGAATATATATAGTTTTTGGAGTGGGGATCTGAATGGTTTCTGTGATGTTGGGCCTTTTACAAAGTGGAGGGGGTGGGGCATCCTTCTCTGCTTGGCAACTCATTATTAGCCCATTGCATGCGGGAAAACCCTAAAGAGGTACCTTGGCAAATAGTGCTAGCCCAGATCAGACGCCACAGAATGTGGCGTCTGATCAGGGCCTGCACTATTTGTTAACAGAATTTTCTGTCAAAAATAGAATAAAAATGAAAAAATAGGCCTGGCACCCCTTATATGACCAATGGACTTACAGCAGTGGATATAATGGGTTAGGGAGTAAACATTGCATTGTTTGCAAATATAATCTGTTTGGTGATATCACATGTTCGATTTTGTGATATCACTAATTCCTTCATATGTAGTGATATCACTTATTCAATTTCGTGATATCACTAATTCGGTTTTGTGATATCACTTAATCATGTCTATTTATTGATATCACAAAATCGAATTAGTGATATTACAAAATCGAATTAATGACATCACAAAATCAATTAAGCGATATCACTTATTTGATTTTTGTGATAATAATTATTATGTGACATCACTAATTATTTTGTGATGTATCAAATTAGTGATATCAAAAAGTAAGACTGAATTTGTGATATCACAAAATCGATTTAATTATATCACTAAATCAAATTTGTGATATCACAAAATTGATTTTGTGATGTCACAAAATTGGTATTATTTTGTGATATCACTAATTCTATTTAGTGATATTGCAAATTCATCTTTATCTAGTGATATCACAAAATCTATTTTGCAATATCACTAATTCGATTTTGTGATGTCACTAAATAGATATGAATTTGTGATATCAGTAAACTGATCTTGTGATATCACAAATTCATATTTTCTTTTTGAATTTTTGGAATAATGAGGGCTCCCGAAATGATCAATGCGCATGCGAGACCACTCACATGCTCTAACGGCATAAATGTGGTGGCAATCATCCGCATGGTGAATGCAGCAATGACGTTGCCCTGTAGGGAAACTAATTATTAGCCCATTGCATACGGGAAACCCCTAAAGAGGTACCTTGGCAAATAGTGCAGACCCAGATCAGACGCAACAGAACGTGGTGGCTGATCACTATTTGTTAACAGAATGTTCCGTCTAAAATAAAAGAAAAAAGAAAAAATAGGCCTGGTCCCTTATATGATAAATGGACTAGTCCAACATATAGCAGTGGAAGAGTTCACTAGTATACAATGGGTTAGGGAGTTAACATTGCATTGTTTGCAAATATAATATATTTGGTGACATCACTAATTTGATTTTGTGATATCACTAATTTGTTCATATTTAGTGATATCACTTATTTGATTATGTGAAATCACTAATTCGCTTAATCATGTCTATTTAGTGATATCACAAAATCTAATTAGTGATATAACAAAACCAAATTAGTGATATCACAAAATCAGTTAAGTGATATCACTAATCCGATTTTGTGATATAACAAAATAAATTTGATTAAGTGATATCACTAATTCTATTAAGTGATATCACTAAATCAATTTGTGATATCACATTCGATTTTTGATATCACAAATTTATCTTTATTTAGTGATATCAATAAATAGAATTAGTGATATCTCTAATTGGATTTAGTGATATCACAAAATAGGGGATTTATAGTAAAACAGCACCTCATATTCTGGTCTTTCTATTAACCGTTGTAATATAGTGCATTTCTAAAAACTGGTACTTTCTTCATATACTGACTCGGTCATATTTTGCCATTACCTCAGTTGGGTGGGTGGCTAAATTTAGAATTTAGCTTTAAAAAAGGTCACTGGATGAGTCCTTAAAACAGGAGAGGCACACTAAAACGCATAGCTCTGAGTCCCAATCTATACTGTACAGGCTTTGAACTCCTCTGTGGTCTTGGCATCTACCACAGACGAGGGTAGACTGTTCTACTGAGGTATAGATGACTTTACGACGCCATCGGTTGCTAAGGAAAAGCGATCCCATACTACAGTATTCTCGCGCATGCGCAAATTACATAGGGCAGAAAGCACTAAATTATTGTTAAAAACAGTGTCCCAAGTCATGTTGGTCGTGTCTTCATTTGTTTATAAAAACTGCAATCTGTCATAATTTATCCGATGTTTAAAATTTGCAATTGACATTCAATGCTATCAACGGCCCCAACCCATTGGGACTTGAGGAAATAAATGGACTGCATGTTGCTTCCACGTAGAGCTGAATCCGTCTTAGAAATCCTAAAGTCCAAATATGATGACCCCAATCATGATCGTCAGTGATGGTGATACCGAGGTATCTGGGGGATGGAACCTGCTCCAAAGTTTGCTGGTGTAGTGAATAATCAAACTTAATCTGATTGTCAGGAAGATGTAACACCCTCATCGAATGACATTTGGCCACATTGAACTTCATCTGCCAATCGGCCTCCCTGTTGCAGATACTCGTTAGAACCACTTCACTGTGACCGTTCTAACGAGTCCCCATGTTTTTATGCAAGAATAAATTGGTCCCGTCTTCTGAACCATTTGATGCTAGCAAGTTGGCATATCTGACTAGTGAGGATTATTCAGTTGGCATGGCATTCCGCGCAGTCTAATGCGAGTCTTCGCAAATCATAATGATCCACAATGGGCAGGATGTCCACAGGGAAAAGAGTGAAGATATCGACGTTGCTCCTTGGGTGCATGTGCTGATCTCAATCTTCGCTGGGCACACATACAAATTTGTAGCGCGGGTCTGAACCTCAGCCGGTTCGGCAACATTCTGTTGTAGAAATTGATCTTGAAATAGCATCACGAAAACACGCCTATATAATTCTGACCCCCTTGAACCCCACTTTTTGTGCCCACAATCTATACTTTGAGCAGAAATAAGAAAAATATCACACTTTTTCATCTTAAAATTTTCATTTTTTCGGCGACAAAGGTGGCAGTGTATTTGTACAGGCGTGTTTGCGTAATTTTCTATGGTAATTTTTCCCTCTACTGATTCAAGGATGTGGAGAAGGACAGCCATCAATTGCTGGCGAAAGAATGTTCACTGTATTCGTTAGTAACCGCTTATGCATTAAGCCTGTCCGGTCTCCGGACGTTAGCCCCCCAGGACGTTTGCCCCCCAATGACTTAATCTAAAAATGGACATTTGCCCCCCAGTTGAAAAATGCGACCCGGACATTTGCCCCCCAGAGCTTATTTTTGGTATGGACATCTGCCCCCCAGTGCTTATTTTACAGGTGGACAATTGCCCCCCACTGCTTATTTCAGAAAGGGACATTTGCCCCCCCCCCCCCCCCCCCCCCCTAACCTGGCTAGACAAGGATATTCATTTCACAGACTTGTATATAGCTACATAATTTACATGATAACGTTTTGGTTAAAGTTTTACAGCCCATTCAGGATCATTTCAATTTCTTCAAGAATTAACCATCAGTGTATCCAGTGTAAAAACCACTTGAGTATAGGCGTCTGACACTGGACCCTCAGTGAGGCACAAACTCAATATATGGTTCTGTAGCTGACTTGCTTAACCATTATCCTGCTGAATAAATTAATCATCTCCAATTGTTGACTATTAACCATCACATTCTTGGTATATTTTTGTTAACTTAACAAATTGCATGACAAACAGTATAGATCCCCATCAGATATGGCATCTGATCGGGATCCATACTGCTTTCTAAGGTAGGGGTTGTCCATAACAGCAGGTTGTTATGGGATTCATATTTATATAGATGGAGTAATTTATTGCTTAACATTTTGTATTTCTGATGGTAACAAACCAATAAATACATTGTTTTCCTCCTTTTTGTTAGCCCTGGTCTATCTGGGGGGCAAATGTCCCTTTCTGAAATAAGCAGTGGGGGGCAAATGTCCACCTGTAAAATAAGCACTGGGGGGCAGATGTCCATTCCAAAAATAAGCTCTGGGGGCAAATGTCCGGGTCGCATTTTCAACTGGGGGGCAAATGTCCATTTTTCGATTAATTCATTGGGGGGCAAATGTCCTGGGGGGCAAATGTCCTGGAATCAGCCTGTCCATAAAACGTGTGGTTTTGTTAGTTCACCGGCTCGATATGATTAACAAGTTTTTACCGGGCCATTTAACTACAATCCACGTTCATAGAAATCCTTCGTGGAATTATGGTTGTGCTACTCTCTCAATAAACAAAGAGCCATGGCTTCTCAGGCGAGACTTCTGAGTGGGCCATCTCCATATGTTCGTTGTTGGTCAGAAGTAAAACTAAACATTTTAATACATGATCGATTTACTCTTGGAAATGAATTGTGATATCGAATCACCACTTTCATCTGGGGACCACATGCGTGTTGGTCGGCGGTTTCACATCGGACTTTGTTTTGGGAGATCTTCGTTCAACTTGCGAAGTTTACTTTGTACACATGGGAAATAAATCATAGGTTGGAGCAAAAACGTTTGCAAGTTACCTCAGTGTGCATTTGAAACAGTCGAAATGAAAACTAAATAAAGAAAACCATCCTATTTGAATTAATACAAAGGCGAGCGTTTCTTTCTCCATTCAGTGTATAAGCCACCGCCCATCGGGGCTTGAAGAAATAGATGGACTGCATGATGCTCCCACGCAGAGCTGAAACTGACCGCACGCGAATACTGGTAAACCGCTTAGAGGATCTAAGCCTGCTCAGGTAAAGTGGTGCGAGTCGGACCGTCCATGCTTATAAACCCTATTGGTTTCATTGCGCGGCTAGGCTTGAGATGTCATTATCTAAAAAGTCCCACCAAATTGGAAGCAACGTCTCCAAAATGACCTATACAGTGTTGACGGGGCGTTAAACCTCAAACATTCAGTGTATAAAACTTGTGTCTGTGCACGAAAATACCTGCAATAAGACGTGAGATCAGCATTTGATATTCACACACTATTACACATCGTACAGCGGGGAATGTAGATAGTAATATAGATCGGGTTGCATGGAGCTCAACCGACCGCACATGGGTACTTGAAAACCGTTTAATAGCCAGGCAAAGTGGTGCGAGTCCATGCATATAAAACCTGTCCGTTTCATTAGGCCACAGAGCTTCAGATGTCATTTCATCTCAATGTCGGGTAACAGAAGCAATGTCCTCCATAATGCCGTATATAGTGTTTGAGAGGGGCGAGGGGCAGGGCGTTAAACTTCAAATCAAACAAACAAACAACACGAATAATCTTAATTCTCTTGATTCTGATAAAATTGCAGCAACATTGAAAAAAGGGTGTGTAAGTATGAAGAATATTAAAGACATAAAAATTAATAATTTGATAAATTGATTAAAACTAACATCTTGATGATTAAAGAATGCCTGTGATCCATCACGAAAACATTCCTATATAATTTTGATCCCCTTGAAACCCACTTTTATATGAGCCCCGCCAAGCAAATTTGTGTCTTCGAGCATTCCGTCATGACAAATTTTAACTGCGCATGCCCAGCCATTCAGAGGGGCCAGGGGTATAGCTTTCTGTCTGAAGGTTCCTCTTGATTTACTGCTTGTATGAGCGAGCAGCGAAGGTTCTGGCGAGACTGCGCGGATGCGCAGGCTCGCCTGAACCTTCGCTGCTCGCATAGGCGATAAGTACCAAAATCGCTTGACGGGGCCCATATAGTAAAACTGGGGTTTACAGGGGTAAACCTTATTTATCTTATTTCTGCTCTAAAATATAGATCGTGGGTACTCGTTAGAACCGCCTCGGTGGAACGGAAAACCCAAAGCCATTACCCGAACCCACCTATATTTGACCTACTGTCATTTTGGGTGATTTTAATGTTTATATAATACAATATATCCACCAGGACAAATCAAAGCACTGAGAGTGCTGATGGAGCGTAGCTTTGATAATTTGATTTAGCGTCTGATTGGTATTTTAACTCATATAGATCCAATAAACATAGCTGTTTGAGGCTACTCTGGGCCAGAAGTCGTGTTAAAGCAACACGACCTATATTGAAATTAACTCACGCTAAGGTGTAGACCCCGCAACAACCATCACGAAAACACGCCTGTACAAATATATTGTCAAATTTTTGGATAAAATATGGAAATTTTAAGATACAAAATTGTGATATTTTCTTATCTCTGCTCAAAACATTGATTGCGGGGAATTGATTGAACCGCCTTGACGAGGCAGTTTTATCAAGTACCCACAATCAATGTTTTTGAGCAATACAGCAATCATGCAGTTCTACAGTTTACTTGAAGATTTCTGCTGAGCTATAGTTCATGCAATAACTGCGGCTTGCGCAGTTGTTTTGCGGCTTTAAAGTTATTTTATGTAATCAGTTTTTGAAAAATTACCTTGGGGAGGTTATTTATCTTGCATTAGACATTCTCCCTGGGTACGCCTTGATGATGTTTATCTTCATGTGAAAAATTATCATAATTTTCCCAGCAGTTTATAAGATATACATCCGTAATCAGTCTTTAAAAATTGCCTCGGTGAGGCTGTTTATAAAGCTATCTGGCATTAGACAATATCATTAGCTTGATCTTGTCAATTTACATCTGCATGCAAAACATTATAAAAATATACCCGTCGGTTTGAAAGTTATACGACCGTGTCAGTGGGTGAATTTTTTACCTTGCCGAGGCTGAAATAAAGAAATTGGACAAAAGGTAATTAGAGATGCATATTGGAAGCATGTTTCCAGCATCTTTACCTTTGATGATGAAAATATTGATCCCGAGGACCCCCAGAAGAATGGAAAAGTTAAGAAATTTTGGTCATTTGTAAAGTCCCTGAAAAAAGAATCATTTGGGATCACTTCACTTAGGGAAAATGGAATTTTGAAAACTGAATCGCGCGAAAAGGCAAATATATGTAATAAGCAGTTTCAATCGGCGTTTACACGTGAAGCTGACGGTGAGCTACCATCAAAAGGTACAAGTCCGTTCCCCTCTATGGGGGACATAACAGTTGACCCCAAAGGGGTCGCAAAACTGTTGGACAAGCTCAACACACATAAGGCATCTGGGCCTGACGGTCTGCATGCCAGGGTGCTTAAGGAATGTAGTGCTGAAATATCTCCCCTGCTGGCCTTTATTTTCAATGAATCACTTGCTCGGGGCACTGTACCAGATGACTGGCGACAAGCAAACGTAACCCCGGTCTTTAAGAAAGGAGAAAAATATGATGCTGCGAATTACAGACCGGTGTCGCTCACATGCATCTGTTGCAAAACCCTGGAGCATATATTAGTTAGCAACATTACCAAGCACCTAGCCTCTGAAAGCATTCTTGCTGACTGCCAGCATGGTTTCCGAAGTCGAAGGTCTTGTGAAACTCAATTAGTTCAGTTCTACCATGACATAGTGAGCAATCTGGATGGGGCCATTAATCGTGGCCACAAACAGACTGACCTGATTATCATGGATTTTGCCAAGGCCTTCGACAAGGTACCTCACAGGAGGCTATTGTACAAACTAGATCATTATGGGATTAGAGGATCCACACTTAAGTGGGTTAGCTCATGGCTCTCTGGACGCACTCAACAAGTTGTACTTGACGGCCAAGCGTCGGATCCAGTCCCTGTTTTGTCCGGTGTCCCACAAGGTTCGGTACTTGGACCGGTCCTTTTCTTGATATTTATCAATGATCTTCCTGATAATATCAGGTCATCTGTTCGCTTGTTTGCTGATGATTGTGTTTTGTATAGGAACATATATACTACTTCTGACTGTCTTATCTTACAAGATGACCTGGATAGCCTAGCACGTTGGGAGGCCGATTGGCAAATGAAGTTCAATGTGGCCAAATGTCATTCAATGAGGGTGTCACGGCACTCTCCAGACAAGCAGATTAAATTCAACTACTCATTACATCATCATACTTTGGAACATGTCCAATCCGCAAAATATCTTGGTATCACCATTACTGATAATCTTGATTGGGGTCAACATATTTCTGAGATTACCTCCAAAGCAACTAGGACATTAGGGTTTCTTAGACGCAATTTGGCTTTTGCACCTAGGCAGACAAAGGATGTTGCATACAAAACTTTGGTTAGACCTCAATTAGAGTATGCATCACCTGTTTGGCATCCCCATGTTAAAACTCAGGTTCAACAGGTTGAGAAGGTTCAGAGGACGGCTGCCCGATGGACCTGCAGGCGATGGCGGAACAGAAGCAGTGTTGGTGAAATGCTCGATGAGCTGGAGTGGCCATCCTTGGAGGCCCGTCGCGAGCAGTCCTCTTTAACCTTCTTTTATAAGATACACTCTGACACAGTGTCTCTTAATAAAGATAAATACTTGACCCCTGTGACTACTTCAACTCAAACAAGGGCATCAAAACTAAACAACAGTCAATATCGTAGGTACCAGGCCTATAGTGATGCCCTGAAGAATTCTTTCTTCCCTAGAACTATTCCTCAGTGGAATAGTCTTCCCTCCTCTGTGGTAAATGCCAAAACTGCAGAGGAGTTCAAAGCCCGCATGGTATAGATTGGGAGCCAGAGGTGTGCGTTTTAGTACACCTCTGAAAGCAGATTGTAAATAGTTTTAAGAACTCATCCAGTGGATGTGTTTTTTTTTTTTTTTTTTGCTAAATTCTAAATTTAGCGCACCACCCAACTGAGGTAATGGCCAAGTTTGACCGACTCAGTATATGAAGATAGATAGATAGATAGACATTCGGGAATCGCGTTGGCTAGATCGGTACATTATCTATCTGTATGCTAACAGTTGTCAAAAATATTCCAAGTAGATTAGACGTTACACTTCGAAATAATTTTTCAGTTTGCCTAGGCGAGGCTGTTTGTAAAGTAATTTGGCATAAGGCAATTTTGCGGGTTGATTATTGTCAATATCAACCTGTTTGCCGAAAATGATCAAAGCCGGGTTTAGAAGTTATACTCCGTATTCATTTTTTTTTATTATTTTGCCTCAGCGAGGCCATTCATAAAGTAATCTTGCATAAAACAGCCTCATGGGTTAGGTATTGCCAATATCAATCCGAATGCCAAAAATGATCGAAATATTCAGAGAGGTTTGAACGTTATACTCTGTTAACATTTTTCTAAATATATAATGTATCGGTGAGGCCATTTATGAAGTGATCTTGCATACGACAGTTTCTTGGGTTAGTTATTGTCAATATCAAGCCATAGGAATATTTGAAGAGGTTTAGACATTCTACTCCGTTATTATTATTTAAAAATAAATTGCCTCGAAGAGGCCATTTATGAAATGATCTGGCATCAAGGCAATTTCTTTGGTTAGATATTGTCAATACAGCACAGTGCACAGTCTTTTACCGGAAACCAACTACTGCCCTTCTTGAATCAGCGAAAGGGGTAGAATCACCGTGGAACAGATTTCACGATCAATCTCCTGGAAAGAATGTTGGCGAACCCGGCAGGTATCGAACTTGCGTCTGAGCTGATAATTTTCTTTGTTTATGGTCACATGCCTAGGATGCAGAGAGGTCGCTTTAAAAAAGTAACATTGCCCCCCCCCCCCCTCCCATACACACACATTAACCAATACTCTGAGTATATGTCTAGCAGCCTTTTTATGGACAAACATAGCAGACCCAGATCAGACGCTACAACGAGTGGCGTCTCATCTGTGTCTAAACTGCAAATTTTACTGATTACAATATAAGCCTTGACGTGCACCTGTCCAAACTCATTCCAATTGTCTTATTTTGGTAATACATTATCGACCCACACTGCGTACTTAACCCATTTTAAACGAATGGAATCCTCAACACCTTATATCAGTATGGAATGAGTTCATTTTAAAATCAGGGATGTCTGGTTGTGGCTTCCATGAAATATTTGGCAAAAATGGCTGAACCTTTTTGTAAGTATGCAGTGAAGGTCATAATGAGTCTCCGCGTTCTGTGGTATCTGATCTGGGTTTGTCCTGTTTGCAAGTTGCCAGATTTGGGATTTTAGGGTACAAATGGGTTGTAAACTGGGTTATATGAACTGAACTATAAAAAGATTAGACTGCTACACACTTCATCAATTAAAAATATTCATCTATTCCGTTTGAAAAAGTGGTCTGTGAAGCAGTCTATAAGAAGATACCGCATGGCGTAATAATCTACTACGTTAACACGGGGTACTATGTTCTCACTGGTGATTGGGTCATATGCAGTAACACTGAAAGTAGTGCCAAAATCACTTCTCATCTCACTGGAGCTACGCTGCAACAGCTACGCTCCAAAAATCGACTTTAGTTATTTTATATGTTTATAAAAGGCAAATACGAGTACGTAGCATCTTTTTGAAAACCACATAAACCGCACATAGAATTAAAATATAAAATGCTATTGCTATGCTGTTCAAGAGGAATTATTAAAAGTGAAACGAACCAGAAACTTTGCAATTTCACGAGAATATTGCCATTTCTCCCCATAAACTATTGAAAAAAAATGACACATGTCAGCGCACACGCCCATCGGGGCTTGGAGAAATAGATTGGGCCTATATGGTGCTTCCGCGCAGAGCTGAAACCGAACGAACATGAGTACTGGTTAACCGCTTAGACGGTCAAAGCCTTCCCAGGCAAAGTGGCACGATTCCCTGCATATTTTGTTTGGACTGCCATTTCATAAACTGGAAGCAATGCCTCCAAAATTACCAAAAATGTATTGCCGGGGACGTAAAACCCAAGCGACACACGCTAATAGATTACGTGTGATAAAACCTCTAACTTAAAATATTAACGTTCTATGTGCATTTACCTTATACGTGTAGTAGTTAACTACTGGGAAGCATGCAGTACGGCGAAATAAACAATGGTTCTCTTCAATACGTATCTACGGTCATTCTTTCCCTTCCGCTGATTCAAGAAGGGCCATTGTCAGTTTCTGGCGAAAGAATGTGCACTGTGCTGGTTAACTTTGCCAAGGAAAAAGTGTGGATAGGTAAGCTGACCAGCTCAAAAATGACCTAAAACTGACTGGGCCGTTAAACTCCAATACAAACAAACAAAATCTCTTCAATACGATTGGACTGGACACAACGATTGGACGATGGCGACGTTGCGGCGCTCTTCCGCTTTCAACCATAGTGCAGTTTATATTTTACTTTTGGTCCTTTGAGATCAGCGTGAATATTCTGAGAAATCAGAAATAAATTATTGGTTTAGACTCATATTCTAGACAGGTTTTTAATTATTTGGATCCCATTTTGATTTATATCAGTCTTTGTATCGACTGCCTATTCGAAATTCGCAAAATTGCAGTATGTTTCCTCTGGCTTTCTTTGCCGGATGATTACAGGGTCACTGATGAGGCTTTATTAGCCGAAACTACGTAGTATGACCTATCTTCTTTCTTATGAATGTTTTCATTGCTCTTAAAGGAACTCATTTTTGATTTTTATTCAAATGGAAAACCACGTGCAAGATTTATTTTTTTTGCCATATGATGTACGGGAAACAATGCAAATATAAGTAATAAAGGAAATTTATTCAATACGATTGGATTGGACGATGGCGGCGTGGCGCCTACGACGCTCTTCCACTACCAATGGAGCGTGGTAGCTCAGTGGTTAGTGCACTTTTCATTGATGCTAGAGGCCCCCGGTTCGATTCCCGGCAGCGGTAATAAAATTGCGGTGTCCAAACATGCTCCACTGGCATCATTTGCAGGGATGAATGCCACAAGTGAACCGTCCTTCGGATCGGAACGTTAACTGGAGTCCCCCCCCCCCCCCCCCACACACACACACATGAGCAGGGAGAACCATCCCCTGCGTAGGTTAATGATCCCTACCGTAATTACATGATTACTGTGTAGGCTTTCATCCCGCAAACCTAGAGTGTATGTAATGTACACCTGCGAGTAATGATCGCAGTAACAGTAGAAAAGAAGAAAGAAAGAAAAGAAAACTGCGTGCAATTGTTTTCTTTATTTACCCCTTAAACAAGTTTTTTTTTTATTGGACAAAGGCTCTATGATGTATGGGAAATAATGCAAAATAAGTAATAAAATTATATTGGCTGACTCTCTTACCGCTGTGGTTCGCACCGGTGGGGGAGTGTTTTTTTCTCCGTACACTCCGGTTTTCGCCCACCTCTGATTAACGATCAGTCCAATATAAGTGAAATAATCTTGAAAGGGCCATAAAACAAACATCAAAATCAAAATCCTCTCTCTACTTACGTAGAGAATGGATAGATAGGATGCACATTATCGCAATGTCACTAATTGGGCATTGAAGCGATGATAGAAATATCTCTCTCTCTCTCTCTCTCTCTCTCTCTCTCTCTCTCTCTCTCTCTCTCTCTCTCTCTCTCTCTCTCCCCTGAGGTTGTTTGGAACTGTGATACCAAATATGTCAAGTTTTGAGGAGAACAAAGCTCAACAAAATGCATGCAATTTCCGACAATCGGGCGCTGGCCACCAACAATGGCTTAGAACAGCCTGTATATCCGCACAGTTTGATCGGAGCCTTCGCCAGTCGCATGGCTTAATTCATGGGGCCATTAGCGCAGTCTCTGATTGGATTGGGGATAAAGGAAAGCCAATCAGTATCTGCACCATCACGTCGTTGGAAATCACATGAGCTGGCGAAATTATATTTTTTGGATCAGTGACTACCAGACTAAAATTCCAACTTTGGTGTATAAGGAAACCAAAGCCATTTATTTCATCACGCAAAGTTGACCCCATTAGCTCCATTGGGATATGCATTGTCAGCTCATGTGAGGTATTAGTATGGCAATGCTCTGGCATCCGTTGTCCGTCGTCGTCTTTCGTCCGACCACATTTTCAAATAAGTATATCTCTGGAGCGTGATAGCTCAGTGGTTAGTGCACTTGCCTCTGATGCTAGAGGTCCCGGGTTCGATCCCCGGCAGCGGTGTGAAAAATTTCGGTGTCCGAACACGCTCCATTGGCATCATTTGCAGGGATGAATGTCTTCGGATCGGGACGTTAACTGGAGGCCCCCTGTGCAGGGAGAACCATCCCCTGTACAGGTTAAAGAACCCTACCGTAATTACATGATTACTGTGTAGGCTTTCATCCTGCAAAACTGGAGTGTATGTAATACACCGTCTGTGTCCCCTCCAGGGGTTAAGGCGAAACCGGAAGAAGAAGAAGAAGAAGAAAGCCAGTTGGCCAATATTGATCAAATTTCATGTGAAGCATTATCAGATTTTCAGGTAGGGGAAAGGCTGCATAAGATTTTGGGGCTAATCGGATTGGAATCCCGGTTGCCATGGCAACATATAGCGCCCATAGAGTTATACTGGGAAAAACTCCAAAAATCTTCTTCTCTAAAACCAGAATGCACATAGTTTAGATATTTAGAATGTAGCAATGTCTAGTGGTCAACTACATGAATCCTGCCAATCATGCCTCTGTGGTCCAAATTGGCTACGTCCTGGGGTTTATCGGTTCCAGTAGTCTTATAACGGGAAAAACTTCTTCTCGGAAACCATGAGGCCTAGAGCTTTTATATACAGTATGTAGCAACGGCAAGTGTTCCCCGTTTTGACTATTACTCGCAGGTGTACATAGCGGGTAAACCAAGTTTGCAGGAAGACAGAAATCATGCAATTACGGTAGTGATCTTTAACATACACAGGGAATGACTCTACCTGCACAAGGGGCCTCCAGTTAACGCCCCGATCCGAAGGACGGTGCATTTTTTTTCTGACATTCATCCCTGCAAATGATGCCAACTGAGCGCGTTCGGACACCGAAATAATCGCCGCCGCCAGGGATCGAATCGGTGGCCTCTAGCATCAGAGGCAAGTGCACTAACCAATGAGCTATCACGCTCCTTTGGTCATATGAACGACTCAATATAAGAAGATAGATAGACAAAAAAGAAAAGAAAGGAAGACAAAAATGAATAAAGTATGAATGATTGTTGTATTTAATCAATAATGTCCATTTATCGAAATGAAAATAAAGATCATTGCATTATCTACTGTCGTTTCGTATCTATCTATCTTCTTATACTGAGTCGGTCATATTTGGCCATTACCTCAGTTGGGTGCGTAGCTAAATTTAGAATTTAGCTGAAAAAAAAAAAAAAAAAAAAAAAAAGAGAGAAGTCACTGGATGAGTCCTTAAAACCGGATTTAAAATGGTTCTCCAATAAATTGGTCATTTAATTGTCTAAAGGCAAAAGTAGTGATTTTCATTTGCTTTATCATAATTCATTTGTTAGGCGAGACAATAAAACAAAAAACACTAAACTTGTCTCACAGGTGTGATCACCTTTTTCACATAAAGTCAATACTTGTAACTAAAGACGTGCTTTTGGCGTCTGCCATATTCTGATCATGTGACACAGGACACAGTATCCAATCAAAGAGCAGAAACGTAGTCACATGGTCAGCAACCACCATAGTTTACAAGATGGCCGACCGACAGAGAAAAGACAAAAAGTTAGCCTTCATTTTAGGACTTTATATGATTGTTCAGATGAAGTATCATTGCCAAAATATCTGCCATTGTCCCTTCAAAAAGACACTGTACATGTTCAGAACAGGGCTGCTAGTTTTGTAACATATTATACAACTTTGAAACGGAGTCAGGTCACAGATGGGCCTGTGAGTCAGATGGGGATCTGAAGAACTTCAACTTCAAGAAGAGCAAGAGACATAAGACATAGGGTTTTTGTACACAGGTCTGAAGGGCTCTGTCAGTTTTTTCGAGAACTAATTTTGACCCCCAATAAGTGTATGTTTTACTGGGTTGAGGGTCTATGCCAAACGAAGAGATAGACAAGGCATGACAGGAATCAACTCATTGACATTGTTCCCACTGATATTAGTTTTAAATCTCATTTCCTGTAGTCTGGTAAAAGACACTATATGGATCCTTTTTCAACTCCAAGGGGACTCTTACAGGAATGCAGCTACTGCGAAATATATAAATAGTGTTTCCCCCAGCTCTTTTTAGCATGGTGTGGCATCATGCCCTTTCCTCTAGCACCATGCCCTTTTTTTGAACACCATGCCATTTTTAGTTAATATTGCCTTTCATTTTGGTACAAAAATCACTGACATTGACCAAAAAATAACAGTTATGAATGTTTAAATAAGGACTATTTTAGATATTTTTAGCAATAAATTGTTGCTAATTTGACAGTTCCCATTTATGGTTGACTGCTAATCCCCCTGTTTATAGACGAATCCAATGTTTTGACACGTGACTTTGTTTACATGTCATTGCGCATGCGCAAAATTACTTTTCCTTTTGATGGCTATCTTTCGTTGTTTGCAAAAAGCTATAGTCTTTCAAAACGCAGTGAGACGTGACTGCACTTTTAATTTTGGACTCGTCCGTGTTTTAGGTAAGTCGCCTGCAGTGGGTATTTTTTACACTGGGCGATAGTTACCGTCATATTCGTAAACTTGCGCGCAGTTTAATCAGATTGACCACCAGTCGAGACAGTCTAGTAACACGTCTCCCATCTTGGAGATCTAGGGTTCGAATCTTAGGCAGATGTTGTTTTTTTTTTTTTACTTTTTCTTAACATTTTTCCTACCTATAAAATTGGAGCACAGGAGATGTTTGTTTGTTTGTTTGACCGATTGATTTGAGGCTTATTGTCCCCGTCAAGTTTGAAGAAGTTGCTTCCAGTTTTGTGGGGTTTTTACCCGACATTGAGATGAAATGACATCTCAAGCCCTGCCACCCAATAAAACTAAACGGGTTTAATAAATATGGACGGTCCAACCTGCACCACTTTGCCTGGGCAGGCTCGGACTTACTAAGCGGTTTACCATTGCTCATGTGTCGTTAGTTTCAGATCCGCTTGAAAGCATCGTGCAGCTCGAACTATTTCTCCAAGCCCCGATGGGCGGTGCCATCACTTTAGAT
The DNA here is from genome assembly GCA_963580285.1 of Lucinisca nassula. Lineage (NCBI taxonomy): Eukaryota > Metazoa > Mollusca > Bivalvia > Lucinida > Lucinidae > Lucinisca > Lucinisca nassula. The sequence goes on from OY757014.1 coordinate 43,071,316, forward strand.
GTATATTCATTTTATTGAAAGGATGGAACGAGCACAAGCGAATCGTTGTAGCTCGGATTCAAGACGTATCATCAAAAATGTTACTATGATTGAACGTACGTTCACAGCCGTCAGTGAAGGCAAATGCACTGTTGAAATGAATCTGAAAGAGTTTCGTTTGTTTGTATTTGGCTTTTACGGCCCAGGCATCACTAACTATGTCATTTTTGAGCCGGTCAGTTTACTTATCCACACTTGTCCTTGGCAAGCTTATACGTAAACGATTAACCAGTACAGTGCACATTCTTGCCCCAGAAACTAACAACTGCCCTTCTTGAATCATCGGAAGGGAGGGAATGGCCATCGAAAAGATTTCATGATTATTCTCCATGGGAAAGAATATTGCTGACCCCGGGAGGTATCGAACCCGCGTCCTATTGACCACCAGTCATACGCGCATCCGACTGAACTACCGAGGCCGGCATCCAAAAGATTTACAATGACATAAAAATATAATTGGTGAACATTAAACAAAGGAAACAAAATATTAAGGATGTAAATATAAAAAAATAACTTTAAACATAAAAAAGATAAAATAAAAATGAAACATTAATAATAAAAAAATGTGCCACTGGGATTCGAACCCTTGCCAAAAAACAATTTCAGTGTGACTCGCAGTGCATCGCATTAACCACTCGTCCATTACTTTTAGGTAGAAACTGTACAAACATTGATTTATATATTTAAAATCCCGAGAAAACAAAGGTATCCGAAACCTGCTTCCCCTAAAAAATGGAATCGACTCGTCACGCTTAAACTTTGAACTCTCAAAGGTCGTTGATAAACTATACTGGTTCCATATAAACATGTAAACAGGTTTAATATTACTGGCATATTTTAGTTCATGACTGTCACAGAAAATCGAATGAATATCACTTTAAATTAGTAGATAAGTACAAACATGTTAAGTCTCCCAAAAATCACGGGATACTCCCGAAAAATTAGTTTTTCTCGCGCCTCACGAAATTTAGGAAAAAAACACAAAGAAAAATGAAACTACCATTTTGGGGCAAACTTTTGAAAAGCTGCGCTTGTATTTTCGTGTGTGATTCTGAGTTAATCCGTGATTAAATAGGGTAAATTGATAATCACAAATGCACTGTCCAGTATAACTGTGGATTAAAACACGGTTCCACACCTGCAGATGGGCATTAACCAATGAAAACAGTCGTTTCTTAGCGTGTTTGCAAAAATGAAAATAATCATGCCAGTTAATTTCCTTCAACCAACTGACAGTGTTATAAGTGCCAACCGTATTTGTCACGGATCAGTCT
>OY757014.1:43077628-43244533 GCA_963580285.1 Lucinisca nassula
ATAAGACGATGTGTTGCATGCATGACCCAGGTTGGTACCTCAAAGGTCAAGGTCATACTTAGAGATCAAAGGACAAAAATGGGCCTTTTTTAGTGTTCAGTCAATAACTTTCTTATTCCTGGATAGATTGTGAAATTACTTGGCAGAAATGTTAACCAAAGGTTAAAAAAGGGGTCTTTTTTTCGGGTTTTGTCAATAAGTTGCTTATTTTTAGAAAAAATTTGAAGTTACTTGACAAAAATGTTAACTATCATGAGACGATGTGTTGCATGCATGATTCAGTTTGGTACCTAAATGTCAAGGTCATACACAGAGGTCAAAGGTCAAAAAGGGGCCTTTTTTCGTGTTTGGTCAATAACTTTCTTATTTTTAGATGGATTTTGAAATTGATTGGCAGAAATGTTAACCACCATGAGATGATGTGTTGCACGCATGACCCAGTTTGGAACCTGAAAGGTCAAGGTCATACATAGAGGTTAAAGGTAAAAAAGGGGCCTTTTTGTGTTCTGTCAATAACTTTCTTATTTTTAGATGGATTTTGAAATTACTTGGCAGAAATGTTAACCCCCATGAGACAATGTGTTGCTTACATGACCCAAGTTGGTACCTCAAATGTCAAGGTCAAACTAAGAGGTCAAAGGACAAAAGGGGCCTTTTTTAGTGTTCAGTCAATAATTTTCTTATTCCTGGATAGATTGTGAAATTACTTGGCAGAAATGTTAACCATCATGAGACGATGTGGTGCACGCTAGACCCAGGTTGGTACCTCCAAGATCAAGGTCATACTAAGAGGTCAGAGGTAAAAAAAGTTTTTTTTTGTGTGTGTCCAGTCAATAACCTTTTTATTTCTGGATGGACTTTATAAAGTAACCATGCAGAAATGTTCACTGTCATTAGACCATGAGTCATGTGCACGACCAAGGTCCATACCTCCAATGTCAAGGTCATACCTAGAGGTCAAAGGTAAAAAAAGGGACAGTCAATAACTTCCTTATTCTTTGATGGATTATGAAATTACTTGGCAGAAATGTTAACCATCAGAGATGATGTGTTGTACCTCAAAGGTCAAGGCCATACTTAGAGGTCAAAGGTAAAAAAGGGCTTTTTGGTGTACGGCCAATAACTTGTTTATTTTTCTATGAACATTTTTAAAGTTACTTTGCAGAAATGTTCATCTTCATTAGATGATGTGTTGCACACAAAACCCAGCTCAATACCTCCAATGTCAAGGTTATACTTAGAGGTCAAAAACGGGGGAGACATCTGTGTTTTTGTATTAAAACAAATTCTAGTTTTTTTATTTAACTGCTCTTAAAGGTATATTGTACGTAGGACCCTACAGTCTCTCTCTCTCTCTTCTCTCAGCGTACCAGCAATTAGCGAGCGTAGGTAAATGTAAATTACAGTTTATTGTTAAATAACTCCATGTCAACTAGCATGTAACTTGTCAACAACGTCATGTCTACATCAAACCAACATCAAAGCGATGCATTGAATTCGACTTTGCAACATCGATGAAACGTCAGAAAGTTGCGCTGGCGATAATACGGCGTTGCTTAATAAAATGTCATTTGCCCAGTGCTCGGACCCATCAAGACTCAGCGGGATTGGAACATTAAATTCAAAACAAACATAGAACATCCTTTTAGTGGATGAATATGAAACATTTCTTCGCAAGTGCAAGCTTTTACAGTAAAATCTGGTAGATTTGTAGATTTGTTCAACCTGCCCTGCCCTTACATTAACCCATTTAGTACCGGAAACCCCAAAAGGGGTAAGTGGCAAACAGTGCAGGCCCAGATCAGGTGCAGCAGAATGCGGCGTCTGATCAGGGCCTACACTATTTGCAAAAAGTTTGGCCATTTTCCAAATAAATTTTGAAGAAAAAAAAACTGGAATCTTCAATTTATTAAAATTGTATATATAGACAGATTGCTAGATCGTTGAACTGTTTTTTTTTAATTGCATGTGTAGACCGTTCGTTGGACAGTTTTCTCAATAGATAGATAGAGATAGGTGGATGTAGTAAGCTTTCGTGAATAACCGTATCTCAAGCCATTGACATGGGTCATTCACGAAGAGATTTTCGACAATTAAAAATGGATCCAGGATAAATGAATTTCAGTAATAAAAGCAAAATATCATTCTTTCCTTCTCGAGGAATTATTTCAATGTAAACGGGTACATTTTCTTTCAAAATGTCTGAATATTGCTAGCATTTTAAGTTCCGCCAATACATTTGAATAGGGATGGCCGTTTCAATTGACGGCCTGTGTTTTGCGCATGCGCAAGGATGACGTCATAAACGGAATTCCTAAAACCTCTTGTGTCTATTGTACTTAAATTAATAAAACACTTTAAGAAGTCATAACAGTGTTTTGATAACAAGTGTAAGTGACACCAATTAAACAATTGAAGTGTGAAGTGTTATATCATGTCAGCAGGGCTCGAGAAAATATCGGTTTTTCGGTTCTGGACCGATTTTGGTATTTCTGAACCGATTTTGACTTACAAAGGCTGTTAAAAAATCGGTCCAGTATTCAATGATATTTTAAAAAAATCGGTTCGAAAATTTTCGCCAAGTCGCTAAATTGTGTAAACGAACTGACCTTTTGCCACAGATAATCCAAGCGGGTATTGATAAAACACCTCGAGGGCCAGTTATTGGACCGGCTCATTATTGGTATAGGTAAATCGGATTTGTCCACACAGCCGAACCATTTTCCAGACAGGTTAGACAGCAAGTACATTGAAAAAAGTCATTCTTTTTTTCTGTTGTTTTTATATCTATAGGAGATCTATAGGAGACACACGAAGGGTAATTGAATACACGTTTAATTGAAACAATTTATCAGTGAGAAAAGGTCAAGTTGTTGAACTATTACAAAGGAATTAATGAGGCACTACTATTCAAATGGATTATTCCGCTACTAACCTGTAATCCCCTGGCGTTATCAGTAGGTAAGCTGTCAAACAATTGGAAAAGGTGTGAAATTTGGGTCAAATAATGCAGGACAGACGCTTATTTGTTTACACAAGTGTTTATGTCATTAATTTATGACTGCCTATGTTGAACGGATATTTAAACATAACAAGAGCTCCGCAAGCGGGGCATTATACGCCCGTGGCAAATTCGTATTTGGTAGACTGAAATCTGAAAACAGTATTCATTGCTTATTCATGGTGGAACTATTTTTCAAGTTTCAATGGGTGACAGCAAAATGCAAGAAGAGCATGCACAGTGCGAATCCAGAGCTAGGGCATCACAAACAGAGCTTTCTTCCTTTTCCCTGTATTGCTGCATCCACAGCAAACAGCTTAGAACTAGAATTAATCTGATTAGCAGTTTAGAACACATAAAAAAGAGCACTTATAGCATTTGCTTAGCCTTTAACCTGCTGAATATTCAATTAAGCCACACCCAAATCTGACTTTGAACCAATCAGATTACTCGATGCAGTTTATTTCTACATGTTCATTTACTGAATGTCAGTGTAGATCCTGATCAGATGACTTCTTCAGAAGCCATCTGATCTGGATCTACAATGTTTGCAAAGATAGGGCTTGTCGCCTACAGCAGGATAAAGGTTAAGACTGGTCATTGCAGTAGTAAACATACTATCAATATTATAACACATAAGGGAAGTAACAAGGGCAATTAAGCAACAACATTTCCTTAATACTCTTCAAAAATGAATATTTTTGGTACTTCTTTAAATCACCTCATGAAGGTTATTCTAACAAGTACACACAACTGTTTTTTTTTTTAAAGAAATGTAAAATTATTCTTTATGCACATTTCCTTGTTACTCAATAACATAATGCGACGTTTTTTATCAAAATGTCCGGAAACGAAAATGTTTACAAAAAACTGACAGAGGCGTTATCCTGAAAAGAAGAAGATTTTGGGCGGATGGACGGAAAGGCGGACGGAAGCGGTCCTAACGGACACGAAGTCAATAACATAATGCGACGTTTTTTATCAAAATGTCCGGAAACGAAAATGTTTACAAAAATTTCAAAGGGATATAACTGTTAATATTTGGCGGACGTTAATACTCGAAACTTTACGAACATCTATACATCAAGGTTTATCTACCTACCAAGTTTCAGCTTGATCTGATGAAAACTCTAGGAGTAATCCGGAAATGAAAATACTTACAAAAATTTCAAAGGGGCATAACTCTTTTAATATTTGAAGGATGTTAATTCTCGAAACTTTACCCACATCTACACATCATGGTCTTACTACCTCCCAAGTTTCAGCTTGATCGGATGAAAACTGTAGGAGGAGTTATCCGGAAACGAAAATGTTTACAAAAATTTCAAAGGGGCATAACTCTGTTAATATTTGGCGGATGTTAATTCTCGAAACTTTACGCACATCTACACATCATGGTCTTACTACCTACCAAGTTTCAGCTTGATCGGATGAAAACTGTAGGAGGAGTTATCCGGAAACGAAAATGTTTACAAAATTTTCAAAGGGGCATAACTCTGTTAATATTTGACGAACTTTAATTCTCGAAACTTTACGCACATCTACACATCATGGTCTTACTACCTACCAAGTTTCAACTTGATCGGATGAAAACTGTAGGAGGAGTTATCCGGAAACGAAAAGTTTACGGAAGGACGGACAGACGCGGACCCCATAACATAATACGTCCCGTTTTTTCAAAACGGGCGTATAAAAAGTGGTTTTCCACAGGGCGCAATTCAAAAACCACATCTGTTGCGTGTAATCATGGAAAAAGAAAAAAAAATAAATAAGAAATAGATCTTCGCTCCAAAATTGAAACAATAACATAAAACACGTGGTATTACGTCCTAGTGTAATTTAATGTGTATTGTATAAAATGAAACTGAATGACGACATTTTTCCGATCAAGTGGTTTCGTGTTTTTTTTTTTTTGATAAGGTTTTTTTTTTTTATTTTTTAAGATAAGGGTAGTAGACATTAGTAATTATGAAATAACATTTATTTAGAATATTAAGAAGTTCGGTTCGGCCCTATAAGATTTTCAGTGACTCTAGTAAACCCACGTTTTGGTTCGAGATTTAACCCTTTTTTTTTTCTTTAACGACAGCAAATGATTTTTTATTTAAGAAACAGCCACAATTTAAATCTATGACATAAAACATGTTTGTTTAAAGTTCTTTAATGAAAAAATGTGTATTGCGTAAGCTAAAACCGTATGACGTCATTTCCGACCACGTGGCGGCAATTTCGGTCGCCATTTGTAGTTAAAGGACAACACTCAAAATCAGTAGAATTGGTATTTATTTTGCAAATAGATAACAAGAAAACGATAAAAAAAAACAACAAAGAAACAATCATACACTCGCATACATATATACCGGTACCCATGTGTGGAGGGTGAACCGTAGTAGTAGTAGTAGTAGTAGTAATGTTCTGGTGTTTTACGTCTCCATGGTCCCACGGACTTGCTCCATAGTGGCACAGCAAGACGAGGAGGGTGAACCTACATAGGCGGACTTTATATAAACTAAACCAAAATGGCGGCCGCCAGCGAAGTGTAAACGAGGGCATTTTCACGAATAAAAACAGGTTCGAGACATTTTTTTAACATTTTCGTAAGTTTTCGGACACCTAACACCCTGTATTTTGAAATTGAAAAATAATAATGAATGGAAACAAATGACCTTTACGGAAATGACCGAAAATCGGTTCGGCAATTTCCGGTTTTTTTTTGCCGAAAATCATGCCGGACCGATTTTGATTCTTCAGTTTCTCGAGCCCTGCATGTCAGTGTTTTTGTGTATTAAAGAATGGGAGCTGTGGCCCAAAGCCCGGCCCAAAACATGAACCAAACTATAATAGCTTGTTTTTGTCAGTGGTCAGCTTGCTTACAAGACGTAAACTTCTTTTCACCAATGACCAATGGTGTATGTGATTCAGATTCAGATCTTTATTTTCAAACTTCAAAAAGGCTATGAATTGATATAAACATCCACAACAATACATGATGGCAACTGACAGTGTGAACATGCATACACAAAACGATAATGTCATGAGTACTACATGTTATAAATGCATGTTAAATACACATGGAGTAAACGTATTATGTATGTATATATATACAGTAGAATCTCGGTGATTCGAACGCCGATTTTTCGAAACTACCGGATTTTTCGAAAGTGTGCGTTGGTCCCGATCTTTTTTGCTATTATTTTATGTAAAAATATTACCGATTTTTCGAATTTCGATTATTCGAAAAATTCGATTTTTCGAATAAAACTGTCGGTCCCGATCAAAGAAATTCCTATTAAAATCCATCTCCAAATTCGTCGTCAAAATTTGTCAAGCATATTATTCACGCTTGAAGAGCATGTTTTCTTTGAGCTTGTTCACACCCGATTGATTTCACAGGTACATTATATTATTGTGTATACATGTAATTGACACCTAGTTAATCGTGAGCTTCTTAATTGATATAACGGTAATCGGTTATCAACATCGTTAAGATGATTATCCTGTTTGATGTTTTAAATAAAGCGACTTTAATCTTAGACCTTCTGTTCAAAGCATTAGAGCATATGGGATTTTGAGGAAACTGAAAGAAGACGATTTTCAGAGAATTTCAAGACAGTTGAAAGTGAAAACAGAAAATAAAAATCTAGTACACGAGTGACTAGAAACATGTGGCTTGCCAGCACAGACTTCAACAGTATGCTTATTACATTCTGATCTAGATCTTTGCTGGCTACTCCCGTGAGCCATTTCTGTCCCGCCTTTTTACTGGTACAATAGTTCGTCTGTTAGAGATTTATGGTTTTACATTACACAATTGTTACGGGATATTAGATGGTTCATGTTGTTTTGTTTCCTTTTAGATGAGGTCCTTTGCTACCGAGCGAAACCTTCCGAACATTTCCGAAAACTACCGATTTCGAAAATTCGAACTCCCGATAATTCGAAGACAATCTGGCGGTCCCTTTCACTTCGAATTATCGAGGTTTGACTGTATATAAAAAAAAAAGATGTGTTATGGAGAAGGTGCATTCCCTTTCTGTGAAAGAAATATCAGAATTGCAAGATGATTTATTCGCGAAACCAACCATTAACAATTCATAGTTCCCACATGACATAAAACTGGAGCCCACTCCGAAGATTTACCATTGACAACAATACACCATCACATCAGGTACAGAGGCAACATCCACACAAGTGGACCCTCTTTAAGGTCAGTAAGCTGGCTTGCTGCACACATGGCGGATCTCACACCAGATCTCCAGATATGTCTGTCTTGAGAGCTTCCACTCTCTGCGATCTCTCTCTGTCCGTGGCTTCCAAGTCATTATTATGGAAAAGTAAGTGCACATAGCTCAAATGGAATAAAAATCAAAAAAGGAAGCCTCCATGATGTAGTGGTTATGCTACTTGCCTTGTAAACCAGGGGTCGCAGGATCGATCCCGGGCTTCTCCAGACTTTCGGATGAGTTTTTAAACTGGGGTCCCATCTCCGTATGACCTTAGCTGTTGGTGAGACGTAAAACTCAAACACTCACTCACTCACATAGCTCAAATAAAAACTGCCTGTCATGCCAAACATGCAAGGAAAGATTCTACAAGTAGTTTCATTAATTTTGATTATCAAAGAAAGTGAGATTGCTCTGTGGTAATATCAGTAGCCTCAGATGCTAGAGGTTCTGGGTTTGATCTCCAGTAAGCAGTGATAAAATTTTGGATGGGGACATTAAATGGAGACCTAGAATTGTCCAGGAGATCACAGGTTTGACCCCTTCTACATCATAGACATTAATAAAGAAGTTTATGTATATAAAATGTAAAATATGCCCAGTAGGGCTTGAATTTAGACAAACATTATGCAAGACATATAAAATAAAATATATCTGACACAGCATGCAGACATTGGGTATGTACAGATTACAAATATACATGTATTAACCCATTTTGTACCAGAAATCCCTAAATGGGTACGGTAATTGGAAAACAGTTCAAGCTAAGTTTAGATGCCACCGTTCTGTGGCGTCTGGTCAGGGCCTACACTGTTTGCAAAAAGTCAGCCAATTTCCAAATGATTTTTTTAAAGAAAACACAACCTTATACCCCTAAGTTTTGAAATGGACTTGTGATATATATACATGTAAGAAGGAAGATTCCCTTTGGCACAAAAAGGGTTAAGGGTTATCTCTTAGTAAAGTAAGATACATAAGAAATAAGTGTTGTAAGATTAACATGGTACATTAAGACAGTAAGCTTAAAAATAAAAAAAATATATAAAAGGTTAAGAGCGCTCATACAGAGAAACACAGAGAACAGCCATATTAAGTTCAGTGATGCCATTGAACTGCAATGAAAGGATTCCGACAAATACATCATTAGCGCAAAAGTGAAAAAAGGGATAAAACTATAAACCACATGCTAGCTTTTCATTTAACTCATTTTGTTCCAGAAACCCCAAAACAGGTAACTGGCAAACAGCGCAGGCCCAGATCAGACGCCACAGAACGCGGCGTCTGATCAGGGTCTACACTGTTTGCGAAAAGTTAAGCCATTTTCCTAGTAAATTTTGAAAAAAAAACATAGCCGGACACCCCTTAATTTTGGAATGAACTTTTTTTTAAGCTAAATTCTAAATTTAGCCGCCCATCAACTGAGGTAATGGCCAAATGTGACACTCAGTATGAGTGGATGGATGGATTCCATTTGGTACAAAAAGGGTTAAATGATATAGATCAAATGCATCATGTTGCATATTATGCATATTATTCTTTAATTGTCTGTTAATGGTAGAAGTTTTAGATCTTGGGTGGTTGCTACATGCATCTTTGGCAGACAATACCTGCCACAGTGCAGTAACTGACATGCTTGACTATATAGTGTTGGCTGGGCTGTTACTGTTAACTTAATGTTGCCAGCCACAATTTTTATCTGCTGTATTGTCTGCTGGATACTAGTTTAACCCTTATCTTGCTGAATATTCATTTAAGCCGCACCCATTTCTGACTTTGAACCAATAAAATTACTTGATGTAATTTATCACAACAAATTCATAAACTGAATGCCAAACAGTGTAGATCCTGATCAGATGGCTGAAGCCATCTGATCTGGATCTACATGTACACTTTTCGCAAAGATATGTGTTGTGGTGAACAGCAAGATAAGGGTTAAAAGTCATTGTTGCAAACAGTGTGGACCCAGATCAGATGACATAAACAAATTCATTTTAAGATCCATTTTTTCTTGGCATATTTAGGGTTATACTAGCTATTGAAAATGGCAAGTCACAGATTTGGAAATGAATATCCGGTAAAAAAAAATCTGATAAATGTTCATGTATATTTAATTGTTTTCATTGCCTAGTATAATTTATTTTGATTGTCAAAGAACAGGGAAAGTCTCTGGTTTCTTTTATAGCTTTGAACTTTTTTAATTGTTATAAATAATTAAATTAAACTTTTCTTTTACCGCTTAAATCACATTAAACATTTTTTAACTGCTGTAAAGAATTATAGATTTCAGTTGCAGCATGAAAAGGGTTGTTATGTCCAAGTAATGCTTGTTAACCTCACTTTGTGTATCAGACGTGTTGTATACAATATTTTACATTAGTAGGGCTCCACAAATATTTTGTGGGTGCCCTATAGTAATCACCCTGTCTGTCTGTCCATCCATCCACATTTTCATGTTTTTTTTTTAATAATTGCAAACTGTTTAACGCATCAACTTCAAACTTTAAACATAAGGTCACAACAACAATACACAATTTTATAGCAAGTTATATCACTCTTGCTACAATATTGTAAGAATTATGGTTCTTTGTAAACTTCAAATTTTCAGCATTTGTCTTTTTTTTTTTTTTAGCATAATTGCCAAACCGTTTTAGATTTTCCAATGAAACTTGCTGTACTTATTGGCTGTGACAGTAGGCATGCATATAGCAAAGGGCAACAACTCTAGCTGTAATAAATTTTGACTTATACCCCTGTATCCATCCATCTGTCTGTCCACATGTTTTTTCTTAATAACTTGCAAACCCGTTAAACGCATTAACATCAAACTTTAAACATAAGGTCACAACAACAATTCTATGGCTATTTATGTTACTATAGCTGCAATTATGGTCCTTAGTAAAATTCAATTTTTTATCATTTAAACACACATACATCTTGGACAGGAATTCAGTTTATCTCTTATCCTGCTGAAAAAATTACTACTATACCCGTACCTTTGCAAACAGTGTAGATCCAGATCAGATGGCTCTGGAAGAAGCCATCTGCTCAGGATCTACACTGTTTGTCATACAGTTTGTGAATTCCACAAATAAATTATATCAAGAATTTCTGTTGGTTAATAGTCAGAAATAGGTTTGTCTAAATTAATTTATTCAGCAGCATAAGAGTTAAAAAACTGTGTCTTTGTTGTCAAATTGGCTGCCAGTTGAGCTTTGGACCACAGTTGATCGAATAGTTCTAATGGGAAATCACCAACCACAGTCTGTTTTAGCAGAACATCTACAAACTATGCTAAGAAGGATTGGCATGGGTGTTTATTAATTTTTTTAGCTTGTTAACCCTTTTTGTACCAAATGGCATCTTCCCCCTTATATAGAGCAGGAGTTAATTTCAAAATTTATGGGTGTTAGGTTGTGTTTTCATCAAAATTGATTTGGAAAATGACTGAACTTTTAGCAAACAGTGGAGGCCCTGATCAGTTGCCACGTTTTGCGGCGTCTGATCTGGGCCTGCACTGTTTGCCAAGGTACCCCTTTTTGGGGTTTCTGATACTGAATGGGTTAAAGTGGTTTTGGTCTAGAGGAAACTTCAGAGAGTGTGCAATTTGACGGAATCCTAAGGTCTCATTGGTCTTGACACAGCATCAATGCCTATAAAACAAAAATAAATGCTGTCAGACAATTAGTGTGGATTATTTTGAGAGAAAAAGTAAGAATATTTTCGTCATGGTCTGAAGATGTGCATTTGTGGTTGGCAATTTTGTGATATGAGTTTTTAGTCACTTTTTTGCATTTTGAACTTAATCCATTCTTCAAGCTAAAATAGTACCTTGTGTGCCTGAAGTGGACCATTCTTTATGAAACTTTGTACACAGGTAAGAGTTTTTGACATGGTTTGATGATATGCATGTTTTTGAGTATGTTCCTGAAATTATTTTTGTCTCTTTTCTGCATTTTAAACTTAATCGTTTTTAACACAAATAATATAAATTTGTTTGTGTAGATGATTTTTGAGTGATAATTTTCTTTATTTCTTACTAATTTCTTTATTTCTTACTAGAAACATATGTTGTGGGTACCTGTTAGATTTGCATTATTAAGGCCAAAAAAAAAAATAGGTGTGTTTCCGGTTTCCCGACCCTACCTAAGTTTTAGGCCCGACCCTAAATTTTTTATTGCCAAAAAAAAAAAAAAAAATCGCGGGGCGAAACGACTCGGAACTACGCGAGCGGTTGCGTGCGGTTATTTGTTCTAATTCGGTCGGTTTCCGAGCGTTTCGGTGTTTACTACTACTATTTCCGCAGAAATGCTCTATACAGTGTTTAAACAAAATAAAAAATTAAGATAAAAAAAAAAATTAAATCGACCTTCCCCACCTAATTTTTTTCAAGCTGAAACCTGAAACACACATTTTTTTTTTTTTGGCCTAAGGAGATTCTAACAAGTTTTTGTTCCCCACAACATACGTTTCTAATAAAAAGAAAAGAAAATTATACGTTTCTAATAAAAAGAAAAGAAAATTATCCCAAAATTATCCTTGTTATTCTTTCTTTGTTTCAGATAAGCATTAGAGATAACATTGATGATGTTATTGACATTGTTTAGGGGTATAACAACTATTTCATAAACCTTTTTGTGCCCCCACATCATAAGGGGTCTACTCTTAACCCATTTTGTACCAAATTTAATCTTCGCCTCAAACAATGTATTGCTGGAGTCCATTTCAAAATTTAGGGTTGTCAGGTTGTGTTTTCTACCAAAATTGTTTGAAAAATTTGAACTTTTTGCAAACAGTTTAGGCCCTGATCAGACGGTGGGTACTGCGGCATCTGATCTGGGCCTGCACTGTTTGCCAATTACCCATTTTGGGGTTTCCGGTACAAATTGGGTTAATGGAGGAATTTGCAAACCGGAAGTCACAAAAGTTGTCTCTCTTGTGAAAAAATGACAGGATTTTTTGTCAGTAATTATAAGTTTGCTATTTCAGATTGTTTGAATAGTGGTGAGAATGGAGATAAGATGTGGAGGTTTGTTGTTTACCTCCAAATTCGACTCTGGAAACTTGGCAAGAGTTGAGAAAGTAACAAAGGATGAAGATGAGGAAGACTCAGGTGAGTTGTAGCTCAATACACTGTATAAGGGGAAGTAATGAGGTAATTCAGGATTATTTCCCTTCGTCCTCTCCAGAAACCTGTGGGTGACGAAGCAATTTAAATTTAACAATTACCCATAAAATATATAGACAATGTTACATGTGTGGTCATTTCATATAAACTTATTAAATAAGTTTTGGCGAGTTTAATAAATTTCATCTGAAATGAACATGAGTGTAAGATACTGTTTTTCATATAATGATTTTAAATCATATTCTCTCATTGAAATATGAAAAACATGACTTTCCTTGTTAACTATAGTTTATTTTTGTGTAAATGCACTGAGACTGTAAATATTCATGTATACCACAACCTCATTATAGCACTGTTATAACAGGGTTTTGGATATAACATAGTTTCAAGATGGGGTCCCAAAAATGTAAAGATCACATAGAAAAATGATCATAAATGGTCATTTTTCTATATAATCTATACATTTTTGTTTGGATATAACATGGTTGTTCAACTAACACTGTTGTGTTATACAGAGGTTGTGGTGTATGCAAATGGAAAAAGTCTGTATATATCCGAGCTAAACTAAGTCTTGACTGATAACGCTAGTATGAAGAGGTTTTCTGTTCACCATATTTGCATTATTTGCTGGCTCCCAGCTTGCACATTGTCAATATTTGAAAAACTGGAAGCCAGACCCCCCTGACCTTGAAAGGTCAGGGGTGTCTGGTTACCGGTTTTTCCAACACTGATAACCTTCAGACTAGGAACCAGCAGATAATGCAAATAAGGTGAATGAACTTCCATGAATGGAGGAGTAATACTGCAGACAAGCCTAGAACTGATGACAGTTGTATGCTTTTCATTGTTTTCATCAAAAATATGGCTTAACATTTCATGTGAATCATCTGCCCAGCACAGTAAAGTCATGTCTTAATTAAGTTAATTTCATTGAAAAAAATAGGGAAAAAAAATGTTGTTGGCTAAACATGCTTGATACTTGAAGAATTAAGGAATGTTTTTACTTTTTAAGCTCACGGTCATGTAGTGACAAGGTGAGCTTTTGGGATCACTTTTTGGCTGTCGTGTGTCCGTGCGTGCATAAACAATTTCTTCAAACGACATCTCCTCCTAAACCATTGATCGGATTTTGACCAAACTTCACAGGAATGATCCTTAGGTGGTCCCCTTTCAAAGTTGTTCAAATGGTTCAGGTCCGTTGCACATCTGGGTCACAGGAGCCAAAAATAGATTTTTTTCACTGAAAACTTAAAAAATCTTCTCTGAAACCACAAGGCCCAGGACTTTGATATATGGTATGAAGCTTCATCTAGTGGACCCCTACCAAGATTGTTCAAATTATAGTGCTGGGGGCCAAAAATGTCCCCACTCCAGGGCCCTTTGGTTTTACATAGACATATATGGAAAAATCTTTAAAAATCTTCTTCTCTGAAACCACAAGGCCTAGGTCTTTGATATTTTGTATGAAGCTTCATCTAAAAACCCTACCAAGATTATTCAAATTATGGTGCTGGGGCCAAAAATGTCCCCGCCCGGGGCCCTTTGGTTTTACATAGGCTTATATAGGGAAAATCTTAAAAAATCTTCTTCTCTGAAACCAAATGGTCCTGGACTTTGATATTTGGTATGAAGCTTCATCTAATAGACCTCTACCAAGATTGTTCAAATTATAGCCCTTGGACCAAAAATGCCCCCGCTCTGGGCCCCTTTGGTTTTTTTTTTATAGACTAATATAGGGAAAATCTTTAAAAATCTTCTTCTCTGAAACCCTAAGGCCCTAAGGCCTAGGTCTTTGATATTTGGTACGAAGATTCATCTAGTGGACCTCTATCAAGATTGTTCAAATTATAGCCCTGAGACCAAAAATGCCCCCGTGCGGGGCCCTTTGGTTTTACATAGACTTATATAGGGAAAATCTTTAAAAATCTTCTTCTGTGAAACCACAAGGCCTAGGTCTTTGATATTTGTTGTGAAATTTCAGCTAGTGGACCTCTATCAAGATTGTCAAAATTATAGCCCTGGGGCCAAAAATGTCACCAGCCTTTGGTTTTACATAGACTTTTAAATGGAAATCTTTAAAAATTTTCTTCTCTGAAACTGCAAGGCCCAGGTCTTTGATTTTTGGTATGGAGTTTCATCAAGTGGACCTCTACCAAGATTGTTCAAATTATAGCCCTGGGGCCACAAATGCCCCCACCCTGGGGCCCCTTGGTTTTACATAGACTTATATAGCCCGGGGCCATTTGGTTTTGCATAGGCTTATGTTGGGAATATCTTTAAAAAAATCTTCTACTCTGAAACAGCAAGGCCCAGGTCTTTGATAGTTGGTTTGTAGCTTCATCTAGTGGACCTTTGCCAAGATTGTTTAAATTATAGCCTTTGTTGATGTTTTGTATGAAGCTTCACCTTTAAGACCTCCCTCAACATTATGCACATAAAAGCCCTTGGTCCAATAATAGCCCTCCCTGGGGCCCGCTTGTTACACTATGGATCAGGTGAGCGATCCGGGGCCATCATGGCCTCTTGTTTTTATTAAAGACATGCTGTGGGTACTTGTTGCATGAGGGGATTCCAAAAAGTACCCACAACATGTGGAAAAATATCTCAAAATTATCCTAGTTAATCCTTATATCATACTGGAACTAATGCTCCTCCATGGCCTTGTGGGTAAGAGCCCTGATTCTTAATCATATTGTCTCCACCACTGTAAGTTTGAGCCTCGATCAGGATATATCTGAGACACCAAGTTCTGCAACAGATGGTTGGGTGTTCTTCTTCGGTAATTTTAGTTTCTGCCTACCCATGATAAACCGATTCGCCAGATATAAATGAAATAATCTTGAAAGGGTTGTAAAACCCAAATAAAAAGGTGTATACATAAATACTGGAACTATATATTTAGATGAGATTTTGTACATTTTATTACAGGTGGTGGGAAGTACTATAGTATTGATCCTAAACCCGACTACGAGTTTAATGTCTGGACAAAACCAGACTGTGCTGGCACTGAGTATGAGAATGGAAATAGGTAAGACACTGAATATGTTTAGAAAGGATATTTTGCTTTGTGTTTTATTAGCTCACCTAAGCCAAAGGCTCAGGGTGAGCTATTGTGATTGGTCACCGTCCGTCGTCTTCGTCGTCGTCCGTTCACAATTTCTTCAAACAACATCTCCTCCTAAACCACTGAACAGATTGGATATAACTTGGCAGAAATAACCCTTAGGTGGTTCTCTCTCAAAGTTCTTCAAAGAATTCAATTCCACGCAGAACTCTGGTTGCCATGGCAACAAAAAAAATAATAGAAAACCTTTAAAAATCTTCTTGTATGAAACTAGAAGGCCCAGGTCATTGATATTTGGTATGAGCTTCTTCTAGTTGACCTCTACCAAGATTGCTCAAATTATAGCCCTGGGGCCAAAAAAGGTCCCAGGCGGGGCCAATCGGTTTTACATAGGGTTATATAGGGAAAAACACTAAAAATCTTCTTGGCTGAAACCAAAAGGCCCAGGTCTTTGATATTTGGTGTGAAGCATCATCTAGTGGACCTCTACCAAGATTGTTCAAATTATAGCCCTGGGGCCAAAAATGGCCCCGGGGCAGGGCCCACCAGTTTTACTTAGGGTTATACAGGGAAAACCTTATTAAATCTTCTTGTCTGAAACCAAAAGGCCCAGGTCTTTGATATTTGGTATGAAGCTTCGTCTAGTTGACCTCTACCAAGATTGTTCAAATTATAGCCCTGGGGCCAAAATAGCCCCGGGGCTGGGCCCACCAGTTTTACATAGGGTTATATTGGGAAAACCTTTAAAAATCTTCTTGTCTGAAACCAAAATGCCCAGGTCTTTGATATTTGGTATGAAGCTTCATCTAGTTGACCTCTACCAAGATTGTTCAAATTATAGCCCTGGGGCTAAAAATGGCCTTGGGGCGGGGCCCACCGGTTGTACATAGGATTATATAGGGAAAACCTTTAAAAATCTTCTTGTCTGGAACCAGAAGAACCAGGTCTTTGATATTTGGAATGAAGTTTCACCTAGTTGACCTCTACTAAGATTATTCATATTATTGCCCTTGGGCCAAAAATGGCCCGCCCCTGGGCCCACTGGTTTTACATAGGCTTATATAAGGAAAACCTTTAAAAATCTTCTTGTCTGAAACCAGAAAGGCCAGATCTTTGATATTTGGTATGAAGCTTCATCTAGTGGACTTCTCCCAAGATTGTTCAAATTCGTGCCCTTTGGCCAAAAATGGCCCCGCCCCGGGGCCCACTGGTTTTACAAAGGGCTTTTATAGGGAAAACCTTTAAAAATCTTCTTGTCTGGAACCAGAAGGCCCAGGTCTTTGATATTTGGTACGAGGCTTCATCTTGTGGACCTCTACCAAGGTTGTTCAAATAATAGCCCTGGGGCCAAAAATGGCCCCGGGGCAGGGCCCACCAATTTTACATAGGGTTATACAGGGAAAACCTTAATAAATCTTCTTGTCTGAAACCAAAAGGCCCAGGTCTTTGATATTTGGTATGAAGCTTCATCTAGTTGACCTCTACCAAGATGGTTCAAATTATAGCCCTGGGGCCAAAATAGCCCCGGGGCTGGGCCCACCGGTTTTACATAGGGTTATAATGGGAAAACCTTTAAAAATCCTCTTGTCTGAAACCAAAAGGCAAGGTCTTTGATATTTGGTATGAAGCTTCATCTAGTTGACCTCTACCAAGATTCTTCAAATTATAGCCCTTGGGCTAAAAATGGCCTCGGGGCGGGGCCCACCGGTTGTACATAGGGTTATATAGGGAAAACCTTTAAAAATCTTCTTGTCTGAAACCAAAAGGCCCAGGTCTTTGATATTTGGTGTGAAGCTTCATCTAGTGAACCTCTACCAAGATTGTTCAAATTATTGCCCTGGGGCCAAAAATGGCCCCGCCCCAGGGCCCACTGGTTCAACATAGGCTTATATAGGGAAAACCTTTAAAAATCTTCTTGACTGAAACCAGAAGGCCCAGGTCTTTGATATTTAGTATGAAGCTTTGTCTAGTGGACCTCTACCAAGATTGTTCAAATTATTGCCCTGGGACCAAAAATGGCCCGCCCCGGGGCCCACTGGTTTTACATAGGCTTATATAGAGAAAACCTTTCAAAATCTTCTTGTCTGGAACCAGAAGAACCAGGTCTTTGATATTTGGAATGAAGTTTCATCTAGTGGACCTCTACTAAGATTATTCATATTATTGCCCTGGGGCCAAAAATGGCCCCGCCCCGGGGCCCACTGGTTTTACATAGGCTTACATAAGGAAAACCTTTAAAAATCTTCTTGTCTGAAACATGAAGGACTAGGTCTTTGATATTTGGTATGAAGCTTCATCTAGTTGACCTGTACCAAGATTGTTCAAATTATTACCCTGGGACAAAAATGGCCCCATGCCGGGGCCCACTGGTTTTACATAGGCTTTATTAGGGAAAACCTTTAAAAATCTTGTCTGGAACCAGAAGGCCCAGGTCTTTGATATTTGATATGAAGCTTCATCTAGTGGACCTCTACCAAGATTGTTCAAATTATTGCCCTAGGGCCAAAAATGGCCCCGCCCCGGGGCCCACTGGTTTTACATAGGCTTATATCGAGGAAAACCTTTAAAAATCTTCTTGTAAAAATCAGAAGGCCCAGGTCTTTGATATTTGGTATGAAGCTTCATCTAGTGGACCTCTACCAAGATTTTCAAATTCGTGCCCTTCGGCCAAAAATGGCCCCGCCCCAGGGCCCACTGGATTTACAAAGGGCTTATATAGGGAAAACCTTTAAAAATCTTCTTGTCTGGAACCAGAAGGCCCAGGTCTTTGATATTTGGTATGAGGCTTCATCTTGTGGACCTCTACCAAGGTTGTTCAAATTATTGCCCTGGAGCCAATTTGGTATGAGGCAAAAAATGGCCCCATGACGGGGCCCATTGGTTTTACATAGGCTTTATTAGGGAAAACCTTTAAAAATCTTGTCTGGAACCAGAAGGCCCAGGTCTTTGATATTTGATATGAAACTTCATCTAGTGGACCTCTACCAAGATTGTTCAAATTATTGCCCTGGGGCCAAAAATGGCCCCGCCCCGGGGCCCACTGGTTTTACATAGGCTTATATCGAGAAAACCTTTAAAAATCTTCTTGTGAAAAACAGAAGGCCCAGGTCTTTGATATTTGGTATGAAGCTTCATCTAGTGGACCTCTACCAAGATTGTTCAAATTCGTGCCCTTTGGCCAAAAATGGCCCCGCCCTGGGGCTCACTGGTTTTACAAAGGGCTTATATAGGGAAAACCTTTAAAATCTTCTTGTCTGAAACCAGAAGGCCCAGGTCTTTGATATTTAGTATGAAGCTTCGTCTAGTGGACCTCTACCAAGATTGTTCAAATTATTGCCCTGGGACCAAAAATGACCCCGCCCTGGGGCCCACTGGTTTTACATAGGCTTATATAGAGAAAACCTTTCAAAAGCTTCTTGTCTGGAACCAAAAGAACCAGGTCTTTGATATTTGGAATGAAGTTTCACCTAGTAGACCTCTACTATGATTATTCATATTATTGCCCTGGGGCCAAAAATGGCCCCGCCCCTGGGCCCACTGGTTTTACATAGGCTTATATAAGGAAAACCTTTAAAAATCTTCTTGTCTGAAACCAGAAGGGCCAGATCTTTGATATTTGGTATGAAGCTTCATCAAGTGGACCTCTCCCAAGATTGTTCAAATTCGTGCCCTTTGGCCAAAAAAGGCCCCGCCCCGGGGCCCACTGGTTTTACAAAGGGCTTTTACAGGGAAAACCTTTAAAAATCTTTGACATTTGGTATGAGGCTTCATCTTGTGGACCTCTACCAAGGTTGTTCAAATTATAGCCCTGGGGCCAAAAATGGCCCCGGGGCAGGGCCCACCAGTTTTACTTAGGGTTATACAGGGAAAACCTTATTAAATCTTCTTGTCTGAAACAAAAAGGCCCAGGTCTTTGATATTTGGTATGAAGCTTCATCTAGTTGACCTCTACCAAGATTGTTCAAATTATAGCCCTGGGGCCAAAATAGCCCCGGGGCTGGGCCCACCGGTTTTACATAGGGTTATATTGGGAAAACCTTTAAAAATCTTCTTGTCTGAAACCAAAAGGCCCAGGTCTTTGATATTTGGTATGAAGCTTCATCTAGTGGACCTCTACCAAGATTGTTCAAATTATTGCCCTGGGACCAAAAATGGCCCCGCCCCGGGGCCCACTGGTTTAACATAGGCTTAGTTAGGGAAAACCTTTAAAAATCTTCTTGACTGAAACCAGAAGGCCCAGGTCTTTGATATTTAGTATGAAGCTTCATCTAGTGGACCTCTACCAAGATTGTTCAAATTATTGCCCTGGGACCAAAAATGGCCCCGCCGTGGGGCCCACCGGTTTTACATAGTCTTATATAGAGAAAACCTTTCAAAATCTTCTTGTCTGGAACCAGAAGAACCAGGTCTTTGATATTTGGAACGAAGTTTCATCTAGTGGACCTCTGCTAAGATTATTCATATTATTGCCCTGGGGCCAAAAATGGCCCCGCCCCAGGGCCCACTGGTTTTACATAGGCTTACATAAGGAAAACCTTTAAAAATCTTCTTGTCTGAAACATGAAGGACCAGGTCTTTGATATTTGGTATGAAGCTTCATCTAGTTGACCTGTACCAAGATTGTTCAAATTATTGCCCTGGGGCAAAAATGGCCCCATCCCGGGGCCCACTGTTTCCACCAAGATTGTTAAAAATTGTCCTGGGGTCAGAAGGTATGAAGCTTCATCTAGTGGACCTCTACCAAGATTGTTCAAAATATAGCCCTGGGGCCAAAAATGTCCCTGCGCCGGGACCCACTAGTTTTACATAGGCTTATATAGGAAAAAACCTTGAAAAATCTTCTTGTCTGAAACCAGAAGGCCCAGGTATTTGATATTTAGCATGAAGCTTCATCTAGTGGACCTCTACTGAGATTGTTCAAATTATAGCCCTGGCGCCAAAAAATGCCCCCGCACCAGGGCCGTCTCATTTTATGTAGGCTTATATAGGGAAAACCTTGAGAAACCAGTGCTTCGCTGAAGTGCACGACCCGCCGGTGGCTTTTAGCTTTATGAGTGTTACCATATATGGGTATGGCGGCAATTTTGGTCATGTGACCTGGACCTAAAACAGTTCCCCCAATAAATGCGCCTTATCGTAAGGAGCAAAAATATATCTTATACTTTAATACTGTATTCTGAATCGTTTGCAGGATAAAATGCATTCTCACATTTTCCAATACAAAAGCATATGTGTCAAAGTTTGACATAGGCACAAAGAAGGTCAAGGTCAACCCAGGGTCACCATTTTAGCAATATATGATGGGCCTACGTCCCAGATGCCATTTTTCAAGTTTTGTGGAAATCTGCCCAGTGGTTCTGGAGAAGTCTATTTTTGAAGGGTTTTTACCATATATGGCTTGGCGGCCATTTTGGTCATGTGACCTGGACCCCATGAGCAAATTTTGGTTTCCCCCAGCCAATAGAGGCTCCATATGAAATTTGACTTCAATCGGCCCAACGGTTTCAGAGGAGAAGCAGTTCGAAAATTTTCACTTTTTCGCCTCTGCGAGGCTATACTAAATGGAATGTAATATTTCGCAAGTTCATTGGTTAGATCTCATTGATATCTATCAGTATGCCAAAAATTGTTTAAATATTCCAAACGGTTAAGTCGCTATCACCAATTTTCACACACAGGTTACGGACGGACAGACAGACAGACCATATATGGCTGGGCGGCCATTTTGGTCATGTGAGCTGGACCCCATGAGCAAATTTTTGTTTCCCCCTGCCAATAGAGGCTCCATATGAAATTTGACTTCAATCGGCCCAACGGTTTCCAAGGAGAAGCAGTTCGAAAATTTTCTCTTTTTCACTTTGTGAGGCTGTACTAAATGGAATGTAATATTTCGCAAGTTCATTGGTTAGATCTCATTGATATCTATCAGTATGCCAAAAATTGTTTAAATATTCCAAACGGTTAAGTCACTATCACCAATTTTCACACACGGGTTATGGACAGACAGACCATATATGGCTGGGCGGCCATTTTGGTAATGTGAGCTGGACCCCATGAGCAGATTTCGGTTAGCCCCATCCCATAGAGGCTCCATATGAAATTTGACTTCAATTGGCCCAACGGTTTCTGAGGAGAAGCAGTTCGAAATTTTTCACATTTTTCCCCTCGGCGAGGCTATACAAAATGGAATGTAATATTTGGTATGTCCATTGGTTAGATCTCATTGATATCTATCAGTATGCCAAAAATTGTTTAAATATTCCAAGCGGTTAAGTCACTATCACCAATTTTCACAAACGGGTTACTGATCTTTCGCCTCAGCGAGGCTATACTAAATGGAATGTAATATTTCGCAAGTTCATTGGTTAGATCTCATTGATATCTATCAGTATGCCAAAAACTGTTTAAATATTCCAAGCGGTTAAGTCACTATCACCAATTTTCACAAACGGGTTACGGACGGACAGACAGACAGACCTTATATGGCTTGGCGGCCATTTTGGTCATGTGGCCTGGACCCCATGAGCAAATTTTGGTTTCCCTCATCCCATAGAGGCTCCATATGAAATTTGACTTCAATCAGCCCAACAGTTTCCGAGGAGAAGCAGTTCGAAAATTTTCTCATTTTTCGCCTTGGCGAGGCTATACTAAATGGAATGTAATATTTCGCAAGTTCATTGGTTAGATCTCATTTATATCTATCAGTATGCCAAAAATTGTTTAAATATTCCAAGCAGTTAAGTCACTATCACCAATTTTCACAAAGGGGTTACGGACAGACAGACAGACATATATATGGCTTGGCGGCCATTTTGGTCATGCGACCTGGACCCCATGAGCAAAGTTTGGTTTCCCCCATCCCATAGAGCCTCCATATGAAATTTGACTTCAATCGGCCCAACGGTTTCCGAGGAGAAGCAGTTCGAAAATTTTCACATTTTTCGCCTCGGCGAGGCTATACTAAATGGAATGTAATATTTCGCACGTTCATTGGTTAGATCTCATTGATATCTATCAGTATGCCAAAAATTGTTTAAATATTCCAAGCAGTTAAGTCACTATCACCAATTTTCACAAACGGGTTACGGATTTTTCGCCTCAGCGAGGCTATACAAAATGGAATGTAATATTTTGCAAGTTCATTGGTTAGATCTCATTGATATCTATCAGTATGCCAAAAATTGTTTAAATAATCCAAGCGGTTAAGTCACTATCACCAATTTTCACAAAAGGGTTACGGACGGACAGACAGACAGACCATATATGGCTTGGCAGCCATTTTGGTCATGTGACCTGGACCCCATGAGCAAATTTTAGTTTCCCCCTTCCCATAGAGGCTCCATATGAAATTTGACTTCAATCGGCCCAATGGTTTCCGAGGAGAAGCAGTTTGAAAATTTTCACATTTTTCGCCTCGGTGAGGCTGTACTAAATGGAATGTAATATTTCGCAAGTTCATTAGTTAGATCTCATTGATATCTATCAGTATGCCAAAAATTGTTTAAATATTCCAAGCGGTTAAGTCACTATCACCAATTTTCACAAACGGGTTACGGATGGACAGACAGACTGACAGAATGACACGGTGATTTTAGGGCACTCTTAGAAAATCAACCAACTTCAGTCGTTCGCTTTTCTGGGGGTCGTGCAATCTTCATTTTCTGAAACCAGAAGGCCCAGGTCTTTGATATTTGGTATGAAGCTTCATCTAGGGGGCCAAGAATGTACTAGAGACACTGATACTCAGGTGAGCGATTCAGGGCCCTCTGGGCCCTCTTGTATTTGTTTTAACCTTATTGTTCTATTAAACCATGTTGTGGTTACATGGTTACATGTATATTAGTGCTTCTGACAAAGAATGAGGAAAATTATCCCTTAATTACCCTTGTTACTTCTCCTTATCTGGAGCTAAGAAATAACACATTCAGTTGTTGGGCTTATAGCAAAACATTATTTCACATTGAACGCTCAGACATAGCTCCAGATAAGACACTTTTTTTCATCAGAAAAGTACTGATATTTTTCCTATTCCTGGGTAAAAACATATAATATGGGTACTCATTAGAGAAGTGGCTTCGCAAGGCGCTTCTGATGAATACCCACAACATATGTTTTCATGCAAAAATAAGAAAAATAATATGTGGATACCCCCTCTTACCTGGGGCTATGGAAGAGTCTTCCATAACTTTTTTGATTTGCTTATTTTCACAGAATATCATTTATAGTGAGTAGGCCTACAATAGTTTTTAATTCTCCTTGGCAACATTCTTTAGGGGAGATGATCATGAAATATTTTCTACGGTCATTCTGGCGGTAACAGGACACTTCGGCCCCAAAACCACCTCGGCCCCTAGACACTTCGGCCCCTAGACACCTCGGCCCCAAAACCACCTCGGCCCCACATAAAATTGAAACCCTAGACGGGTCGGCCCCTGGACACCTCGGCCCCTAGACACGTCGGCCCCATATACCTAGACACTTCGGCCCCACTTTGCTTTTCACGGGGCTTCCACTTAAATAAGAGATCGGGTGGGATGCCCGATGTTTGTTTTTTTTTTGTTTTGTTTTGTTTGCTGATTTGATTATTTTGATAGGGAGCCACGAATATTTGAATCTATAATATATATATATTTATTATATATTATAACGTTACTAAAAAGAAAATCTGTATGTTAATTTAAAAAGAATGGAAGATACATTTGAAAATTCCCCTCTTTTATTTCAATGTATAATTCTAATTGCATTGCGGCATGCTTTAGAGCAGGCTTTTTTCTACTTTTCTGCTCTTTTGATCATCTATACGTTTTTTTTTTTATTATCCAAAATAATTCCACACGCTAAAAAACCTTTTTAATTAATTTCAATAAGTTATCCTTACTTATTGGATGAAAATCTGGATGGATCGGTGGAAGGGGCCTTAAAACCAAAAAATAAAAAATAAATAAATCATTCCTCGGTTTTGTCAACCATGGTGATGATGGGGGGTAATTTTATATTTGTTAACATATTTATTTATTTATTTTTACAAGAACAATTAATTATTGACTTAAATTAGTAAAGTGTGAAGCTCAATAAACAACCAGGCGTTACTAATCCCTTTACCCCAAAAAAGAGGGCCTTGATGATAAACAGATCATTGTTATCAATTTTCACACATTTGATTGTCATTCTAGCTCTTATTAAAGACAGTAACGAGTATATTGTATACTTCATTTATTTATTTATTTATTTATTTATTTATTTATTTATTCATTTATTTATAAGTCTCATTTCTGACCGTCAGTCATTCAAATTACTTCATACATGTGTACTATATGTATATATTAGTGGCAAACGGTGTAGATCTGGATGTGCAGTGTGCAAAGTCTTCACTGCTCGTATTTTTGTAGGAATTCCTCAGTATGTTTCCATTGTTATCAATTTTCACACATTTAGAAATTCCTATTTGATTGTTATTTCAGCTCATACTCAAAGACAGACAGTAATAAGTATACTGTATAATTTATTTATTTATTTAATTAATTAATGTATTTATTAGTCACATTTCTGACTATCAGACCCTCAAATTACTTGATACATGTATATTGTATTCAAATAAAATTCGCAAACTGAATGACAGTGTAGATCCAGATCAGATGGATCAGGATGTGTACTAAGTGCAAAGTCTTCATGGCCATATAAATTCTTGTAGAAAAGGCTCCTTGACTATCAGTATCAAATATTCACAATAAGAACAACCCGCTAAATTGACTATCAGTATCAAATATTCACAATTAGAACAACCCGCTAACCCCCACTTTTCGTGATGCTGACTCAAGGTCAACGTCACGGTTGAAGGCGGCGGCGGATTAGCTGTCCTTAAGAGTGTAGACCAGGTTAATCTGAAAATGTCGTGTATCCGTTGTTATACATGTATTTATTCTAAACGTCTCATTGGTTATTTGTTATTTTTATATGAAATAAATATAGCAATAAAATAATAGATCTCGTTTCCTAACAACTTAATAGAAGATTCCGTAAAACCAAAATTATATAACACACAACCTGTATCTTGGGGCAGAAATAAGAATTACGAAAACACACCTATACAAATGCATTGCAAACTTTACCGCCGAAAAAACTAACATTATAAGAGGAAGAATTGTGGTATTTTTATTATTTCTGCTCAAATAAGAAAAATAAGGTTTACCCCTGTAAACCCAAATTTTAGTATATAAAAGTGGGGTTCAATGGAGGGGGGTGGGTCAAAATTATAAAGGCGTGTCTTCGTGGTGTAAATAATGTATTCCCCTATGAGGCCCAGTTTTCCCCATATAAACTGGGGTTTAGCGGGGTCTTCATTACACGGGCTTGTTAACATGATGTTTTGTTTGTTAGCTGACGTTTAACGCCCAAATCAACACTGTATCGGTCATTTTGGAGACGTTGCCTCCAATTTTGTGGGAATTGTACCCGGAATTGAGATGAAATGACATCTCAAGCCCTGCAGCCCAATGAAACCAATAGGGTTTATAAGTATGAACGGTCCGATTCGCACCGCTTTTCCTGGCCAGGCTTAGAACCTCTAAGCGGTTTACCAGTACTCATGCCACATGCTGTTGGTTTCTTGAAGTCCAATTGGGCGGGGCCGATTTTAGCATGATATAAATGCCCATACCCTAGACTGGAAACAGTCCATTCATTTAATCATTTCACTTATAAGAATATGCTTATTAATTTTAACCCAGCTCAAAAGCAATGACTTCCATCCCATAGCACCAAATGAATGAAAAGTTTTGAGATCAGAAAGTATTAGGGAGGAGAATAATATAAATTAATGCTAATACAAGTGAGAAGATATTGGTTAAACTTTTGGACTGATTCCAGTCTAGCTCATACCCTAATGGATATCAAAAGTGGGGGCCGAGGTGTCTTTGGGGCCGAGATGTCTAGGGGCCGAGGTGACAGTGGGGCCGAGGTGTCTAGCGCCGAGGTGACTAGGGCCGAGGTGTCTAGGGCCGACTTGGTTTTGGGCCGACCTGTCTAGGGGCCGAGGTGGTAGTGGGGCCGAAGTGTCTGGAAATCATTCTGGCCCTTCTGCTGATTCAAGCTGTCTGGCTTCAGTATGTACACTGTACTCACTGGTTAATCGCATTTCTATAAAACTGCCCAGGAAGTACCAGTATGTGTTTAGGTAAACTGATCAGCTTGATACTACTTTGATAATGTTGACTGGATTTCCAGAAAAGAAATCCATTTTAAAAGCATTTCTAACCCTTTTAAGCCCCTCAGAGAAACTTGGGATTTTAGAGGCTTTGCAACTGGGTGGCCTCATGTTGTAATTATGTATATTAAACTGATATCCATAGACGATTTCTTATATTTCACTTTGTGAATACATATTTTTCCATGGTATACAGTAAAATATTTCTTTCCAGAGACACTGGGTGTAAAAACACAAAGAAAGAAAATTTGAAACCTTCTAAAATATATGTTTAAAGATAATAAGCATTAACCCTTGTCCTGCTAAACCCGGATATGCCTTATCTTTGAAACAATGTAGATCCAGATCAGATGGCTTCTGACGAAGCCATCTGATCAGGATCTACATTGTTTGCCATTCAGATTGTGAATGTGTTGCAATAATTTGTATCAAGCAATCTGATTGGTTGATAATCGGTAGTGGGTGTGGCATATATGAATATTCAGCAGAACAAGGGTTAAGTATAGCTGGTCATTACAGCTGAATTTCACTGTAACACTATATAGATTAAACTTTTGTTTAATGATCATAATGTACCCATTTTATATGGGAAATCCCAAAAGAGATCATTGGCAAACAGTGTGGGCCCAGATCAAACTCGACAGAATGCAGCATCTGATCAGGGCTTTCCCTGTTTTTAGAAAGTTCAGACATTTTCTAAATAGGTTTCTAACAAAAACTCAACCTGACACCACTGATTCCAGGACATTTGCCCCCCAGGACATTTGCCCCCCAATGAATTAATCTAAAAATGGACATTTGCCCCCCAGTTGAAAATGCGACCTGGACATTTGCCACCCAGAGTTTATTTTTGGTATGGACATCTGCCCCCAGTGCTTATTTTACAGGTGGACATTTGCCCCCCACTGCTTATTTCACCCCCCCCCCCCCCCCCCCCCCCCCCCCCGACAGACCAGAGGAAAAAATGTATTTATTGGTTTATTATCATCAGAAAAACAAAATGTTAAGCAATAAATTACTCCATCTATATAAATATGAATCCCATAACCCTACCTTAGAAAGCAGTATGGATCCAGATCAGATGCCATATCTGATGGGGATCTGTACTGTTTGTCATGCAATTTGTTAACAAAAATATACCAAGAATATGATGGTTAATAGTCAACAATTGGAGCTGCATAATTTATTCAGCAGGATAAGGGTTAAGCAAGTCAGCTGCAGAACCAAATATTGAGTTTGTGCCTCATTGAGGATCCAATGTCAGACGCCTATACTCAAGTGGTTTTTACACTGGATACATTGATGCATGGCCTGATAAATCCAATGCCCAGCTGGCTGGGCAAGTGATTTTTTTATTTCACTTGCCCAGAAAAATGTATAGAATATATAAGGAATATTTTCATTCCGAGCCAAATTCAAGAAGCTGTGGACTGCCGGGCAAGTATATGAATCTTGGATTTGTCAGGCCCTGCACTGATGGTTATTATTCTTGAAGTAATTGAAATGTCATCATTTTGAATGGGCTGTAAAACCATAACCAATATGTAAATTATGTAGCTATATACAAGTCTGTATAATGAATATCCTTGTTAGTTCTCAGAAAAAAATTAAGGCATACAAGGGTATTGTAGGAACATGTTAGAACTATCTAGAGATGGTTCTAGCCAGGTTGGGTGGCAAATGTCCCTTTCTGAAATAAGCAGTGGGGGGCAAATGTCCACCTCTAAAATAAGCACTGGGGGGCAGATGTCCATACCAAAAATAAGCTCTGGGGGGCAAATGTCCGGATTGCATTTTCAACTGGGGGGCAAATGTCCATTTTTAGATTGAGTCATTGGGGGGGGCAAACGTCCTGGGGGGCTAATGTCCGGAGACCGACACGACTATATTTCAAAATAGACACATGCTGTGCAAGGAGGGAGATTCCATTCAGTATAAAATGGGTCAACAATAAGTAAACTAACATGGTCGTTAGTTTTGACTTGGGTCTTAATCATTTTGCAGGTCCTGGTTTTATTTTGGTGTCAGAGGATGGAATCCTGGTCGCCTGATCAAGATCAACATTGTGAACATGAATCGTCAAGGGAAGCTGTACAGTCAAGGTCATGCACCATTCACAAGGACTTTACCAGGGAAATCAAAATGGGAGAGAATCAGAGACAGACCAACTTTTGAGGTTTGTGCTCCTGTTATATTATTTAGGTGAATAGATAGCCTCTCTTTAAGACATTTTGCCTTTCCAATATTAATAAGGGTCTACCAGTACTCATGAAGAAAAGAATTTGCTTTTGAGGAGCAAACACTTTTCTTTGAGGGTAGTCCCATTTTTTCTGACAGACTTAGTGTCATCTTACACACTACCATGTTTTATTTTTCCAAGTTCGGGAATGTGTTTACACAGGACACTTCTGTTTGATTATTGTAAAAATCCTAAAAAATTTGGACACCTTATGGACTTGACGTAAATCTTCTTAAATTTTGACGAATTTGTTTCACCATCCAGCAAGGAGTCCAAAAGGTGCATGCGGAATGGCAAACAGTGTAGACCATGATAAGACTGTCTGATCTGGGTCTTCACTGTTGTTTGCTTAGGCCTATCTGTTCCAATACTTAGGATCATTACGGTTGTATAAATAGATGATTTCCGGAATGGCCAATGTCAGTTGTCATGCATAGGAGCCAGCTCATAAGAAAAGGATTGTTATTGCACAGGTGTTCAACAAAAGCTCAGGCAAGCCTGTAGGGTTACAGACATGTTGAAGGTACAATGAGATAGCAGTAGCTCAGTCAGGTATGCATTTGATTGGTGATCAGGAGGTCACGGGTTCGATACCTACCAGGTCAGCAACATTCTTTCGTGGAGATTGATCGGAAATCTTTTCTGTGATCCATTGATCAGATATCTTTTCTTTGGTCATTCTCTCCCTTCCACAGATTGAAGAAAGGCAGTTGTCAGTTTCTGATGTAACAGTTTGCACTGTTCTGGTGAAGTGCTTACGTATATCCCTGCCCAGGAAAAGTGTGATTTTGTGAACTGACCAACTCATTATGACCTAAAAAGTGTTGACTAGGTCTTTAAATGCCAATCAAACAAAATTATTTAAGGAGTGATAGGTGAAATCTTAGTTGTTGGCTGCATATGTTCATATGAAGAATGCAAATTGGAGAATGCTTAAGACCATGTCCTCATGAACTAGCTCAATGGTACTTTTTCTATCTTCATCTAGACTGTAGATGGTCAGTTCATCCTCAGCTTTACCTATCGGTTCCTGGAGTTCCGAGGTGCTACCACATACTTTGTATTCTGTTATCCCTGGTCGTACACTGAGAGTCAGGAACAACTGAAAGAGCTGGACATACGCTATCAGCATTGTAAAAACCTCACACCTCAGAGGTAGGCACCATTGATTATACATGCCATTAGTGCTATAAAAAATAAACAACATGCATCCAGGGTCTAGTTGGTTAAAGTCTTATTGAAGTAACAAGTTACTAAGTGGTCAAAATGTTACCTCTTTCATTAGGTGTGATAGTTCTGCTGATAAAAAGTGAGTAGCTTTTGCAAAAGCTTCCCAAGTTTATTTAGACTTGCTGTATTGAATGTTCAAAATTTTAACAATATGTTGGCTAATGTGCGTATCAAATGACCACAATGTGAGGTTCATTTTATTAGATTGTATTTATTTTTGTTGTATCTTCTCATAGAAAATTGGTTTTTAAAAAGCTTTTTCAGAAAATTTTTCTCTGCCGTGGATGGTGTTTTATCATATGACGTCGCGTCTGAGAGTGTAATAACGCCATGTAATATTTTCGATAATCCACTAGTGGATTAAATATGCAAATTAGCTAGATACGTCCCGTAATGTTAAATGTACAATGTCCTTAACGACGTCGCGTTTACTAATGGCAGAATATTGACTTTTTTGTAAACAATCGTGAATAAAATGTGTTTTAAATGTCATATGATAAATAGAATCTTGCATTCGTGCTCATGTATTATTGAATTTATTAAACTCGTCGAGGAAAAGGGATAAAATGCTCGGCAAAGCCTCACATTTTATCCCTTTTCCTCAACTCGTTTAATAAATTCATTAATACATGAACACTCATGTAAGATCATCTATATAATGTTTTGTGACTGTGTGATACATACAAATCAAAGCACTGACAGCACTGATGGGCCATTTGTCTCTGAGTGTAGGCTGGAAAAATGGTCCTGAACGGGGACTTAGACTGTTTTCTGTACTGTTTGCCAAACACATAGAGGATCTTACATGAGTGCTCATATATTATTGAATTTATTAAACGAGTTGAGGAAAAGGGATAAAATGCGAGGCTTTGCCGAGCATTTTATCCCTTTTCCTCAACGAGTTTAATAAATACAATAATATATGAGCACGAATGCAAGATTCTATTTATCATATGACATTTAAAACGCATTTTATTCATGATTGTTTACAAAAATGGCAATTTTCCACCGTTAGTAAACGCGACGTCGTTAAGGACGTCGTACATGTAACGTTACGGAACGTATCTAGGTAATTTGCATATTTAATCCACTAGTGGATTATCGAAAATATTACATGGCGTTATTACACTCTCAGTCATATGATAAAATACATCATTCCAGGTCAAATTCTATAGATAACCCTGTTATGCAACACTGACCTCACAGTGATAAAAATAATGCAGCTAATGTCTACAAATAACTGTTACTTGGATTTCTTACAAATCAGTGATAGTCAACAACAAAAAGCTATTGTGCTTAGTAACTTTGGGTTGATTGACAAACAATCCGACACAAAAGTATAACTTATCAAAACTGTTAAGATGTTAGTATGACATTACAGTCGAACTTCAATGGCTCGAACACCTTTGGGACCTCGAAATTTTGTTCGATACAGGGGTAGTTCGAGCCACTGAGGTTACTGTCAGGAGGCATAACGAGATACTTTTAGACATCTTTTCGGTGTTCTATAATGAATATGTATGCTGTGTGTACTCATTAGAATCGCCTCATCGAGGCGATTCTAATGAGTACACACAGCATGCATTTGCAAGATAAAAGACTAAAATCTCCTTAATTATCCCCCACTATTTCTTATGTAGAGGATTTCGCTAGGGGCTCAAGAATGGGTTCGACTCATCCATGGTAAATGAGCCATCGGTGTTCGAGCCATCAAAGTTCTACTGTATATGGCATAGGTGCATTACCGTAATGCTAGTTTCTGGCTTATCATAAATTTAAACAAAAGCAATAAAAGTTAAGTAATAGTTGAAGTTTATATTGCAGTACTAACTTTCTAACATCTTGACTATAGAAGTATATTTTGAATCATTTTCAGTCCCAAAGACAGTATATACTACCACCGTGAACTACTCTGTCACTCCCTGGACAGGTTGAGAATTGACCTGATCACAATCACATCTTGCCATGGAATGCTGAATGAGAATGAGCCACACTTTGATGTCAATCTCTTCCCTGAACAGTCTGAAAGGTGTAAAAAATTCAAAGGAAAAAGGGTATGCATATCGCCAGATAATTGGGTTAACCAATAAAATGCCAATCACGACATTTATCATCTGCTTTGTTGTCTGCCAGTTACTTTAACAGTCATTTTTGCAATCCGTGTGGACTCAGATCAGACTACTCCCGATCTGGGTCCAAACTGTTTGCCTCTTTGCAAAAATATTTTCATAAAGTTTACAAGCAGATTCATCTTAAGGGTTAAAGGACAGTTCTAGTTTTTCTTATTTTTACATAAAAGCCTTCGTTACTGGTACTCATGATCATTAGAATTGCCTCAATTAAGCATTTTTAATAAATACCTACAACATATGGAAAAGTATCCCGAAAATATCCTCATCTCTCCCTCTTATCCCATTACAACAACACGCCTCCATGGCCTAGTGGAGAAGAGCGCTGACTCTTAATCATTAGGTCTCTCACAGCTGTAGGTTCGAGCCTGGCTCGGGTCACAAGTGAGACGCCAAGATCTGCAACGGAAGGTCAGGTGGTTTTTCTCCGGGTACTCCGGTTTTCACCCACCTCTTGTTAACGGTCGGCTCGATATGAGTGAAATAATCTTGAAAGGGTTGTAAAACCAAAACCAGAAAAAAAAAAAAAAAACACGCCTAGTCAAATATATTGAATATTTTACCATCAAAGAATGAAAATTTTCAGATCAAAAATTTTGATACTTTTCATATCTCTGCGCAAAACATACATTGTGGGAACTTGTTAGAACTGCCTCTTGTTAGAACCTACAATCTATGTTTTTGAGTAGTAATAAGAAAAAATGATCCCAGTTTTACATGAAAGTGGGGTTTGAAGGGT
The DNA here is from genome assembly GCA_963580285.1 of Lucinisca nassula. NCBI lineage: Eukaryota > Metazoa > Mollusca > Bivalvia > Lucinida > Lucinidae > Lucinisca > Lucinisca nassula. The sequence goes on from OY757014.1 coordinate 43,110,582, forward strand.
CAAAATTATATATTTGTGTTTTAGTGATGTGTAGCTATGGGTATGAAATTAGACTAACCCTTAATATGCCAATCACAACAATTGTCGTCTGCTTGTCTGTGAAATGAACAACCTTTTAAAATAGAATTGAAGGCAATGATCCACTTTGTACAGAGAAAACTGGGGTTTTCGGGGTATACATTATTTTTCTTATTTCCGCTCCAAGACATAAGTTTTCTCCATGAGGCAGTTCTAATGAGCACCACAACCTATGTTTGCAGTGTAAATAAAAAAAAAATCAGGGATTTCCATCAGAAAAGTAGCCATTTTGGAGATGTGATGTGAAAAAATGCACTATGTCACATGGGTGTTTTATCGTAATGTTATTAGTTAGACTCCGCTCAGAATTTAAGGGCAGTCATTGATTTATGCAAGTGGCCAGTTATCTTTAAAACATTGATGTATGAAACTGATAGAAATATTCATTGCTTTGAGGGGCAGTTGTTAAAAGTTAACAATTTATGTCCCCCAGTAAGAGGAGGGGTGCATATTTTCTTTGATGTGGATCCCTTTTGCATCCATATCAGCCTCTTCATTGGCACTTTGTGGCACTATATCTCCTGAACCCATTGAATGATTTTGACCACATTGCATGGTTACATCACCAGGATGAAGGAAAACAGTTGACCTCATTTTCAAGAGCAAATGTCCTGACAAACTGTCAATTTTGTGCCAAAAATGGCTTGTTGGCACCCAATATCATGAACAAACTGATGAATGTTGGTTAAACTTGGTACAGCATATCATTATAACCTACCAAATATTTGATCAGATTTTTTTTTACCTTGACCTTATTTTCAATATCAAACCTCCTTTCAATTTGGGCCAAAAGCCCTATCTCATGAATGAATTGATAAATTGTAAATAAACCTGGTTCATTACAATGTATCAAAGATTTGATTAGATTTTGGTGATCTTGACCTGCTCCCAAAAACTGTAAATTTTGAACACAAAATGGCTTTTCTCATGAATGAACTCAAGCATTTTGGTCAAACTTGGTACAATATATCATTACAACCTACCAAAAATTTGATTGGATGATTCTTGTGATCTTGACCTTATTTTTAAGGTCACAAAACAATTTTGAGCAAAATATGGCTTGTCTACACCTTATCCCCAAACTGAATTTCTGATTTTTTTTCATATGTGTGGTTCAATATATATGATTTCAACCTACCAAGGACTTGGTTAGATTTTGGTGACCTAATTCTCATTTTCAAGGTCAAATTGGGGTTTACATTATATCTTGTGCGGGGACATAGCATCTGAAAGCATCTCTTGTTAACTTATCTTTAAAACTTTGATCATTTTAAAATATGGCAGATAGACTAACATTTTTACTGTGAAAAGCAACTTTTGCAATATTCAATCTCAAATGAGTTTAGCTTGAAAAAATTTTTATTCAGAAGACATACTTGGACATTGATGAAATATCGTTGGGTGGGATAGTCAACACAGCAACCAGTTTACGACATTGAAATGGATGCCCAAAGTTTTAGATCTGTCACATTTACTTCTTGAGAAAACCTTTTTGTTTGGTTTACAAACAGTTAAGGTGCTGACCAGCACCTCAGTGTTCATTGCTGGAATAGTATAATTCCTCGAGTTTGCATACATTCTAATATCTCAAATACCAAGGTGCTTTAATTTTTAGTTAGAGATAACAGCAGTTTGAGTAAAAAAAAAAAAGTTGAAATTCTGGGTCCATCTGGGAATAAATTGCGAAGTAAACCAACATTGCTCTAAATTTTGTTTGACATATAGGGAATAGATACATCTGCCAAAGGGAGACAACTTTTATAACTTCCTGTTTTCTTTTCTACAGACTCAGCCCCTCTGAAAAATGGGGTCTGTACTTAAAGCAAAGGATGTGCCCCTTAGGAGCAAATTGTTTTCTTTAAGAGTAGTCCCCTACTGACATGGAAGTTGAGCCCTATTGACATGAGAGTAGGCCCCTATTGACATGGGAGGCAAAAATCCTTTTGCAGGATTTACATCCCCTGTCAGTGTATCCATTCCCCTTTAAAAGCTTCATTTGTTTGAGATATCAGGGTTTGAGATAAGTCAGAGTCCCCTTTATTCAAAATTTCAGGATTTGCTAGTCTGTGCAGCTGAGAATGCTGGTTTGAGTCAAACTGAGTGTGGTTTTCTTGTGACGTGGCCCATACAATTATACTGACTGTTTCCTGTGTTTCAGGTGTACTTACTAAGTAGTCGTGTTCACCCAGGAGAAACTCCAGCAAGTTCTGTATTCAATGGATTTCTCGACTTTATACTCCGAGAAAGTGACCCACGTGCCAAATCTTTACGTAGACATTATGTATTCAAGCTTATACCAATGTTAAATCCTGATGGTGTCTCACGAGGGCATTATAGAACAGATCAGAGAGGTGTGAATCTCAATAGATTATATCTTGATCCTTGTATAGAATATCACCCTTCTATTTATGCCTCCAAAAGTTTATTAGTGTACCACCATGTGACGAACAGAGTTGTTAAGGATGAGGATAATGTAAATATTCATGTAAATTTCCCTGGAGGATTTGTATTATCTAGTCGTGAGTCTAACAATCTGAAAGAGAGGCATGATGGACATCATCATCATCATCACCACCACCACCATCACCATGGCCACCACCATGATTCTCATAAAGATGAGGAGAGTTGTCATCAAGAAGGTCAACACCATGATAGCAGAGGCCATCACCATGGAGATGAGGGTGTTCACCATGACAACAAAAATAATCATCATCATAAACATGATCATAGTTATCACCAGAATGCTTATGATAATGGATATGATGACCATGCTGCACATAATGACAACAGGAGTTATCAAAATGACCAAATTTATGATAATCATGACGGCTATAGGTCTCAAGAAGGTCAAGGTCATCATGAAGGACACCATAACTATAGACAGAATCAAGCTCATTTCCGAACACCTAGAAGTACTATGAGTAATGAGAGTTATTTACATATTAAAGTTGATGATAATCCTACCTCACAAAGTCATCATGACAACAAGACTAGTTCCCATGGTGATTATGGTGCTAATTATCACAGCCAGAATCCTGGTGGCTCTGGTAGACAGGAGAGTCATGCTGGTAACAAATATTTACAAAATGGTGTAGGGTTACTCTCTTACACAAACAATGACCCAAAGTTGTCTTCCAAATTCAGAGATTACAATGGTAACAGTCCAGTTAAGTTTCCTGTCACTCCAAGATTTAGTCTGAAACAACCTGTGAATCATGTCAAACATACAATTCCTCAAGTTGAACCATTAAATCTCGCAGACTTGGATGGAAATGATTCTTCTCATAGTGATGGTGTAAATGCTGAGAAATCAAATCTAGCAGATTCTATACGGATAATATCTGCTACAAGTAGTTTTATTTATCCTGAGCAGGAAAGAGTGGATAGTGAACTGAGATTAAGGTTATCACAGATGACCACATCAGACGATTATAAAGGGAGATTATCAAAAGGATTCACTATGATGAGTCAGAATGCTATTGATTCTGACAGTGAAGACCCTAACACTGAACATCTGGGAAATGAAGGGTCAGAAGATGAAGGGGACAACACTCCCAGTTATTTTTCACATACAAATGCCCCTCATCTAGCAGTTGCCAGCTATAGAGAGATTTCACCTAGTGACAGTGGGATAGCATTCTATGTAGATCTTCATGGCCATGCTTCCAAAAGAGGCTGCTTTATGTATGGGAATTATATTGAGAATGAAGATACACAGGTAAAGTAATGAGAGGCTTGCTTTGAGGTAGTGGAGTATGTATCCTCCTAAATTGCTTCATAGCACTATTTAAATCATTTCATACCAGAAACCCCAAAAGGGGTAGATGGCAAACAGTGCAGGCCCAGGTCTGATCAGGGCCTACACTGTTTGCAAAAAGTTCAGCCAATTTCCAAATAAATTTTGAAGAAAACATAACCTGACACCCCTAAATTTTTAAATGGACTCCTACTATATATGACGATTTTCATTTGGTACAAAAAGGGTTAAAGAAGATAACTGTATCCAAATTTGTCATTTTGGGAAATATAGTGGCAGTTTTACGGTCATGAATTTTGTTTTACGGCAAGTTGAATGCAATTTGTGACCCTAAAGGTTAATTCATAGTGCAGATATCCCTTGACATTATCCAGTTGAAACCAACATTACATTTATAAGTACATTAGAGTGTTGATTTTAACATGCTTTTGAATAAAAGCATCCAGTTGTTAAAAATCAATGTTGTTAATTAATTAAACGTTGAAATTTTGATCATTTAATATGGCCAAAATACCACTATTAGATATTGTATTTACTAGAACAGTTAATAATTTGACCATTAACAAGCTGGTTAAGCTAACAATTCTTTGAACAATTGGTCCAAGATGTTTAAAGTAAGCTGGATCCCAAAAATGCAGTCAAACTTCAAAGGCTGGAAGATGGCCCCCGCCCATCGGGGGCTTGAAGAAATATATGGGCTGCATGATGCTTCCACGCAGAGCTGAATATGACCCGTACACAAGTACTGGTTAACCGCTTAGAGGATCTAAGCCTGCCCAGGCAAAGCAGTGCGAGTCGGACCGTCCATGCTTATAAACACTATTGGTTTCATTGGGCGACAGGGCTTGAGATGTCATTTCATCTCAATGTCGGGTAAAAGTCCCACAAAATTGGAAGCAACATCTCCAGCATGACCTTTACAGTGTTGAGGGGGATGTTTAACCTTAAATCAAACAAACAAACTAACAAAGGCTGGAAGACCATGTAAATTTGTTTGAGACAGGGGTAGTTGGAATAACTGAGGGTTTTTCAAGTTATATTGTACCAAGTTTGACTGAAATTAATCAATTTTTTAATGTGGTATACTGCAAACAAGCCTCGATAGTGCAGTGGTTAACGCGTTCGACTCGGGATCAAGAGGTTGTGCGTTCGAATCTGGCACCCGGTATCAAGGTGTGTCCTCGGGCAAGACACGTAATGACACTGCCTCACTCCACCCAGGTGTAAATGTGTAGCAGTGGTGTAATAGTCACTGCCTCATTCTCACACGCGTGAAAACATCCGGAGTGTTCGAGAGCGATTAAATAAGTTCAAAGCTTCCATCACAATCGAACTAAAATAAATTAGTATAAACTAAACAAGCCATTGTTGGCCCAAAATTGACTTATTTGGGTCCTGTGACCTTGAAAAAAGGTCAAGGTCACCAAAATCTAATCAAATCTGCCGTATGTTGTAATGATATATTGTACCAAGTTTTACTAAAATTTATCAATTCCTTAATGAGATAGAGTGCAGACACACCAATATTGGCCCAAAATTGACTGCTTTTGGGGGCCTATGACCTTGAAAAAAGGTCATGGTCAATAAAATCTGATCAAATCTGCAGTATGTTTAATGATATGATATGTACCAAGTTTGTCTTGAATTAATCAATTCATTAATGAGATAGAGTGCAGACAAGCCACTTTTGGCTCCAACTTGACTGTTTTTAGGGGCCTGTGACCTTGAAAACGAGGTCAAGGTCATCATTACCTAAGGACTGTCTTCCCCTGTCCTAATGATGTAACTATGCAAGTTTGGGTAAGAATCCATCCATAGTGCTTCAAACAGGCTACGCCTATGACAGCGTCGACGCAAACGGGATCCGCACCAAACAATATGCCCCCCTCCCCTCCGGTGGGGGACATAATTATAATAAGCCACACCCATTTCTGGCTACCAGCCAACCAGATTACATGATGTAATGTTTTCATTGAAATTCACAAACTGAATAACAAACATGACATATATCATTACAACATACTGCAGATTTGATTAGAGTTTGGTGACCTTGACCTGTTTTTCAAGGTCACAGGCCCCCCAAAACAGTCAATTTTGGGCCAAAAATGGCTTGTCTGCACTCTATCTCATTAACAAATTGATAATTTCAGTCAAACTTGGTACAATATATCATTACAACATACCACATATTTGATTAGATTTTGTTGATCTTGACCTTTTTAGTTTAAAGGTCACAGGCCCCCAAATGCAGTCAATTTTGGGCCAAAAATGGCTTGTCTGCACTCTATCTAATTAACAAATTGATTAATTTCAGTAAAACTTGGTACAATTTATCATTGCAACATACCCCAGATTTGCTTAGATTTTGGTGACCTTGACCTTTTTTTCAAGGTCACAGGCCCCCAAAACAGTCTGCCCTCATAATACAATATATCATTTCAACATACCGCAGATTTGATTAGATTTTGGTGACCTTGGTCCTTTTTTCAAGGTCACAGGCCCCCTAAAACAGTCAAGTTGGGCCAAAAATGGCTTGTCTGCACTCTATCTAATTAACGACTTGATTATTTATAGCCCTGCTTTGAAAAAGTGGGGGCTATATTGGTTTTGCCTTGTCCTTCTGTGATTCCGTAATTCTGTTATTCATGATAACCCAAAAACTGTTTGAGATATTCTCATGAAACTTCACACAAATGTAAAGCACTATGAGACGATGTGCAGAGCACATGAACCATAACTCTGGATTGCCTACTTTTGGAGTTATTGCCCTTTGAACATTGAAAATTGGCAACCGTAATTCTGTTATTCATGATAACTCAAAAACCGTTTGAGGTATTTTCATGAAACTTCACACAAATGTAAAGCACTATGAGACGATGTACACTACAGATCCCATGAACCGTAACTCTGGATTGCCTACTTTTGGAGTTATTGCCCTTTGAACATTGAAAAATGGCAATTTTAACATTGTCCGCTACATAACTAAAAAATCATTTGAGGTATTTTCATGAAACTTCACACAAATGTAAAGCACTATAAGACAATGTGCAAAGGGCATGAACCCTAACTCTAGATTGCCTACTTTTGGAGTTATTGCCCTTTGAACATGGAAAAATGGCACTCAGTTGTTATATTTGTGTCCGTTCCATAGGCTTAAAGCTGAAAACTTTTTTTCTTGTAATTTTCTTTTCTGATAGAGCTATAGCGGGGCTATGGTCAGATCCTCTGACAGTTCTAGTTTTAGTCAAACTTGGTACAATATATCCTTACAACATACTGTAGATTTGATTAGATTTTGGTGACCTTGACCTTTTTTTCAAGGTCACAGGCCCCAAAAACAGTCAATTTTGGGCCAAAAATGGCTTGTCTGCACTCTTATCTCATTAACAAATTGATTAATTTTAGTCACACTTGGTACAATATATCATTATAACATACCACAGATTTGATGAGATTTTGGTGATCTTGACCTTTTTTCAAGGTCACAGGTCCACCAAAACAGACATTTTTGGACCAAAAATGACTTGTCTGCACCCTAAGTTCAGTGACTCCTGAAACCTGTTCTTTTGGGGCAAAAAAAAAGGCTTTTCTGTACCCTTTATCATGTAAGAATTGATGAATGTTGGTCAAACTTGGTACAATATTTAATTACAGTCTACCAAATTTGATAAAATTCTGGTCATCTGACCTTTTTAGCTCGCCTGTACGAAGTACATGGAGAGCTATTATTGTCACCTCGGTTGGCGTGCGCTTGCACGTGTGCGTTCCCGTCACACTGCGTTAAAGTTTTTCAAATGCTTATATCTCCACAGTCACTCATCACAGAGCACTCATATTTGGAACTTTAGTACCTGGGAGGGTCCTCTGATGTTCAAAGAGAACAGACCCCTGGGGTCATGCCCCGGGGTGGGGCAAAATCTAGAACACCTATATTATACTGTGTTAAAGTTTTTGAAATGCTTATATGTCTGCAGTCACTCATCACAAAGCATTCATATTTACAACTTGGATACCTGGGAGTGTCTTCTGAGATTCCAAGACAACACAGCCCTGGGTTCATGCCTGGGAGTGGGGATGGGGTGGGGCCAAGGGTCAAAATCTAGGACAACTTTGTAATTTGTTGTATACCTTTCCCTTTTGCTAACAAGACACAATAGGTTATACATCAGCTAACCAAGTTACATTGGTTCAAGTGTAAAAGGGTCCAGTGATTTTGCCTTATATCTTGAAGACTATTTGTTGGAGAAATGTCGTACCTGGATGATTAGTTCCATGTGACCCCATGATTGACCTCAAAATATACCTAGGTCACTGTGACCTATATTTCATGGTTCAGTGATTTTGCCTATTATCTCAAATATTATTTGATGGAGAAATGTCATACCTGGATTATTAGTTCCATGTGACCTGATAATTGACCGCAAAATATATCTAGGTCAGTGTGACCTATATTTCATGGTTCAGTGATTTTGCTATCTCAAATACTATTTGATGGAGAAATGTCGTACCTGGATTATTAGTTCCATGTGACCCCATGATTGAACTCAAAATATATCTGGGTCACTGTGACCTTTATTTCTTGGTTCAGTGATTTTGCCTTTTATCTCGAATACTTTTTGATGGAGAAATGTCATACCTGGGTTATTAGTTCCATGTGACCCCATGATTGACCTCAAAATATAGCTAGGTCAGTGTGACCTATATTTCATGGTTCAGTGATTTTGCCTATTATCTTGAATACTATTTGATGAAGAAATGTTACACCTGGATGATTTATTACATGTGACCCGATTACTGGCCACAAAATAAATCCAGGTCATTGTGACTTATATTTCATGGTTCAGTGATTTTCCCTATTATTTTGATTACTATTTGATGAAGAGATGTCATACCTGGGTTATTTGTTCCATATGACCCCATGATTTACCTCAAAATAGATCCAGTTCAGTGTGACCTATATTTCATGGTTCAGTGATTTTGCCTATTATCTTGAATACTTTTTCATGAAGAAATGTCATACCTGGATTATTTATTCCATGTGACCCCATGATTGACCTCGAAATTATATCTTGGACAGTGTCACCTAAATTTCATGATTCAGTGACTCTGCCAAATATTTTGAATACTATTTTTTTTTTAGAAACTTCAATCCTGAACTATAAGTTCCATGTGACCAGATGATTGACATAGAAATATATCAAGGTCAGTGTGACCTATTTTCATGGTTCATTGATTTTGCCTTATAATTCATACACAATGTGATTCTGAAATGTAATATCTGGCATATATGTTCCATGTGACCTATATTTCATGGTTCAGTAATTTTACCTTATATCTTGAAGGTGCGAAACAGGCGAGCTATGCTGTCTTGCGACAGCTCTTGTTAATGACTGTTTTTGTGTGGGTTTTTTTAAGGTCACAGGCTTTCAAAAACTGTCAGTTTTGGGTCAAAAATGGCTTGTTTGCAGCTTATATTTTGGTGACCTTTGCCTAGTTATTAATGTCAAATGGGTGTTTAAGATATATTTATCATATGGTGGGGGACATTGTTTTTCTCTGAAAACATTTCTAGTATTCAGCAGGATAAGGGTTAAATTTGGTTGAGCAACAACAAAAGTTCTTTTATCATGTGTAATTACATAAGACAAGTAATATGTATAGCAGCTCATGTAATGTAAATTTAACCCTTTTCCCCCAGAATTAATTTTTGCCACACCCATTGCTGGCTTTGAACCAATCAGTTTACTTGAAGTAATTTATTCCTGCAAATTCATGAACTGAATGTCAAACAGTGTAGATCCTGATCAGATGGCTTCTTCAGAAGCCATCTGATCTGGATCTATACTGTTTGCAAAGGTAGGGTTTGTCATGATTAGCAGGATAAGGGTTAAAATTGTTGTTGTATTAATATAGTTTCATACTTGATCAGGTGGAGAATATGCTGTTTCCAAAACTGATCTCTATCAACACTGCCCATTTTGACTTCACTGGCTGTAATTTTACGGAGAGAAATATGTACACCAAAGACAAGAGAGACGGCATGTCAAAGGAAGGGAGTGGTAGAGTAGCCATACACAAAGCCTTAGGAATCATTCACAGGTAAGTGGGGATTTTAACCCATTTAGTACCAGAAACCCCAAAACGGGTACCCTGGCAAACAGTGCAGGCCCAGATCAGATGCCGCAGAACGTGGTTTGCAAAACATTTGTCCAGCTTCCAAATAGATTTCGAAGAAAACACAACCTGACACCCCCTAAAGTTTGAAATGGACTGCTATATGTAGGGCGGAAAATTCCATTTGGTACAAAAAGGTTTAAGGGCTGTACTATATTGGGGATTGATCATAAAACATTTTCTATTTGCATTCTGTCCATGCCACTGATTCAAGAGGGGTACTGGAATGATCCTAAGAATTGGGACAGATAGGCCTGATCTGGGCCTCCACCCAGATCAGACTAGGGTCTACACAGTTTGCTATTCCTTCTACCCCTTTTGGACTCCTAACTGGATTATGTAACAAAGGTCTTAAAGACATCTGAATTTTTAGGATTTTTACAGCAGTTACAAGTTTATAACTTACAGCTCCAGATAAGGAGTAACAAAAAAATATGTGATAATTTTCCTTATTTTTTTGTTGGAAGTATATGTTGTATTTGTTAGAATCGCCTCATCCAGGTGATTCTAACAAGTACCCTCAACATATGTTTTTGTGAAGAAATAAGAAAAAAAATATCCCTTAATCACCCTTGTTACGCCTATTTATTTGGTGCTATGGTTACTGGCTAACAGATGTGTACTATTCTGGTTAGCTGCTTTATAATGTAAGGACTATGCCGGTGCAGGAAAAGTGTTATAAAGTTCTTCAAAAGGCTAGATTGTCTTGTTGAATGGGCTGTAAAATTTCAAAACAAACACAGTTCTTCCAAAATATATATTTGTCTCTCTTAGCTTGGGACCTCCCAAGATTAGTGGTTATGAGTCCTGATTCTGGATCATGAAGTTTCTCATTGACTACTAGGGGCCTCTGTGGCCTAGTGGATAAGAGCGCTGACTCTTAATCATTCGGTCTCTCACCGCTGTGGGTTAAACCCTGGCTGGGATCACATGTGAGACGCCAAGTTCTGCAATGTAAGGTCAGGTGGTTTTTCTCCGGGTTCTCCGGTTTTCACCCAGCTCTGATTAACGATCAGCTCGATATGAGTGAAATAATCTTGAAAGGGCCTTAAAACCAAATTAAAAAAAATCATCGACTGCTAAGGTCATTACGATTGTTATCTTACAATACATTTGTCTTGAAAATATTCAAAACATACACAGAAATTCCGACTTCGTCATTTTACATGTGAATTTCTGTTAGTATTCCGCATTTATATCTTATGTATTTAGACAGATAGGCCTGAGCAAACAGTGTAAACCCAGATGAGATGCCGCAAAATGCCACTCATCCAGCTATTTCTAGACCCTACATAGAGTAGTAAATTCTGCTTACCGCAATGATCCTAAATATTGGGACAGGTAGGCCTAAGCCGACAGTGCAGACCCAGATCAGACTGCTCCTGAAGGAGCAGTCTGATCAGGGTCTACACGGTTTGCCATTCCATCTGCACCTTTTTGACTCCTTGCTTGATCATGAAACTAATTTGTTAAGATTTTAGGAGAATTACTTCAAGTCCTCAAGGTGTACGAATGTTAAGATTTTTACGGTATTCAAATTTTAGACCAAGTATTGTAAGGAGATGAGGTGTCCGAATACTTAGGGTATGTATGCATGTTTAGAAGCCTCTGTGGTGTAGTGGTTATGCTACTCGCCTGATAAATCAGGGGTTGCAGGATTGATCGCGGGCTTCTCCAGACTTTTGGATGAGTCTTTAAACCGAGGTCCCGTCTCCATATGACCTTTGCTGTTCAGGGTTCGCACAAGCAGTCGCCAAAGTCACCAAATGCAAAAAGAAAATAAATCTGGCGCAAGTCTGTGTCATTTGGCGAAAACTAGAGGCGAAAAAAAAAATATAAAAAGTAAGTCCCATCCAGGTTATTGCCGACTTAAGCCGTTTACTGACACGTGTATTTCACACTTTTTCTTCCACTCACTCGACAATTAACACCTTTGACTATTGATCATATTAACAAAAATGGAGGTTGTTTTATTATAGACACGCGCCAACAATTTAGCTCCGCCTCCTTATTATAAAAAGGTACGGCTAGGTAGAATATCAACCAGTGGTTGAAGAATATCATTTCTGTTCCGCATGACGTAATGGAATCTAGTCACGATTGACTTTGAGGTCAAGGTTGATCAATGAAGAAATGGGCAACAAAGACGGATGATGTAAAATGTAGAAGTTAATTGCTGCTCAACAAGCGTAACGGTAAATATCACCAACGCTTGGGCAGGTGTCCTTAATTGGTTTTTCAATACAAATCAGCTCTTGTTTGACCTCAAGTTAAGTTCTTTTGTTATGCCTGCATTATATAAATATGGGCTTGAATATTCAGAAATATGAGCGGGCTAATTCAGAATATAAAAATAAATGTTGTCTTTTTCTTTTTATCCATCTATTGTTGCTGCGATTGGTCATTCCTTATTTTATTTGTTTAAAAATGGCGTGAAATAATTAGTTTGGTAGCCTTTTTTTCTACCATTCCATCTCTGTTTACTTTTTTTGCGATAAAAACTTTATTCAATTGTAGATTTTTTTCCATAAGGGAATAATAATAACCAACCACTTGTTTTACTTCAACTCTTAACCAAATTTTCGAGGGTCTCCCCTCTTCATCAGGGTTATATGGACACTGCACTCTACATTTTACATGGCTTTCCAATATGGCCTACCAATGTTTTGGTAGGCCATATTGGAAAGCCATGTAAAATGTAGAGTGCAGTGTCCATATAACCCTGATGAAGAGGGGAGACCGTCGAAAATTTGGTTAAGAGTTGAAGTAAAACAAGTGGAAAAACTTTATTGTTTTATGAAATCCCAAATGTCGGAAAGTCTTTGCTTTCCGATGATTCATCAAATGGCTAATCGAACACGCTCTTTATGCCTGTTTAGGTTGTTTCCCTTTGAATATAATGTGATCATGTGATCAACCAAAATGGCAGCCTCCATGACCTAACAACGCTTATTTGTTGGAGCAAAAACAAAAGCATTTAAACAAGGTTTTGTTGCATTTTTGGGAGAGAAGGTAATGCCGCTGGAAGTCGGAAAACTCAAGCTACCTAAATGATTTTGGTCTATGGATTTTGCTGAGCTATCTGTCAGCATGACAGCATAGATGACTGGTTTGAAGTGTGACCGTGTTGGTTTGATCGAAAAATCTGGGGGTCTTTAGGCACATCTACATTTGGATAATGCACCATTGCACACATCCATAAAGGCCACAAAAGGACAGTCTGCATTTAAGCCTTAACCCTTTAAGTGCCAAGGAAAAGTGTAGAGCAGTTGACAACTTTTTTAGCTCACCAGAGCCAAAGGCTCAGGGGGAGCTTATAGGATAGGCAGTTGTCCGTCGTTGTCGTCGTCGTCTGGCGTTAACATTTTCAAACGACATCTCCTCTGAAGCCACTGGGCCGATTGAGTCCAAATTTCATCTGTAGCATCCTTGGGCTGGGGGATTGAAAGTTTGAGTTTTTTATGAAAATTGGCCCATTAGTTTGGTTGCTATAGCAACTTAGAGCTCCCATAGACTTATAATGGGGAAAATTGAAAAATGGCATTAACTGCCAAGCCTTTGCAGATATTGGAACAAAACTTTCATAGAAATGTTCCTTAAGCAATCTAGTATCTACCATATGATTTTAGGCCTACTGCTCAATTTTAATGGTTGCCATGGAAACCAAAATGCAAAAAATAGAAAAAAAAATACTAAAAATCATCTCCTCACGAACCATATGCTCTATGAGGCTGAGACTTACTGAAAAAATTCTCCATATTAGCCTCAAAGGGTTTTGTGTTTTTTATGGAATTCGGCTTTTTAGATTGGTTGCTATGGCAACTTAAGAGTTTCCATTGACTTTTAATGGGGAATATTGAAAAATGGCATTAACTGCCAAGCCGTTGCAGATATTTAGACAATTTTTTATAGAAATGTTCCTTGAGTAAACTTCTTTCAGCCATATGCTTTTATGCCAACCTGAGGGTGCCCCAGGTTGTGCTGGGGCCATGCCCCACCCACTTCTTTTCAGAAAAGGCCATATATCTTGCAAACCGTTCAGATCCCCACCTTCAAACCATATATATTCTTGTTCTCTGTGATAAGACGCATTTAGTGACACCAACCTGTGGGTCCCCCAGGTTGTGCCGGGGCCATGCCCCACCACCTTCTTTTCAGAAAAGGTCATATATCTTGCAAACCATTCAGATCCCCACCCCCAAACCATATATATTCTTGTTCCTTGTGATAAGATGCATTCCGTGACACCCACCTGTGGGTCCTCCAGGTTATGCCGGGGCCATGCCCCACCCCGTTCATTTCAGAAAAGGCCATATATCTTGCAAGCCATTCAGATCCCCACCCCTAAACCATATATATTATTGTTCCTTGCGATATGATGTATTCAGTGACACCAACCTGTGGGTCCCTTGGGTGCTCTGAGGGTCCCCTAGGTTGTGCAGGGGCCATGCTCCACCCCCTTCATTTCATAAAAAGTTATATATCTTACAAACCATTCAGATCCTCACCCCCAAACCATATATATGTTTGTTCCTTGTGATAAGATGCATTCAGTGACAACAACATGTGGGTCCCTTCGTTGTGCTGAGACCATACCCCAACCCTTCCATTTAAAAAATGGCCCAATATCTCAGAAACAGTTAACATCCCCACCCCCTAAACCATATATATTGTTGCTCCTTGTGATCAGACACATTCAGTGACAACAATTTGCGGGTCCCTTGGGTGTGCTCGGGCCAAGCCCCACCCCCTTTATTTAAAAATAGTCTAATATCTGAGAAACCGTTCAGATTTCCACCCCTAAACCATATATATTCTTGTTCCTTATGATAAGACACATTCAATGATACCAACTGTGGGTATCCTGGGTAGTGCTGGGACCATGTACCATCCCTCCACTTCGCAAAAGGCCACATATCTGAGAAACTGTTCAGAACCCCACCCCTAAACGATATATATTCATGTTCTTTATGATAAGGCACAGTCAGTGACACCAACATGGGGGCCCTAGGGTCATGCCCCACCCCTCCTCTTCATAAAAAAGCTGTATATCTCAGAAACCGTTTAGATCCCCACCCATTGACCATATATTTTCTTGTTCCTTATGCTATGGCCCATTCAATCACACCAACCCACGGTGTTTTTTAGCTGGGGCCGATGTACCCTATCATTTCATAAAATGCCATATATCATAGAAGCCATTCAGATCCCCACCCCATAATCCTATGTATTATTGTTCCTTATAATTAGACACATTCAGTCACACCAATTTGGGCCTCCATGGCCTAATGGATAAGAGCGCTGACTCTTAGTCATTAGGTCTCTCACCGCCGTAGGTTCGAGCCTCGCTCGGGCCACGTGTGAGACGCCAAGTTCTGCAATGGAAGGTCAGGTGTTTTTTCTCCCGGTACTCCAGTTTTCGCCCACCTATGCTTAACGATCGGCTCGATATGAGTGAAATAATCTTGAAAGGGCCGTAAAACCCAAAACCAACCCCCCCCCAAAAAAAAGTCACACCAATTTGTGTGGTCCACAGAGGCTGTTCCTCACCCCTTTATTAGCTCACCAGAGACGAATGCTCCTGGGGAGCTTTAAGGATACTGTGTAGTCATTTGTCCATTGTCGTTAGTGGCATTAACATTTTCATAAGACATCTCCTCTGAAGCCACTGGGCCGATTGAGCCCAAATTTCATCTGTAGCATCCATGGATTGGGGGAATAAAAGTTTCTTTTATTATGAAATTCTTATAATTAGGGCCCCGCACTGAAAGTGTGGGTGCCCTATAGTAATCACTTTGTCCATCCGTCTGTCTGTCCGTCTGTCCGTCCACAAATTTTCCTACTCCTCTGATAGCGCTGCCGGGGCCCTAGTCAGTTTCACTGACAGCTCTAGTTAGTTTGGGTGCTATGGCAAATGTTGCATATTTATAATTAATTAATAATATGTCAAGGTAGCTTTACTTTCAGGGTCTGGGCTCAAGGTCAAGGTCACTATGGCTGTTTTTACCAAAACACTTGATCATTACTCTAGTGCCTACATTTGTTGATGGATTTTAATGTTACTTCACACAGATGTTGTGTTTGAGAATATCTCGAGCAAGTGTAACTGTCATGGTCCTGTTCAAGGTCACTTCGGGTATTTTTAGTAAACCTTTGTCATCTCTCTAGCATCTACATCCATGTATGGATTTTAATATAACTTTATGCAGTTGTTGCATATGATTATATCTTGTGCAACTTTCAGGGTCCTGAGCTCAAGGTCAAGGTAACTTGATATTTTTTTATAAACCTGTTAGTTGCTCTAGCACCTACATTTATTGATGGATTTTAATGTAACTTCACACAAGTGTTGTGTTTGATAATATCTTAGAGTCTTTGGCTTATCTATGCATGAAGTGCATTTAAGCACAAACTGAGCTATGTCCGTCGAACTTGTGTCATGGGCCGTCTGTCCTGCATCATCAAGATTTTCCTTGTGCACCCTCTAGAAGCTACAGTCTAAATTCAGTCTTCATGTAACTCACCAAGTAGAGGCTCAATTGCAGATGTATCCTCCTGGCTGATTATGTCCTAATTTCATTTGTAGCACCCATGGTCTGGGGGCTGCCATGGTTTATAACAATATATAGGGGCCAGTGGGTTGAGTGCATCTGCTCTGGTGAGCATAGTGGCCCATGGGCCTCTTGTTTATCTATGTTCTGCATTTTGCGAAGAAGTTTCTACAACTGGCTCAGGTTTTAAGATTTTGGCACAAAAAAAATTAGATTGGCGAAAGTGATGGCGAAAGAAAAAAAATCCTAGCGCGAACCTGCTGTTGGTGGGACATAAAACTGAAACACACACATGTATGCATGTTTACTTTTCAGCTATACATTAGAGTGCAACTACAACACTGGTCGTATGGTAAACCCAGTACCAACAGCCTATGGTGATGATGGTCGAGCTTCCCCACCCCCATTGGCTGGATTTCCACCTAAATATACTCAGGCACACTTTGAAGAGGTAATTTCCAAAATAAAACAGAGTTGTTCATGTTAACCATTAAGATGCCGAGAAAAACTGCATCTGAAAAATGCTGTCTCTTTATTTGAGCCCCGCCAAGCGAATTTGGGTCTTCGAGCATTCCGTCATGACAAATTTTAACTGCGCATGCCCAGCCATTCAGAGGGGCCAGGGATATGGCTTTCTGTCTGAAGGTTCCTCTTGATTCACTGCTTGTATGAGCGAGCAGCGAAGGTTCTGGCGAGACTGCGCGGATGCGCAGGCTCGCCTGAACCTCTGCTGCTCGCATAGGCGATAAGTACCAAAATCGCTTGACGGGGCCCATATAATACGCTGCATCTTGCAAACTTTTAAAAAATATTTTCGCATGCAGGCAATCTGTGTGGACCATGATCAGGCTGCTCATAGAAGAGCAGTGTGATCTGGGTCCACACTATTTGCATCAATAACTTCCTAAGTCAGCAACGGACAACAAAAGCAGATGACAATTGTTGTGATTGTCATCTAAGGGTTAATTATGGTATAGTTTACAAAGTCCATAAACTGATATAAACTACAGTTCCTAGATACCCCCATCCATCGTGGCTGGGAGAGATAGATTGGGTTGCATGTTGCTTCCAAGCAGAGCTAAAACTGACCAAAGTGGTGTGAGTCAGACTATCCCTGGATATAAACCTAGCTGTTTCTTTGGGCGGTAGGGCTTGAGATGTCATTTCATCTCGTTGTTGGATAAAAACCCAGAAACTTGGAAGCAATGTCTCCAAAGAGACCTCAGTAGTGTTGACAGGGATATAAAACCTCAACAAATAAACAAACAAATCCTGGGCCAAGCTGCTCAAAGCTAATTTGATGATTTAGTACTGGAAATACACTATAAACATTTTTTGACAGCATAAATGCTACTGTATTAGATATTATACTTGCTAAAACACTTAACAGTGAATGAGTTCATCAACCTAATCAGCTTTGAATGACTGGCTCTGTTGTTTTCAATGATAGTGGTATACCGAAAAAATCTTAAAATTCAGACACCTTGAGGACGTGCTGTAATTCTCGTAAAATTTAAACAAATTTGTTTCACGATCCTACAAGGAGTTCAAAAGGTGCAAACGGGAATGGCAAACATTGTAGACCTGAACAGACTCCCCATGGAAAAAAGAGGGCTACTCTTAAAGGAAAGAATTTGCTCCTAAGGAGAAAATGCTTTGCTTTAAGAATAGACCTGAGGAGCCAATTCTTTTCTTTAAGAGTAGACCCCTGTTGACATGGGAGATAAAAATACTTTTGAAGGAGTTGCCTTTCCTGAAGATGTATCCATTCCCCTTAAAAGAAAGAATTTACTTCTCCAAAAAGGATTCTACTCTTTAAGGAAAGAATTTACTCCTGAGAAGCAAATTCTTTCCTCTAAGAGTAGGCCCCTTATTGATAAGGGAGACAGAGTTAAACCCCCTCCTTCGTCCCTAAAAGTGTATTCATTCCCCTTAAATAGAACAGATTTGCTCCAACAGAGGTTTCTCCATTTACCTTAAAAATCGTAAAAATTCGGACACCTTGAGGACTTACTGTAATTCTCCTAAAATTTTGATAGGTTTGTTTTGTGATCCAGCAAGGACTCCAAAAAGGTGGAGACGGAATGGCAAACAGTGTAAACCCTGATCAGACTGCTCCTGAAGGAGCAGTCTGATCTGGATCTACACTGTTTGCTTAGGCCTTTCTGTCCCAATACATAGGATCATTATGGTAAGCAGAATTCACTACTGCAGGACTTACTGTAATTCTCTTAAAATTTTAACAAATTAGTTTTGCGATCCTGCAAGGAGTCCAAAAAGTGAAGATGGAAGACTTTGGCTTTTCTGTTCCAATACTTAGATCATTGCGGTACACCAAATTTTACTTTCAGGTTGGGAGAGCTCTCGCTGTAGCTGCAATTGATATGATAGATCACAACCCGTGGTCCCGCCTTGTCTTGTCAGAACATAACAGCCTACAGGGGGTGAAGGACAGTGTGAGACGGTTTCTGAGAAGTATTCGGGGAGGACCCAGAATTCCTAGGAATCCTACAAAACCTGTTTCAAGAAGTAACAGGTACTCATGAATCTCTTTATGATACACCAAAATCAATTTATCATAGGACGTCATTGATAAGCAGTGGATAACGTCGTGTAATAAGAATTGTATGACCACACGTGTAATAACACTTTGGCGAGATTATAGTAAAGTCATGACCACGTCCAAGTCAACCAGGCATTTTTTGGTGGAAAAAAAATG
The DNA here is from genome assembly GCA_963580285.1 of Lucinisca nassula. NCBI lineage: Eukaryota > Metazoa > Mollusca > Bivalvia > Lucinida > Lucinidae > Lucinisca > Lucinisca nassula. Next base: position 43,129,861 of record OY757014.1, read on the forward strand.
TCAATTTAAAATTTAAAGTGGGCATATGATAAACAGAATCTTACATGAGGGGTCATTTCATTTGAAATTTATGAAACTTGCCAAAGGCTCCTTTCATAAATTTGGTATGAAATGACCACTCATGTAAGATCCTCTATTTATAACACTGTTCATTATAACAGTTTTGGATATATAACGATTTAAAGATGAATTTAAAAAATGTATAGATTATATTGAAAATTACCATAAATGGTCATTTTTATATATAATCTATACATTTTTGTTTCAAAATGACATGGTTCTTTAAAGAAACTTTGTTTCGACTTTGGACCCCAGCACTATTGTTATAAAGTTGTTGGGGTCAACATATATGTTTCATAAAGAGTGAAATTTTGGAAACGGGGAGAAACCAAATAAATGAAAACAGTAGACTCAGTTTTACCGAGTCCTAACATCTGCATTATTGAATAATGAGATACTGTAAACAGACTGTAGATAGCTCAACCTTCATTGGACTGGAACTATACTCAGTAATCAAAAAGAACCAGGAAATATTTTTTGCAATGTGTTGTGGTATGGCAGGAGCATATAATTTCACTGCCAGTGAAATTATATGCTCCTGAGTATGGGAAGTCATTATGGCCATCCATAGGCCAAATGATAGTTTCATTGTATCTGAGGTGTAGATGTAATGTGATTTAAAGATAGATCTTAAAAAATATTTTATTTTTATGCATACAGTGGGAAAGCTTTTAGACAGGTGCTTATCTAACTTTAACCCATATCCCGCTGAACACACCAACACTACCTTTGCAAACAGTGTAGGTCCAGATCAAGATCTACACTGTCATGCAGTTTTTGAATTAAACAAATACAGTCGAACTTCGATGGCTCGAACCCCTTTGGGACCATGGAATTTTATTCAAGACAGCGGTAGTTCAAGCCACTGAAGGTCACTGCCAAGAGGCATAACGAGATACTTTTAAACATCTTTCGATGTTGGATAATGAAAATGTTTGCTGTGTGTACTCATTAGAATCGCCTCACCGAGGCGATTCTAATGAGTACACACAACACACATTTGCAAGATAAAAGACTAAAATCTCCTTTATCATCCCCCACCATTTCTTATCTTGAGGATTTCCCTAGGGACTCAAGTACGAGTTCGACCCAGCCATGGGAAACGAGCCATCGGTGTTCGAGCCATCGAAGTTCTACTGTACATTGTTTCAAGTAATTTTATTGGTTGAAAGTCTGAAATGGGTGTGGCCAAATTAATATATCCAGCAGGATAAGGGTTAAGACAGGTACTCACTATAGATACAGATACAATTCAGGTTGGAAGGATCAAAAATTGGCTTCTCAAAGCAAGTGGTTGCTATAGAGGACATGTTTGACTATAAATGGACTTAACCAACTACAGGCAAACTTCAATGGCTTGGAGACACTTGTGACTATATAAAAATCAAAATTTGTCCTTTACATGGATACTGTATTTACTGAACCATACTTGTTATAAAATCTGAACAAGTACAACTAACTACACATTCCTATTTTGTGTCAAAAAAAATAGCTAGATGCATGACAAACAGCATAGACCTAGATGAGATGCAACATTCTTCATTATCTCATCTAGAAGCCCCCGTGGTGCAGTGGTTACGCTACTCGCCTTGTAAACCAGGGGTCGCAGGATCGATCCCGGGCTTCTCCAGACTTTCTTTAAACCGAGGTCCCGTCTCCGTATGACCTTAGCTGTTGGTGGGACGTAAAACTCAAACACTCACTCACTCTCATTATCTCATCTGGGTCTACACTGTTTTCTAGTATACAAGATAAAATAAGAAAAATGACCTTATATGATTTCTAGAGATTTGTAACCTAGAGCTATAATAAGAAATAGCTTATGGAATCAAGAAAGGGTTCAAATGAGCCATCGGTGTTCAACTCATTTAAGGGGAATGGGAACACCTGGCAGGTTTTTTCCGCCATTTTTCAAAGGGAGACAACTTTCAGGACTTCCTGTTTGCCTTTCTATAAGCCCTGTCCCATGGTAAAATGGGTCTACTCTTATTGAAGGAAAGAATTTGCACCTCAGGAGCAAATTCTTTTCTTCAAGAGTTGACCCCTATTGACTTGGGAGACAAAAATACTTCTGCAGGAGTTGCCTTCCTTGAAGGTGAATCCATTCCCCTTAAGTTTTAATTTAGTTATGTTTTAAGATTTTTAGAAGCTTCCATGGTGTAGTGGTAATGGTACTCACCTTGTAAACCAGGGGTCACAGGATCGACCCCTATTGACTTGGGAGACAAAAATACTTTTGCAGGAGTTTCCTCCCCTGAAAGTGTATCCATTCCCTTTAAGTTTTAATTTAGTTATTTCTTAAGATTTTTAGAAGCCTCCATGGTGTAGTGGTTATGCTACTTGCCTTGTTAACCAGGGGTCGCAGGATTGATACTGGGCTTCTCCAGATTTTAGGATGAGTCTTTAAACTGAGGTCCCGTCTCCGTATGACCTTAGCTGTTGGTGAGATGTAAAACTCAAACACTCTTAAGATTTCAATCACAACAATTGCATCTGCTTTGTTGACTAGTGGTTACTTTAGAAGACATTGTTGCAAACAATGTGGACAACCCACGTCAGACTGCTCCTCTAGTCTGATGTACAATGTGGACCTACATCCTCTAGGAGCAGTCTGATATGGGTCAACACTGCTACTGTTTGCCTATATACAAAATTTGTTTGAAAAGTTAGTGTGAAGGTGCAATATACATCGTAGAAAACATTTTCCTTGCATCTTAAGGGTTAAGTCAAAAGTGTTATGTTTTGAGCAGACATTAATTGGTTATGAATATTCAAATCATTGATCTATTATATCTACCATAAAAATTCTAAAAATTCAGACTCCTCGGGGGACTGGCTGTAATTCTCCCTAACTTTTAACAAATATGATTCACCACCCAACAAAAAGTCCAAAAGGTGCAGACAGAATGGCAAACAGTGTAGATCCTGATCAGAGCAGTCTGATATGGATCTGCACTGTTTGCTAAGGACTATATGTCCCAATATTTAGGATCATTTGCATCTTATAGGTGAAGTCAGAAGTGTCCATTTTTGAGCTGATGTTACTTAACCCTTTACCACTCAGGGATTTTGTGAATTTCGCCGATTTTCACAGTGTTGCACCTGACAGCAACTTCAACTAGCCATTGTTTCATAATGGATGGTCTGTTTTACACCAAACTCGGTATGAATGTTCATTGGGCATTAGCCTTTCAAATGCACTCTTTCATGACTTGATCATTGTTGTCATGGTAAAGAGGGGCATCTCAAAGTTGGCAAAAAGTGTGTTTTCACATGAATTTTTGACCACATTTTAATCTTCACACAGCTGTCAAGGCAACAATTAAGGTGTTCGGCACTGGCCATTTTCACTGTTTGCAGCATGTTTTATCAGCATCAATTTTCAGGCATTTTTGACCCCAGAAACCCTCAGATATAAATTTTAGTGGCCGGTTGGGCCATACACACAAAATTTTTCGGGATGTGAGGGGAACGTTGCCCCTCCAATCTCCCTCCCCCCCCCCCCCCCCCGCCCCCCGAATATTTTTAGTGGGGAGGTGCGCGAAAAAACAGGTCACTTTTTTGCCCAACAAATCCTAAAGCAAACATAACTATCCAGGGGTAGAAATGCAGATTTTAGGTGCTTCTGAGGCTTAAAATGGGTGAGGGGGTGGGGGGGGGGGTGTTGCAGACACGTAAAAACACATATCTGAGTGGGAATGGGTTAATTGGTTATGAATATTCAAATCATTTATCTATTTTTATCTAGTATCAGCGGTCCAGGGAATCAGAATAACAACAGACCAGGCAGACTGGGTAACGACAACGGTGCAAATGGCCGACAGTTTTCCAGAAATAATGCCAATGACTCAACAGCGTCAAACTCTGCAACGAATGGGACCAGATATAACAACAGAAATTATATTAGCCAGAATAAGAAAGAGTTAGCCTCAAACCAGAACAAAAGAGAACTTGCCCCAGTTAGAGAAGGTAAGATTAAACAATCTAGTCTACCATTATGGTCCTAAGTATTGGGACAGATAGGCCTGAGCAAACAGTACAAACCCAGATCAGATTGCTACTGAAGGAGCAGTCTGATCAGGGTCTACACTGTTTGCCTTCCCGTCTGTAACTTTTGGCCTCCTTGCTGTATCATGAAACAAATATTTTTTAATAATTTAGGAGAATTACAGCAAGTTGTCACGGTGTCAAAACTTCTAGGATTTTTATGGTAATAAGGGAAAATTTTCTGCCATTTTTACAAAGTAGACAACTTTCATGACTTCATATTTGCTTTCCAGTAAACTTAACCACATCTGAAAAAGGGGCTTGATTGGGGCCACCTCTTTCCTTTAATATAGCAGACAAAATATGTTTGAAGAAGTAGATCCCCTGATTGTGCATTCATTCACTTTAAGGTGATTAGATTGATATTTCAAAATGAATCAATTTTCACAGAAGGAACATGCTTCAGGAATATTTGAAACCTTCCAAAATTGGGGCTACCTGAGAAGGTGCAGATTCTTTCTTTCATGAGAAGTTTGCACAGCATGTTAACAAGTTGGTGTAATGAACACCCCTCTAAACCCCACTTTATACAGGGAAAACTGGAGTTTAAAGCAGTACACAATATTTTTCTTATTTCTGTGGATACTCGTTAGCACCGCCTCAATGGGTCGGTTCTAACGAGCAACCACGGCCCCAGCCCACCGGGGCTGGCCCCAGCCAATCGAGGCTTGAAGAAATAGATGGGCTGCATGATGCTTCCACGCAGAGCTGAAACCGACCTGCACACGAGTACTGGTAAACCGCTTAGAGGATCTAAGCCTGACCAGGCAAAGCGGTGCGAGTCGGACTGTCCATGCTTATAAACCCTATTGGTTTCCTTGGGTGGCAGAGCTTGAGATTACATTTCATCTCAATGTCGGGTAAAAGTCCCACAGAATTGGAAGCAACGTCTCCAAAATGACCTTTACAGTGTTGACGTTAAACCTCAAATCAAACAAACAAACAAACTAATGAGCAACCACAACTTATGTTTGGAGTATAAATAAGAAAAAGATCAAATTTTCATCAGAAAAGTAACCATTTTGGAGATATGAAAGAAGCACTATGTTACATGGGTGAGCTATCGTAATGATTTTGGGTGTGTTACATGGGTGAGCTATTGTAATGATTTTGGGTGTGTTACATGGGTGAGCTATCGTAATGATTTTGGGTGTGTTACATGGGTGAGCTATTGTAATGATTTTGGGTGTGTTACATGGGTGAGCTATCGTAATGATTTTGGAATGAACTGATTTTTTTCAGCTTAAAAAATATTTGCCCTGGGAGAACAGTGAAGATGTGGGTGTTAAAACCCTTTTGAAGCGGAGACACAGTCAGTCAGATAAGACTAGCTTAATTATATTGTTATATCATCCAATAAAGCTTTTTATTTTTGGAATTTGAAAGATGGAAAAATTGGCTTTGACATTTTGATGCATGTGGATACTAGATTTTAATTATGTCTCCCCCGAAAAATTTTTTTTCGGAGAGACATATTGTTTTTCCCCCGGGCGTCTGTCTGTCCGTCTGTCTGTCTGTCCGTCCGTCTGTCCGTCTGTCCGTCTGTCACACTTTCCTGTCCGCTCTGTAACTTGAAAACCGTTAGAGCTATCGTCACGAAACTTCGTATAAATATTAATCAGCATTAGACGTCGTGCAGTGCGCAAGAACCATAACTCTCGCATTTATACTTTTTGAATTATCTCCCTTGGAAGTTTGTTGGTATGTATATATGTATGGGCAAATCTTGTCCGGTCAATAACTTTCTTATTTTTTGATGGATTTTAAAATTACTCAGCAGAAATATTAACAACCATAAGACGATGTGTGGTGCGCATGAGGCAGGTCGGTACCTCAAAGGTCAAGGTCATACTTAGAGGTCAAAGGTCAAAAAAGGGGCCTTTTTTTCGTATTTGGTCAATAACTTTCTTATTTTGAGATGGATTTTAAAATTACTTGGCATAATTATTAACAACCATAAGACGATGTGTGGTGCGCATGAGGCAGGTCGGTACCTCAAAGGTCAAGGTCATACTTAGAGGTCAAAAGTCAAAAAAGGGGCCTTTTTTTCGTATTTGGTCAATAACTTTCTTATTGTGAGATGGATTTTAAAATTACTTGGCATAATTATTAACAACCATAAGACGATGTGTGGTGCGCATGAGGCAGGTCGGTTCCACAAAGGTCAAGGTCATACTTAGAGGCCAAAGGTCAAAAAAGGGGCCTTTTTTTCGTATTTGGTCAATAACTTTCTTATTTTGAGATGGATTTTGAAATCACATGGCAGAAATGTGAACCAATATAAGGCAATGTGTTGCGCGCATGACCCAGGTTGGTACCTCAAAGGTCAAGGTCATACTTAGAGGTCAAAGGTAAAAAAAGGGGCCTTTTTTCGGGCTTTGTCAATAACATGCCTATTTTTAAATAGAATTTGAAGTTACTTGGCAAACATGTTAACAATCATGGGACAATGTGTTGCATGCATGAATCAGTTTGGTACCTAAAATGTCAAGGTCATACATAGAGGTCAAAGGTAAAAAAGGGGCCTTTTTTCGTGTTTGGTCAATAACTTTCTTATTTTTAGATGGATTTTGAAATTGCTAGGCAGAAATGTTAACCACCATGAGATGATGTGTTGCACGCATGACCCAGTTTAATACCTGAAAGGTCAAGGTCATACATAGAGGTTAAAGGTAAAAAAGGGCCTTTTTGTGTTCTGTCAATAACTTTCTTATTATGCCCCCAACTTTGAAAAAGTTTGAGGGGCATATTGGTTCTGGTTCGTTCGTCCGTTCGTCCGTCCATTACGCTTTTGATGCATAGCATTACTAAAGAACCGTATATGCTAGGGTTTTGAAATTTCATATATGGATTCCTCATGGAAAATTAGCTGACGCGTATTTTTTTTTTCGTCCGGATTATGCCCCCTTCAAGAGTTATTGCCCTTTGAATTTTTTTTTTTTAATAAAATCTTGTCAGCAAGATATCTCAAAAACTATTGGAGCTAGAGCCTTGAAAGTTGGTGATTATATTGATGGTGATGAGTAGATGAACTGATTAACTTTTGACAAAATTCTGAAAAATACTTTGTGAGTTATGGCCCTTTGTCATTTTGGTAATTTGTGCCCATTGTAATGTATGCTAAAAGTGATGCATAGCATAACTTTAGAACCATGTATGCTAGGGTTTTGAAATTTCAAATATGGATTCCTCATGGAAAATTAGCTGACGCGTATTTTTTTTCTCGTCCGGAATATGCCCCTTTCAAGAGTTATTGCCCTTTGAAATTTTTTTAATAAAATCTTGTCAGCAAGATATCTCAAAAACTATTGGAGCTAGAGCCTTGAAAGTTGGTGAATAGATTGTTGGTGATGAGTAGATGGAGTGATTAACTTTTGACAAAATTCCGAAAAATACTTTGTGAGTCATGGCCCTTTGTCATTTTGGTAATTTGTGCCCATTGTAATGTATGCTAAAAGTGATGCATAGCATAACTTTAGAACCGTGTATGCTAGGGTTTTGAAATTTCATATATGGGTTCCTCATGAAAAATTAGCTGACACGTATTTTTTTTCTCGTCCGGATTATACCCCTTTCAAGAGTTATTGCCCTTTGAAATTTTTTTAATAAAATCTTGTCAGCAAAATATCTCAAACACTATTGGAGCTAGAGCCTTGAAAGTTGTTGAGTATAATGGTGGTGATGAGTATATGAACTGATTAACTTTTGACAAAATTCCGAAAAATACTTTGCGAGTTATGGCCCTTTGTCATTTTGGTAATTTGTGCCCATTGTAATGAATCCTAAAAGTGATGCATAGCATAACTTTAGAACTGTGTATGCTATGGTTTTGAAATTTCATATATGCATTCCTAATGGAAAATAAGCTGACACGTATTTTTTTCTCATCCGGATTATGCCCCTTTCAAGAGTTATTGCCCTTTGAAGTTTTTTTAATAAAATCTTGTCAGCAAGATATCTCAAAAACTGTTGGAGCTAGAGGCTTGAAAGTTGGACCATGAGTCATGTGCAAGACCAAGGTCCATACCTCCAATGTCAAGGTCATACCTAGAGGTCAAAGGTAAAAAAAAGGACAGTCAATAACTTCCTTATTCTTTGATGGATTATGAAATTACTTGGCAGAAATGTTAACCATCATGAGACGATGTGTTGTACCGCAAAGGTCAAGGCCATACTTAGTGGTCAAAGGTAAAAAAGTGCTTTTTTTATTTACGGCCAATAACTTTTTTATTTTTCTATGAACATTTTTAAAGTTACTATGCAGAAATGTTCATCTTCATTAGATGATGTGTTGCACACAAGACCCAGCTCAATACCTCCAATGTCAAGGTTATACTTAGCAGTCAAAAACGGGGGAGACATCTGTGTTTTTGTAGAAAAACAAATTCTAGTTTAGTCTTAAATGTGAAAGATTTTGATTGTTTTGGTGCAGCCTATCACTTTGATTCAAGAGGCTTAGAAGAAAGTAAAAACAATAAAATGAGAAGTTTTTATCCATTAGACAGCTAACAACATTTATTTGAATTGAAAATGGAAGAATTTCTCATGCTTCTTTTGGATCAAATACTGTTTTTTGCCAATTGCTCCTTTTGCGTCTCCTAGAGCATCTGTTCCGGGAATGGGAGGTCGCGGGTTCGATTCCTGGCGGCACCATACCAAAGGCATGAAAAATGTTACTAGGCACTCCCTTGGCTGACGCTCCCATTATCAGGAAGATAAATGAAGGCAGGTAAGTATTTGTTAAAAGATACTTTGTTTGTCCCAATAAAAGCTCTACAGAGCTTCTGTTACTTGTTTCGGATATGCGACGTTAAAGAAAGCTTCTTTATCTTTGCCTTTTATGCACTGAATCGGAGAAAAGGAACTTTTGGCAAAACCAGCATCAGATTGGGATCTACGCCATCTTCATTACATAAGGAACTAGAAAACAGGAGAAGACCATTTGGGTTTCTCTAAATGTTTTGTAGCTACCTCCATCACGTTAACAAGTCTGTGTAATGAACCCCCCTTAAACCCCACTGAGATAAAACTGGGGTTTATGGCGGTATACATTATTTTTATGTCCCCGGTAGCGATAGCGGGGACATATTGTTTTTGCCCTGTCTGTTTGTTTGTTGGTTGGTTTGTACGTGGACAACTTTAACATTGGTCATAACTTTTGAACCGTTGGAGGTAGAGTATTCATATTTGGCATGAAGGTTCCTTGTGACAAGAGCTTCACATTCATGCAAAACTATTTGACCTGTGACCTTGACCTTTGACCTACTTAAAAGAAAAAAATAATATTGGTCATAACTTTTGAACCGCTTGAGATACAGTCTTCATATTTGACATGTATGTTCCTTGTGACAAAAGCTATACATTCATGCAAAAAATTTTGACCTATGACCTTGACCTTTGACCTACTTAAAAAAAAAGAACAAAACATTTTGGTCATAACTTTTCAACCATTTGAGATACAGCCTTCATATTTTGCATGTAGGTTCCTTGTGACAAGACTTTTACATTCACATGAAAAATTTTGACCTGTGACCTTGACCTTTGACCTACATAAAAGAAAAAACTAATATTGGTCATAACTTTTGAACCGTTTGAGATACAGGTTTCATATTTGGCATGTAGGTTCCTTGTAACAAGAGCTTTACATTCATGCAAAACATTTTGACCTGTGACCTTGACCTTTGACCTACTTAAAAGAAAAAAATTAACATTTTGGTCATAACTTTCGAACCGTTTGGGATAGGGCCTTCATATTTGACATGTAGGTTCCTTGTGATAAGAGCTTTACATTTATGCAAAGTTTTTTGACCTGTGACCTACTTTAAAGAAAAAATATTGTTCTTAACTTTTGAACCGTTTTAGATAGAGCCTTCATATTTGGCATGTAAGTTCTTTGTGCCAAAGGCTTCCCACTCGAACCAAAAATCTTGACCTGTGACCTTGACTTTGAACTGTTACCAACTTTGAAAAAAAATGACCATGCCCGGGGACATATTAGTGTTTCACAGACACATCTTCTTCTTATTTACACTCCAAGACATAGGTTGTGGGACTCGTTTGAACCACCTGTATGAGGCAGTTCTAACGAGCACCCACAACTTATACTGCAGTATCAATAAGAAAAATATCACAGGTTTTGATCAGAAACATAGCCATTTTTGGAGATGTGAAAAATGCACTATGTTGCATGGGTGTGTTATCGTAATGCCAAAGATTCTCAGTGTAATGCCTTTCAGTCTACCATCTGCAAATATGTTTCTAGCCAACAGATCAAATGTCAATCTGCCAAGAAGAAGACCAAGTGTCAACACCAACCAGCCAGCCAGTAGGTCTGCCCCACAGGCTTCCAGTTCCCATGGTTCAGCTCCAGTCAGTCTGGCTATGACAACTGTTGCCAAGGATACAAAGTCAGAAATGAGGCAGTTCTCTGCAGGCAGTAACATAAGTCGAACATCAAGGCAGGCCGAAGAGGAAAAAGTTGAACAACTAAAACATATGAACCTGGTATGCAGTTGAAACAGTTAATTTCCGTTTGCACTGGCAAGTGTTTGATCCCAAAGGTCAGAATGTACAATTGTATGCTTTCAAACAATGTTAGGGTGTGGTTTAACCTATGAAATACTTCCTACATTGAAAACTGTTTAAGAGTCTGTATATGTTCAGCATCATATTCTGGCTCACCACATTTGAAATAAAAATCATATGTCACCATGCTGAATCTAAAGTAATCTGAACAAGAAGGAAATCACCCCAAACTGTTTTTCCAGAAATATCAGAAAACAACCATGTCAGTAAATAGCATGTCAAAAATGTCTTTTGCCTAGCTTTTAAACAGTTGATATAGTAAAAGGTACTGCTGCCTATCTTTAGCCTATTTTTCAAGCTCAGAAAAAAAATTGCAAAACCCATTTTGTCATCAACCAAAATGTCTTTAAAAATAATTAATTGTCTGCAATATTTTGGACCATACAGAAAAATGCTACATTGAAATTTTTATAAAACAAGATTTTTTCTGTAGGGGATGTTTTCAGAGAATAGAAAATTAAAAGAAAACTAGGGGTCACCGTGCTAATCTCTGTTTTATTAAACAAACCGTTCCCCTACCCCCAGATGAAATACATGGTAGAAATACATACAAATACTATGAAAAGATGGTGAATCACTGACAAATAACTTGGATTTTACTTGTTAATAGTATATGTATTACATCATCGTTTAAGTAAGTCTGTAACCATTTAGGTTGATCTGATCTTGAGTAAATACCGAAAAACTGAAATTTTCAAAAGTCGCAATGTTAGTGTTTTCGTGAAGTTTATAGCCAAGCTGAACATGTTTAATATTGAAATGAACCCCAAACAAGATCTGTTTTACAAATTTCAACCATTTTCTTGCCCAAGAACAGTAAAATGTTGACTCTGGCATAACTTTCATTTTTGATGATCATACAAAAATGGCGAATTAGTAGCATTTGTCTTTAAGCACAATCATGTTTACAGTTTGCTGGCTCGAACACAGATGGCTCATTAACCATGGTGGTTTCTAACTCATTCTTGAACCCCAAGGAAAATATCTCATGACTGCAAATATTAATGTAGAATCATTAGGAAGATTTTTAGCTCACCAGAGCCGAAGGCTCTGGGGGAGCTTATAGGATAGGTAGTTGTCCGTCGTCCTCGTCTGCGTCGTCTGCGTCAACACTTTTCTCCTCTGAAGCCACTGGGCCGATTGGGCCCAAATTTTATCTGTAGCATCCTTGGGCTGGGGGATTGAAAGTTTGTGTTTTTTATGAAAATCGGCTCATTAGTTTGGTTGCTATGGCAACTTAGATTTTCCATAGACTTATAATGGGGAAAATTGAAAAATGGCATTTACTGCCAAGTCATTGCAGATATTTTGACAAAACTTGTTCCTTATGATAAGACCCATTCAGTGACATCAACCTGGGAGTCCCAGGGATGTGCCGGGGCCATGCCCCACCCCCTCCATTTCATAAAAAGCCCAATATCTCGGAAACCTTACAGATCCCTGCCACTAAACCATATGTATTCTTGATCCTTATGATAAGACACATTCATTGACACCAACCTGGGGATCCTCAGGGATGCGCTGGGGCCTTGCCCCACCCCTTCACTTCACAAAAGGCCATATATCTCAGAAACTGTTCAGATCCTATCCCCTAAATCATATATATTCTTGTTCATTATGATATGACGCATTCAGTGACACCAACCTGGGGGTCCCCAGGGATATGCTGGGGCCATGCCCCACCCCCTCCATTTCATAATCTCACAATATCTCGGAAACCCTACAGATGGCTACCCCTAAACCATATATATTCTTGTTCCTTATGATAAGACACATTCATTTACACCAACCTGGGAGTCTCCCGGGGCCTTGCCCCAACCCTCCACTTCACAAAAGGCCTTATATTTCAGAAACTGTTCTTAGCCCCACCCTAAACCATATATATTCATATTCCTTATGATAAGACACATTCAGTGACACCAGCTTGGGAGTCCCTGGCGCATGCCCAGGCCATGCCCCATCGCTTTACTTCATTAAAAGCCATATATCTCAGAAATAGTTCAGATCCCCACCCCTAAACCATATACTTGTTCCTTATGATAAGACTCATCAATCACACCAACCTGGGGGTCTCTTTGTGCTGAGGCAATGTGCCCCGCCCTTCCACTTCATAAAAGGCTTTATATTTCAGAAATCATTCAAATCCCCACCCCATAATCATATATGTTCTTGTTCCTTATTATTAGCACACCTACTGTAGGAGGGTCTGCAGGGGCCATTCCTATCCTTTCCACTTCATAAAAGGGCCTCAAATCTCAGAAACCGTTCAGATTCCCACCCCTAAACCATATATATACTTGGTCCTTATGATAAGACACATTTAGGGACAACAATCTGGGGCTTTCCTGGGATTAACAGGGCATGCCCCAATCCCTACACCACTTAAGAGGCCTTACAGATCCCCACTGCTAAACCATATATATTCTTGTTCCTTATGATAAGACGCATTTAGTGGTACCAACCAGGGCTCCATTGGGTCCATTCATACTCAACTTCATAAAAGGCATAATGTTTCAGATACTGAGTCCACATGGGTGCCCATTTGGACATGGGGGTTCATTTGGTAGATTAAAATGATATCATGTGCCCACCTGAGCTCTGGTGAGCATAGTGGCCCATGGGCCTCTTGTTTATTTATTTTATCTCTTGAAAATGCATGTTGTGTCTTCTGATAAGAAACGCCTTGATGAGGCAATTCTATTGAGTATGCACAGCATACCGTAATGATCCTAAGTATTGGGACAGACAGACCTAAACAAATAGTGCAGACCCAGATCAGAAGGAGCAGTCTGATCAGGGTCTATACTGTTTGCCATCCTGTCTGCACTTTTTGGACTCTTTGCTGAAACAAATTTGTTAAAATTTTAGGAGAATTACAGCAGGTCCCCAAGGTGTCCAAATTTTTGGGATTTTTACGGTACCTCTATTTTAAAGGGACTTGAAAAGCTATCCCTTTAATGCCTCCTAATCTGGTTCTATGATTAACCCTCAGTGGCTCAAACTACCCCTGTCTCGAACAAATTTCCAGCCACTGAAGTTTGCCAATTTTTCCTTTTTCAGAGAACTTCCAATTGAATCCTCTGATGATGATTCACTTGAAATGTCGAGTCTTGTTTTCTCTGAAAAATAAGAAGAAAAAAAATGATTATCATCTGATTGTCATTTTGAAAAATGTGGTTTTATATGGGATTTGCCTTGTCCTTCCATCATTCCTTCTGTCTTTCCTTTTGTCTGTCATTCTGTCCATCCTCATGAGATGAAATTTTGTCACACTTTTCTTAACAACTGTTAGGATTACAAAGTTGAAATTTGGTACACACATGGGCAATGGGTTGATGTATAGTACAGTCGAACTTCGATGGCTCGAACTCGCCGGGACCGCCGAAAAAAGTTTGAGCCATCGGTAGTTCGAGCCATTGGAGTCCAACTCGGCAAGACCCATCTTTGTGTACTATGATTTTTTATCATAGCTGCGGCGATTTTGGTGACTTCCGGTACATTTATCGGTCATAATTTAAGCCACGTGGTATACATTTCGTATTTTTGGTCCGTATTTTAAGGCAAACGCTGTAATTTTGGCAGGTCTTACTCAATGTCGGTGTGAAATTTTAATTTGTGAAAAATATTTTGCCAGCTTTAATTTCCTTGCCCTGGGTTATGATAGGTGTTTACAATAAACTTAATTTGACACCTTCTCAACATTGACTTTTTTGACCTGTTGATCAAAGGGATTGCGCCAATCAAGTTCACCTGTGTTATGTAAACAGCTGTTTCGGCAAGACAAGCGTCTTATGATACTGATCATGCGCCTGCGTGACTTGATTAATAAAATTGGAATTTTTAAAACAGTAATCAGTGCGAGCCATCGGTGGGATTTTACATAGAAAATGCACTCTAGGGACCAGGCTTAGAGTTCGAGGGTTCGAGCCATCGTGGTTCGAGCCAAGGGTGGCATGTTTAATTAAAATGAATAGGGATTTTGCCGGGACTGAAAAGCAAGTTCGACCCAAACGTGGTGTTCGAGCCTACCGAGTTCGACCCATCGAAGTTCGACTGTATATACTGGAATAAGGTACAAGGGCCCATATGCGGTTACAGGCCTTGATAGGTTGGACCGTTAAATTTTCGTTACAGATTTCTCAGGAACTATAAAAGCTATGAAGTTTAAACTTAGTACACACTTGGAAAGTGGGCTGATTTATCATGTGTATCAGAATCAGGACCAAGGGCCTATAATGCCTGGAGTTGCATCCCTTGATAGGTTTTACAATTTTGCCATCAATAGAAAATTTTCGTTACACTGTACATTTTACAAAGTTGAAACCTGGTTTACACATAGACAGTAGGTATATGTATTCTGTATACTAGAATCATGGCCAAGGGCCTGTAACTCATGGAGTTACACCCCTTGATAAGTTTTACAATTTGCCATAAATGATAAAAACTTGTCAATTGAACAGTGTATTGATGTATCATGTATAGGAGTCAGGGCAAAGGGTCCATAACAAGTTAAATCCCATGATAGGGTTACCATGTCCTACATTCATGTTTTTGGTAAGCATGAATTTAGAATATTTTAACACCATGGGTCTTTCACCTCTGATAGTGCTGCAGCAGGGCTTTAGTAAGATCCTCTGACAGCTTTAGTTTAACTTGGTCAGACATAATTAGTTGAATAAAATACTTGATTATGAAACCTTGACTGACATAAAATGTTCTATATCACGTGGTTATAGCAAAGGATTTTGCAACCCTGCACAGCTGCAAAACCACATCTGGTTTTTGGGAACATCAGGGCCCCTGTAAAAATTCAGACATTTTGAGGACTTATTGTAATTCTCCGAAACTTTTAACAAATTTGTTCACCATCCAGCAATAAGTCCAAAAAGTGCAGATGGAATGGCAAACAGTGTAGACCCTGATCAGACTGCTCCTTCAGGAGCAGTCTGATCTGGGTCTGCAGTGTTTGCTTAGGCCTGTCTGTCCCAATACTTAGGGTCATTAAGGAAGTTTAACAAGCTCATTATTAGTCAGAATATTAACAGATTTAGGAAACACAAAATCTGATACTCTGGTATTTTTGCAGAAAAATACAAATGCAAAATACAAATGCAAAAGCTACTTACATTTTTTTCAGCAAAAATATTAGCATATTGGCTATGTTAGATGATGAAAAATTTAATGATATATTAACAGTGACATCGGTGGTCAGCATTCACTGATTCTCTGATGCCATTGAATATCTGTGCTTCTTACAGCTTCAGATAAGAAATACTGAGGATAACTTGCGGATATTTTTCTTATTTCTCCATCAAAAGGTATGGTATGGGTTCTTGTTAGAATCACCTGATTGAGGCAATTTTAACAAGTACCCATTACTATGTTTTTAACAAGAAATGAGAAAAATATTGTTTTAATTATCCTCAGTGTTTAATTATCCAATATTGTTTATGCCTCATTTGCAAGCTCATTAGTTGTCAAAATGTTAACATTTATAGCAAGTTGTACAATAACTGATACAATGGTATTTTGCAAAAGTAGCAGTATATTTGCCACATTAAATTATCAAAGTTTTAACAGTATATTAGCTAACAGCATCATTAGTTTTGAACAACTGGACCCTGGAGTTATACTGTTGGTCCTGAGCTTCCACATACTGTCTGATAGGTACTCAGGCTTTGTTGAGTGCTTGTCTGGAGTTCAGGGCCCAGTTGTTCAAAGCCTGGTTAGCCTAGCAAACTTGTTAGTGGCCAAAATGTTAAATGGCCTAGCTAGCACAAATAGGTACTCTGGGTCCAGTTTTCAAAGCCTTGTTACCTAGCAAACTTTTTAATGGCCAAAATGTTAAATGGCCTAGCTAGTACATTTGCCATAAAAAATGATTAAAGTTTGAAGAATACATCAAATAATGCCATTGTCAGCTTTGATCAACTGGATACATTTGTATACATTTGTATAATCATTGAGTGTGGATCTTCTGAGAAACAAATCTTTATGACAAGATCCATTTTGATCATTGGTACTCATAATACAGTCAACCCTCTTTATACCGACATTGGATGTAATGGCAAATAATATTATTGGAACAAACGAGATGGATCAAGGGTTATATAATCAAGAAAATTACATTCAATACTGAAAGTAGGCATTTAATAGAGTCACCTTTTTAGAGGTGATTCTAACAAATATTCACAACATTTAGTGAGGTGATTCTAATAAATGTCCACAACATTCATTTTTATTGGAGTATTTAGGGGAATAAGGCTTTTTTCCTCTATTCTGATGCTACACTTTATTTGAATTCTTTACTACGGCAAGTTCCTTACAACGGCCAACATTTAGGGAACAAATACTGCCGATATAAAGGGAGTCCTCTGTTTTCACTTTGTTTGCAGGTGTCCATTGCCAAGAAGCAGGGTCCTACCAGCCGTATACCCTTGCCAACAGGTCGTTATTTCCTCAACCTATCTCCACCACCTGCAGAGCTTCAGCCTTCTAAAACCATCTCTGCTTGTAATCTGCCAACAGCTGGTAACCTTAGACCACAGAAATCAGCTTCAAACAGGCGAGTGAACTCAGAGAAACATAAAGGACAGACGGACACAGCAAGACTGCCATCAGGAGCTTCAGGAACTCAGTCTTTGTCACCTGTCACTCAGTATAGGTCACATGACCAGAAAGAGGGGAGAGAACTCTTGGATCTTGCCAAAGCTAATGCCACATCCTTGCAACAGCCTCAGAGCAGACATAATCCAGCCCCACCAACCAGTGATGCTGGGAGTGGAGCTGATCCGTAAGTTTTAGGTTTCTGCTGTTTATCAACATAGCTTTTCATTCTTTTTATGCCCCCGCATCGGATGATGCCGGGGGCATAGAGTTTTTCGGTTTTCTGTACGTGCGTCCGTGGGTACGTGCGTACTTGGGTACGTGCGTACGTGCGTACAGGTGTCCGAATGTACGTCCTTCTGTACGAAAGTGTGTACGTACGTACGTAATCCTGTTAGACTCAGGTTAAGGTTTTTGTACAAGGTAGAACTTGAGCTCATATTTTCCAAACCATACAATAGATTTGGTTTATATTTAGTATGATGATAGATATAGGTCCAAAGTTTTATCCAGCAATACCCCCACCCATACCCATGACCTCAAGGTCAAGGTCACGAACTTAGAAATTTCTAACGTTTAAGACCCAGGTTAAGGTATTTGTACCAGGTTCCGGGTCGTTTCGCCCGTAGGTCGTTTCGCCGGGTCGTTTCGCCCTGAGTCGTTTCGCCCTGATTTTGGGGGTGGGTCGTTTCGCCCTTACCTGGTGGGTCGTTTCGCCCGTGAGTCGTTTCGCCCGTGGGTCGTTTCGCCGCAATTATATTTTAAGGGAGTGACAAACGGTATGGATGAGTAAATGGACAGCTGGATGAATTAATAAATGAATAAATGGGTGAATGGAGTTGTGCGTTGGTAGATGGACGTACGTACGGATGAACGGACGGCATTTTGAATATACGGAGATAGATAAGTTAATGAATCAATGGAGAGTATTGGTAGATGGACAATCGGAAATGAATGAATGAATGAATTAAGTGATGCTTGTGTAGAAGGACGGACGGACGGACGAACGGATATGAACTGTTCATGGTGACACGTCATATGACACCTACGGAGGGGTGATGAATGGACGGGCTCGTTTCAGCGTTCGGATAGAGAGATAAAAAGTGAAGGAAGAAAAAAAAACATTATAAACTGTGTATGTGATCTTCACAAATCCAAACCACAGGGTCAAAATGTGTTAAGTATGTGATATATGGGTACTCGTTAGAATCGCTTTGCCGAGGCGGTTCTAACGACCACCCACGTTCCATGCCTGAAGCTGAAATAACAGACTTTGGGTACTACCCACAAAACACGCAACGAACATGCAACACATTGTTTTTCATATTTCCGCCCCAAAATACACAGACCGTTGGTGATCCTTAGAATCGCTTCGCCGAGGCGTTTCTAACGAGCACCCGAGCAGAGATATGAAAAATATAAGAATCTTTGATCTGAACAATTTTGATTTTTTTTATTTGGTGGTACAATTTTCCAGTATTTCAATAAGCATGTTTTCTTAATGCAAACTATTAAACAGACCAGTACGACAACACAGCCTTGCGACATAGTGCAGGTTTTCACATCTCTAAAATGACTAATTTTATTATGGAAATCTGTGGTATTTTTTCTTATCTATACTGCAAACATAGGTTGAGGCCGTTTGAACGAGTACCCACAACCTCTGTCTTGTAGCAGAAATAACAAAAATAATGTATACACCAGTAATCCCCAGTTTTCTTCATATAAGGTGGGGTTTAGGGGATGTTCATTCCACGGACTTGTTCATGGGATGCTATGATTTCAATGTTATGCTTTGTTATATATTTATAATGTAAAATATGTGTTTTGTTATGCATAAAATTATGGGAAAAATGAAAAGAAAGTATAAAACGTTATGTTTCTATTCCTACCCAGGTCGAGCTACAGTAGAGTCTGTCTAAAAGTGACACCAACTCCATGACATTTGCTCACAAGACAATTCCTCTCAAGACAGTTGCTCACTTTTTACACATGGCACTTAATGTGTAATATTGATTAGTACTCCTTAAGTGACATTTTTGTAAATTTTTATTCAGACACCACTGTTTAAAAATATTTTGTTTGTTGGAATTGAGGTTTAACGTCCTCGTCAACACAATTAACGTAATAATGTAAACAGTTACATCACGTCACTATTTGTGCAGAAAGAACAACTGATAAGTAAATAAAACATCACGTTAGCAAGTCTATACAATAACGTCCCCTCCAAACCCAACTTTATACAGTGAAAAATGGGTGTTCGCATATACTTTATTTCTCTTATTTCTGATTCTAGAACATAGACAATTGAACGGTTCTAATCCAAAATCTATATTTTGAGCAGAAAGAAAAATTTGTAAATATAAGCAATCATTTTCACATAGCCATAAATCCCATTTAATTGCAAAGACTTGTTTACCTTATGTGAGCTATAATATCTTTTTCAAAAAGGTGGTAGCTCAGTTGCTCAAACCTGACGTAGAAGCCGTCAGTAGGTCGTCCAGCTGCACCACACTAGGGCAAAACCATGTTTCCCGGAACTCCCAATACCCCCATTAATCCCTTTACATACCAAAACAAACATAACCTCAATCAATAGGGCTTGAAAAAAATAAGGGCGAAACGACCCAGCTAATCAGGGCGAAACGACCCACGGGCGAAACGACCCAGGGCGAATCGACTCAGGGCGAAACGACCCACGGGCGAAACGACTCATGGGCGAAACGACTCACGGGCGAAACGACCCGAGACCTTTGTACCACGTAGAACTTGAGATCATATTTTCAAAACCATACAATGGATTTGGTTTATATTTAGTATGATGATAGATATAGGTCCAAAGTTTTATTCAGCAATACCCCCACCCATACCCAAGACCTCAAGGCCAAGGTCGTGGACTTTGAAATTTTTAATGTTTAAGATCCAGGTTAAGGTATTTGTACCAGGTAGAACTTGAGCTCATATTTTCCAAACCGTGTAATGAACTTGGTTCATATTTGGTATGATGATACATATAGGTCCAATGGTTTATTCAGCAATACCCCCACCCATACCCATGACCTCAAGGTCAAGGTCACAGACTTAGAAAATTTTTAATGTTTTAGACTTTGGTTAAGGTATTTGTACCACGTTGAAGTTGATTAATTTGGTTCATATTTGGTTTGATGATAGATGCAGGTCCAAAGTTTTATTCCGTAATACCCCCACCCATGCCTATGACTTCAAGGTCAAGGTTGCAGACATAGAAATTTTCAAATTTAAGTATGTAAATAGCTTATATTTTCCAAACTTTATAACGGACTTGCTTCATATTTGGTATGACAATAGTTGCAGGTCCAAAGTTTCATTGTGCTATACCCCCACCCCTTACCTAAAGGTCAAGGTCACAGACATAGAATTTTTTTTATATTATATTTTTTGAGAGTCCATATTTCCTGAACCATGTGATGGATTTGCTACATATTTGGAATGATGATTGATGCAGGTCAAAAGTTTCATTCAGCCATAACCCCGCCCCTGCCCATGACCTTAAGGTCAAGGTTGCAGACTTAGAAATGTTATGTTAACGTTTGTAAGAGCTCATATTTTCCAAACCATTTGATGGATTGAGTTCCTATTTGGTATGTTGATAGTTATTTTTTAAAGGTTTAATCAGCCATACACCAATCTATGTCAATGACCTAAGGACAGGTGTTATTGTACTATGTCATTTTTTTTGCGGGTGAGGGGGAGGTAGGCCCCTGGGCGGGGGCATTTGTGTTGTATTGACACATTTCTAGTTTTATTTTTGGTTTTGGTTTTATGGCCCTTTCAAAATTATTTCACTCATATTGAGCCGGTAGTTAATCAGAGGTGGGGTAAAAACACAGTACCCAGAGAAAAAACAACTGACCTTCCATTGCAGAACTTGGCATGTGACTTGAACCCACAGCGGTGAGAGACCTGATGTTTAAGAGTCAGCACACTTATCCACTAGGTCATGGAGGCCCATATTCATTCATTTTCCACTGCAAAATCAGCTTGTCTGTTAGAATTCCGTTCTATTTAACCCTTAAGATGCAAAGAAAAACTACATCTGAAAATACTGTATGTTTATGTCGTCTGCTGCAACTTCTGGCAAACATTCCAAACAAATTTTTGCATACAGGCAAACAGTGTGGACCCTGATCAGACTGCTCCTAGAGGAGCAGTCTGATCTGTTTCCACACTGTTTGCAAAAAAACAACTTTCAAAGTTATTTGCAGATGACAAATCAGACGGCAGTTGTCATGATTGACATCTTACTGGTAAAGCATAGTGCTAGATATGGAGGGGTAATGAGAATAATCAAGGGATTATTTTGTCACATCAGCTCCAAACATATAGGAGTCTGATTTTCCATTCATTTCTGTGTCTGTCGATTTGTCAACTTTTGCATCAACTATTGTGTCAACCCATATGCTCAAGTCCACACAGGCAGGACATAGTCTCTGGTGGAATTCTTGTCTTTATTTCTTAGAATATGTTATGTGAGTAATGTTAGAATAGCCTCATTGAAGAGATTCTAACAAGTACCCACATCATATGTATAAATGGAGAAATAAGGAAATAATATCCCAAAAGTATCCCCTTTACCATAATTACTGTATGTATTTGAACACACACAGAAGCCTCCATGGTGTAGTGGTTAAGCTACTCGCCTTGTAGACCAGAGGTCGCAGGATCAATCCCGGGCTTCTCCAGACTTTCGGATGAGTCTTTAAACCGAGGTCCCACCTCCATATGACCTTAGCTGTTGGTGGGACGTAAAACCCGAACACTCACTCATGTATTTGAACACAGGCCTGAGCAAACAGTGCAGACCCAGATGAAATGCTGCAGAATGTCGTTGCAGAATGTGGCATCTTATCAGGGTCTACACTGTTTGCCACACATCTAGTTATCTTTAGATAGTTAATTGTATTTGTTAAAATTTTAGAACAAGTATGATATAGAGTAGAGTTGTCCCTATAGTTGTGGTAAAGACTGTACTTCTGATCTGAAGCTGTGATTAAAATACTGCAATAGCAGTAAATACAGTAAAATTCCTGTGTTAAGCCCACCTTTGGGACTGTTCAAAAGTGGTCTTTTAAGACCACTTTTGAACACTTCCGAAAGTGGTCTCTAATTGGGAGACATTGGGTGTAGAAAAAAAACAAAGAAAGGCTCAGTGGAACATTCTAAATATGTTCCTAAAATCAGGTTTAGTCTTAATTTTAGGTGGTCTTAATAGCAGAAATTTACTGTACAAAAATGGCCCAAGAATAAGCAATGAAGATTAGTGTTTATACTGTTCATTATTCAGCAACATCATTTGGACACGAGGCTAAAGAAGACATGTCCTCCATCAGTTGCACAAGGGTGATAACTTTTGTGACTTCCTGTCTGCTTTCCTGAAGTCTGTCTTTTTTAACCCTTTTTGTACCAAATGGAATCTTCCTCCTTATATATATATATAGCAGGAGTCCATTTAAAAATTTAGGGGTGTCAGGTTGTGTTTTGTTTGAAATTTAGTAGGAAATGGCTGAACATTTTGCAAACAGTGTAGGCCCTGATCAGACGCCGCATTCTGGAGTTTTGGAGTTTCTGGTACTAATTGGGGAAATAGTCTGTCGTATGAAAGAAAAACTAAGTGTTATATTTTGGGAAAAAAGTTATACAAACAATTTTTTGAAAGACATGATTTTGAACTATAAAAGATACATTGGTGTACACAAAACCCATCAGTTATAGCAGTCACGTGACCCGCTCCTGCAAACATAGCAGAAAGAAGAACAATGTTTGAATGCCAAAAATGTAAAAGCTGAATTTTTGATATGGAAGTTTTCATGCAACATCCTTGTGTCTCGTAAGCGGTTTATTTATTTGAATAATTGTTTCAGCTTTAAAAAAACTCTGTGAGTTATCTTTTAATTTGAATACAAAATGATTCTGTCACAGTTGCACTTGATTTATCTTGGGTTGTACACCGTGTATTCTGTTTCACTTCTTTTAGCTTGCTGCTGCACCACACTTCAAGCATTCCCAAAAAGTCAAATCAGGTCTGCCCCAGAACTTCATATACTTGGATACTTTGATGACTGATACAGTTTATCAAGCCTCGCGATGGTATATGCAGTAAAGTACTTCACTGGCTTATACACCTTTGGAGTCTTGGGACAATGGACATTTTTTGTTTTTCCAGACAAAGGTGTGTTGTGTTCTTATTGCCATAAGAATTGCCTCAATGAGGTGATTCTACCGGGTACACCCAACATAACAAAGCTGTTCAATTACAATACAACCCCCAAGTCATGTATAAAATTTAAAGAAAATTTCCTTTTTTTTTCGATATTCATCTCATGTGTTGAAAACATCAGAATTTTTATGAGTGCTTCCTACTCCTGAAAATTCTGATGTTTTCAACACACAACAAAATATTTTGGGTATTCATCTCAAAAAAAGTAAATATCCTCTAAATATTTGTTTTCTGAAAGTATCTGAAGAATTTCCTAGCGTCTCAAGAACGAGTTTGCATCAGTCATGGGTTTGTTTGTCTGGAGTCGGTAGCTTTTAGGTTAATACCCCACAACCTTGTTATAACATGGTTATGGATATAACTCAGTTTCAAGATATACCCCAAATATATAGATTATATAGAAAAATGACCATAAATGGCCATTTTTCTATATAATCTATACTTTTTGTTTGGATATAACTCAGTTTCAAGATACAGCCCCCACCCATCGGGGATTGAAGAAATATATGGGCTGCATGATGCTTCCACGCAGAGCTGAAACCGACCGCACATGAGTACTGGTAAACCTCTTAGAGGATCTAAGCCTGCCCAGGCAAAGCGGTGTGAGTGTCGGACCGTCCATGCTTATAAACCCTATTGGTTTCATTGGCTACATGGCTTGAGATGTCATTTCATCTCAATGTCAGGTAAAAGTCCCACAAAATTGGAAGCAATTCAAAAATGACCTTTACAGTGTTGACAGGGATGTTAAACCTCAAATCAAACAAAACAAACAGTTTCAAGATGGATCCCAAAAATGTATAGATTATATAGAAAAATGACCATAAATGGCCATTTTGCTATATAATATATACACTTTTGTTTGGATATAACACAGTTCTTTAACTAACACAGTTTCTACTTTGAACCCCATTAATAGTGTTTTAAAGAGGTTGTGGTGTACTATCAAGGTCATTTCGAGCCAGTTATCCTGAACAGGCATACAGTCATTAACCAGTACACTGAATATTCTTTGGCCAGAAACTGCCAGCTGCCCTTCTTGGATCAGCAGAAGGGAGGGAATGACCCTAGAAAAGAGTTAATGATTTGTCTTTCCATAAAGAATGTTGCTGACATTGACAGGTATTGAACCCGGGACTTCCTGATCACCAGACAGATGCACATATGACTGAGCTACTGAGACATGTAAAATGAGCCATTGGTGTTCAAGACTGAAGTTTTACTGTATTTTGACTTTGTTTCAGTGACACTCAAAGGAAACGTAGGCGGTACACATTCATGAAAAGACGAAGTTTAACAAATCAAAGCCCAGGTGCCAAGAGCAGCAATAACAGTGCTAAAAATAACAATAGTTCTAAAAATAGTAACAATAGTGCCAACTTAATTAGCAGACTCAATAAAGCCCTAAGTAACTCGGACACAGCGAGTGAGATGGAGAAGCCTGGCAAAACCAGAAAGAAGAAGAAACGGAAATCTACAAAGAAGAAAGAGTCTGTCGGATCTCCGTCATCTGATGAAACAAGTATGTACCACAGTCACACAGCTCCAAGTAAGGGGAATAATAAGGATAACGAAGGGATAATTTTTCTTTTTTCTCCAGAAAAACATGGTGATTCTAACAAATACCCACAACTTACGTTTATATCAGGAAAAAAAGGGGAAAATTATCCCTGAATTATCCTTCATACTCCTCCTTATCCGGAGCTATATATTTATGTATGTACATATCCATACACCAGCCCCGATAGCTCAGTTGGTCGAGTGTCCGCTCCGGGGAACGGGAGGTCATGGGTTCGATCCCGGGCCGCGACATACCAAAGTCGTTAAAAATGGTACTAGCTGCTCCTCGCTTTGCACTCAGATTTACAGGGAAGAGTTAGGACTGGTCGACCCAGTGTCAGGATAATGTGACTGGGTGTTGCATCATGTAATGTGTCTGGGACATGATACTTCAGTGAGGCAGCACTATAAAAGTGAGCATTGAGCTGCTTGTCGCAACCAGACACCGTGGTGATATGACTGAAAAATTGTTGAAAGCGACGTTAAACCCGAATTCACACACACTACATATCCATACTGTCTTACAGGATGATAGGGCAGTTCAGGGAGGTATCTTGAAGAACAGGGTTACCAGACCAATCATTTCTCTATGCTGTCAATTTCATTTCAGTATCGTCAGAATTATTTTCTGCTAAAGGGGAAAAGATATACCTGGCAGTTTTTTCTGCCATTTTTCAAAGGGAGACAACTTTTGGGACTTCCTGTTCGCTTTTCTATAAACTCTGTCCCACGGAAAAAGGGGTCTACTCTTAAAGGAAAGAATTTGCTCCTCAGGACCAAACTCTCAGGGGCAAATTCTTTCCTGTAAGAGTTTACCCCTATTGACATGGGAGACAAAAATAATTTTGAAGGTGTTGCCTCCCCTGAAGGTGTTTCCATTCCTCTTAAGGAGAATATACCTGGCTTGTTTTCTGCCATTTTTACAATGGAGAAAAAGGTTATCCTCTGAAGGTGTATTCATTCCTCTTAAGGGGAATGGGAACACCTTCATGGGAGGCAACTCCTCAAAAGTATTTTTGTCTCCCATTTCGATAGGGGTCAACTCCTAGAGTAAAGAATTTGCTCCAATTCTTTCCTTTAAGAGTTGCCTCCTTTTTCCGTGCGACAGAGCTTATAGAAAGTTGTCTCTCTTTGAAAAATGGTAGAAAAATCTGCCAGGTGTCCCCATTCCTCTTAAGTCTATGGTAAATGTCTTGCGTATTTCCTTTTATAGAATATCTCATATATTAAAATTGCTTGGGAACAAATTTGACAGAAATATGCTTTTAAACAAGACTTCTGTCTTTCAAACTAAATGGGATAAAATTTGGAAGATATGTTTAAAAAGAAGATTTCTATCTTTCAAATTACTTGGAATAAAAGTTGAAAGAAATATGCTTTTATAGAAGCTTACTATCTTTCAAATTACTTGGAATAAAATTTGAAATAAATATGCTATAGAACTGATAAAACCAACTTCATGTCATATGCAGAAGTTAATGATGGCCATTCTTTTTCTGCATGATTGATGTGGCATGGTGTTCAGAGCTGGTTTTCCTCTTAATATGTTTGCAAATGCTTATTTTTTGCATGCCTACTGATCAGCCTGTTTACTATAGAAGCCATACAGGAATGAAATACTGTTGACACTATTTCACCAGCCCAAGGGTAGTGTGCTGTTCAAATGTACATTGAACTGTTGCATAGAAATGCTGTTCTCGAAAGTGATAGACTGAGATGAATGATTGTGACAGTTTTATCTTTATTTAACCCTTGCTGAATAAATAATGATAGCTAAGCGGTTATTGCACTTGCATCTGATGCTAGAGACCCCCGGTTCGATCCCCGGCAGCAGCAATAAAATTTCAGTGTTTGAACACGCTCCATTGGCATCATTTGCAGGGATGAATGTCATTAAGTGCACCCTCCTTCCTTGGGACATTAACTGGAGGCCCCCTGTGCAGGGAGAGTCATCCCCTGTGTGCAGGTAAAAAAACCCTACCATAATTACATGATGACCGTGTAGGTTTTCATCCTGCAAACCTGGAGTGTATATAATGTACACCGTCTGTGTCCCCTTCTGGGATTAAGGCGAAATGGAAGAAAGAAAGAAGAAAGAAAAATAAACTTTGCTACACTCATCTTGGACTATCAACCAGTCAGATTACTTGATGTATTCTATTCTAATAAATTCACCAATTGAATAACAGTGAAAATCCAGATCTGAAGAAGCCATCTGATCTGGATTTACACTGTTTGCAAAGAAAGAGCATATCCTGGTTCAGTAGGACAAGGGTTAACCCTTATTTTGTTGAATATTCAGTTTAGCCACCCCCATTTCTGACTTTGAACCAATCAGATTACTTGATGTAATTTATTCTTAGAAATTCATAAATTGAATGTCAAACAGTGTAGATCCTGATCAGATGGCTTCTTCAGAAGCCATCTGATCTTGATCTACACTGTTTGCAAGGAAAAGGGTTGTCGTGAACAGCAAGATAAGGGTTAGGATAAGGAATGTTTATGTCACGATTTGGCCATCAGCCATAGTAAAGAAAGCTGGAAAAACTAGGGGGTGGGGTTGGTGGAGGGGGAGCACCAACATTCTGAAATTAGTTCACCCTTTGTCACTTATTGTCCAAGTATGACTAATCACAGCAAAAAATAAAGGCTGAAAAATTAAAAAAAAAAGAGAAAAGTTAATGTCAACTGTCATATGAATTTTGAGAATAGATTTAATGTCTTTGTTTGAAGTCTGATTTTGCTGCAGCCCTGAATTGAAATGGTTAGTATCATGGCTCTGGTTTTGATACAGTTAATAGACTGTAAATGTTGAAATGTAAAGATCATGGGCTGCAGCCCTGAATTGAAATGGTTAGTATCATGGCTCTGGTTTTGATACAGTTAATAGACTGTAAATGTTGAAATGTAAAGATCATGGGCTGTAAAAGTTGAAATGTAAAGAATCTGAGAAATGAGATCCACTTTAATTATATTATCCAGGAAACATTTTTGTACCAGTACCAGGTAAATATATATATATGCACAGAAACCTCTTTGAAACACTGTTTGTTATAACATCACTTTGGATATAATACAGTTTAATAATGGATCCCAAAAATATATAGATTATACAGAAAAATAACCATAAATATATAGAGTATATAGAAAAATGGCCATATATTGTCATTTTTCTATAGAATCTATACATTTTTGTTGGGATGTAACAAAGTTGTTTAACCAACACGTTTTTTGCTTTGGACCCCAACAGTAGTGTTATAAAGAGGTTGGGGTGTATTTATAAGTTATCTGTTATGTTGTTTTTTATGGACACGTACTTGTAGATCATGTTAATCTTTTATGTTAATCTTTTTTAGACAGTATTTATTATTGCATTAATTTCATTTTCAAACACTTTGCACTTAACATATATATGGTTACATGCATAAAACTGCTCTTTAACCCATATATGCCCAGATTTCCATTTTTTTTTGACATTTGCAGTGTAAACTCAGATCAGATGCCACAGAATGTGGTGTCTGATCAGGATCTACAATGTACAATTTATACCTAAATTTTTGTTAAACTTGCAACAAATGAAATGTACCTGACATCCTGCATATTGAAATGGACCTGGGCAGAGCTATAAGGTGGAAGGCTCTGTTTGTCATAATATATGGGTTAATTATTGTGGCACTAAGTCGGTGCTTCTGTGTATCCCATAATATCCATATTATCATTTAAACCATAGCATAACAATCACAACAATTGTCGTCTGTTGGTTAGTTTAAATTTTGTTTTTGTAAACAGTGTGGACCCAGATCAGACTGCTCCTCTAGGAGCAGTCTGATCAGGGTCTACACTGTTTGCCTGTATGCAAAAAAAAAAAAGTTTGCTATAAGATGCAGCAGACGACATAAACAGACATCATTTTCAGATGCATCTGATCAGGATCTACACTGTTTGGCATTCACTTTATGAATTTGTTTAAATAAATTACGTCAAGTAATTTGATTGGTTGATAGACAGAAATGGGAGTGGCTTAAATGAATATTCAGCAAGATAAGGTTAAGGATAACCCTTCAAGCACCAGTCATGATATAGCAGAAGATATGTGCAAAGCATTTTTCTCCTTTTCAGAGAAAATAAGGTTTGCCATTACATGTGAACAGACCCAGCAGATGGTCCACATTTAATGTTAATCCTTTTCTTCCCAGAAAAAAAAATATTGGATTGTCATCTGCACTAGAATTGTCTGTAGTGTTGGAGGGCTATTAAGAAGACTTGATGCATCCTATAGAAAGGGGGACTACATTTTCGAGCATTTAGTAGCTTTCTGAGAATAGAACATGGGTCTGAATGGGAGCTTCTCTTAACCCTTATCCTGCTGTTCATGTTCATGACAACCCCTATCTTTGCAAACAGTGTAGATCCAGATCAGATGGCTTCTGAAGAAGCCATCTGATCAAGATCTACACTGTTTGACATTAAGATTGTGACGGCCCCCGCCCATAGGGGCTTGAAGCAATATATGGGCTGCATGATGCTTCAATGCAGAGCTGAAACCGACCCGCACACAAGTACTGGTAAACCACTCCGAGGATTTAAGCTTGCCAAGGCAAAGCGGTGCAAGTCGGCCCATCCATGCTTATAAACCCTCTTGGTTTCATTGGGTGACAGGGCTTAAGATGTCATTTCATCTCAATGTCGGGTGAAAGTCCCACAAAATTAAAAGCAACGTCTCCAAAATGGCCTTTATAGTGTTGACGGGGATGTTAAACCTCAAACCAAACAAACAAACAAATAAGATTGTGAATTTGCAGAAATAAATTATATCAAGTAATCTGATTGGTTAAGAGTCAGAAATGGGTGTGGCTAAATTGATTATTCAATGGGATAAGGGTTAATGGTGATACTCTTAACCCATTTTGTACTTGAAACCCCAAAACGAGACATTGGCAGTCAATGAAAGCCCAGCTTAGTCTGATCAGGGCCTTCATTGTTTACAGAAATTTCAGTCATAGAAAACTTTCTAAAAATAACGAATAACCCCAGAATTTCAAATTGAGCACCTGCTATGATAAGGCAGACAATTTCATTTAGTACAAAATGGGTTAATGATAAATGGATGCTCATAAACAGAGAGTAAGTTATATCATTTAAGAGTAGCTACTTTCATGAAGGGAGATAATTTTTCTTTTATGAATTTTTCATTTTTCTAACATAGCATGCCTATAATTATAGTTAATGGAGAAAAACCATGAAGTGTTTTGCGACAGTTCTTTGGTCAGAAGAGTGTGACATAAAAAGATGCTATTTTATAATTCTTTTGAGGTCACTTTTCATTGTTTTTGACTTTGGACAGTGCCCAAACCAGAAACATTAAAAGCATGTATTATAGTCTGAAGTGTTGTAAACTGACCGGCTAAGAAATTACCTAAATAGTGTTCACTGGGCGGAAATGTTTATTGCAGATCATTAGACAGGCCACCCCTTTTATATAAGGAAAAAAATGTGTCTTTAAACTCAAATTCAAACAAATGTTAACATAATTTTGTAAACCATTTGGGGAAAGTTGGGATAATGAAAAAAGTGGCTGTGTTTTTGTCAATCCTTTGTGTGTTACAATGAAAGTAACTCAGCTTTAGCACTGATCTGTTGAGTAATAATTCACTGTTTGTGGGTCAGTTGTAGGAGAAGACAAATCACTCAAGCTTTTTGCATGTGATTTAGATGACTGTACAACTAACCCTAAACCGTAAATTATTGCTCGACAATTTGCTGCAGAAGCTGGCTGTAACAGTGAATTGTTGAGTACCAAATGGAATCGTCCTCCTTATATATGGTTGGAGTTCATTTCAAAAATTACGGATGTCAGATTGTGTTTTCTGTAAAATTTATTTGGAAAAGCGCTGAACATTTTACAAATAGTGCAGGCCCTGATCAGACGCCACATTCTGTGGCATCTGATCTGGGCCTACATTGTTTGTCAAGGTACCTGTTTTGGGGTTTCCGGTACAAATTAGGCTAATTCATTTTGTGCAGGTTAGTTGTACAGTACTTAAGCTTTGCGCTTGTGATTTAGTCTACTTTATTACTGATGCCAAACAGTGAATTAACACATAACAATTCATTGCTAGAATTAATCCATTTCTTCAGTAGTTTTTTTTTTTTTTTTTTGGTTTGGGTTTTACGGCCCTTTCAAGATTATTTCACTCATATCGAGCCGATCGTTAATCAAAGGTGGGCGAAAACCGGAGTACCCAGAGAAAAACCACCTGACCTTCCGTTGCAGAACATTGCGTCTCACATGTGACCCGAGCGAGGCTCGAACCACAGCGGTTCTTCAGTAGTTCCCCTTGGAGGTGCTTGTTTTATAAGAAATGGTAACCATCCTTTTCCCACCTGTTTATGAACCATTTTTGGTGATTGGTTAATCAACATGTGTGCCAATGTCAGATTTTGAATTTCAGTAACAGGCTGTTTATGTGTAATGTGATATTAATAAATCCGTGCAATGAAAACCCAACTTTATATCTTTATATAAAGAAAAATGTGTATGTGTTTGATTGAGTTTTACATCCCACCAACAACTAAGGTCATATGGTTTAAAAACTCATCTGTAGAAGCCCGTAATTGATCCATTGATACCTGGTATAAAGAAAAGTAGAATTATAAGGATACATTATCTTTTATACCTTTGTTCAAAAACATAGAATGTGTGTACTCATTAGAACTATTGAGGTATTTTGACAAGCACTTATTAGTTATAACCCATTTTGTACCGGAAACCCCAAAAGGGGTAATTGGCAAACAGAGCAGGCCCAGATCAGATGCCGCAGAACCCGACCTCTGATCAGGACCTTCTCTGTTTGCAAAATGTTCAGCCATTTTCCAGATGCATATTGAAGAAAACACAACCTGATACTCCTAAATTTTGAAATGCACTTATGCTGGAAGGTGGAAGATTCCATTTGGTACAAAATGGGTTAATAAGTACTCAGAATATATGTTTGCAGCAGACATAAACAAGAATTCCGCTGAAGGCTATGTCACGTCTGTGATCAACTTGACCATTAGGATGAATGCTAGGATAGTTGCAACAGATCAGATGGCTTCTTAAGAAGTGATCTGATCTATATCTAGACTATTTTCAAAGGCAGAGCATATCCTGGTTCTGTGGGCCTAGGGTTAAAGTTTTCTAAGAACTCAAATTTTATAAACCCTAAGGTGGACTAAGTCTATGGCATGACCCTAGATATATGTAGTCCTAAAGTTTTATTCGGTCCTACCTAACTTTCGAATTTGTTACCCATGTGAATTCGATTTTGCTGATTTTCCAAGCATTTTTGACTCCTTGTTGACTTTCAGCAGATTTGAAAAAAAATGCCTATGTGAGATATCTAAGAACGGTAATCACCCATGTCTATGTCATTACATATACCCATGTCCTGCTGTATAAATTAATTTTGCCACACCATTTCTGACTTTCAACCAATCAGATTACTTGATACAATTTATTCCTACAAATTCACAAACAGAATGTCAAACAGTGTAGATACTGATCAGATGGCTTCATCAGTATCTACACTGTTTGCAAAGTTAGTGCATATTCTGATCAGCAGGGCAAGGGTTAACATTTGACAGATCTCTCTAAACACATCCTGTTACAACAGTCCCTTGTTGGTTGTTTATTCTGTCTGTATATCCTTTTATCCTTCTCTCTAAAGATGTTTGAACGCATGGCCACAGGCCTTATATTCGGACAACTTCTTGGGCCTGGCCAAATTTAATATAATGTTACCGTAATCATGTAATTTCGTATTGGCCTAGTTACAGGTCTGAGGTCTGCTGTATTGGCCTGAGGCCAATACAGCTGACTGAGAACCTGTAAATGGGACAATACGAAATTATTTGATTAATGACAATTTTATTAATTGACACCATTAAAAACATGATTACTGATTTTTTACCTCAGTGTTAATAGGGATGACTTCCGAACAATACAGGATAGCAAATTAATAATATTATAATATAAAACAGGAGTTGTCCCTGTATTATTGCAGCATTATAATTATATTATTATTTGATACACTATTTATTTGTTTGTTGTACAGTGGATTTTAACTTGATCAGTGGTGTTGGAGTAGCCGGCAATGCTGTTACTCTCTCTCCTAGGTAATCTGTGTCGGAGTGAAAATGAATTTCTGTGTTCATGTTTCTTTCAGCTTGTATATTTCTGTTGATTTGCCTTTTACATGTCATTGTCAACATCAGCTGATGAAACCTTTTTGCTATTGAATTTTCTTAAAAAATGATGCACACTCATTTGAGACATGAGTCAACCACCTTATACAGTGAAACTTTGAAAACTCAAACACAGATACAGTCGAACATGAATGGCTCGAACACCTTTGGGACCGTGAAAATCTATTAGAGACAGGGGTAGTTCGAGCACTGTTTGCCAAGGACTACCCCTTTAGGGGTTTCCTGCATACAATGGGTTAATGATATGTTTTGTGATCTCTTTAGAATCACCCCAATGAAGTGATTCTAACGAGTACACACAGCAAACATTAATTTTATTAAAGATCATAAAGATATTACAGTGATCCCCATTATGCTTCATGACCTGAAACTATGATGATTAACTCTCAGAAGTTGGAACTACCCCTATTTCTAACAATTTTCATGGTCCCAAAGGTGTTTGAGATATCAAAGTTTGACTGTAGAGGGTTATTGGGTGCTGTGCTCATGTTATAGGAAGCAATTGCATGTGTTTTAAATATCCCCTTCTTATATTTGAGACAATTTGAAAAAAAAATGGCAAGACTCGTTCTAAACCCTTTACCCCAGAGACCTCCATATGTCAATTTGTAAATTTGGAATTAAATCAAAATCATTGACAATATTGCAAACAGTATAGTTCCTGATGAGATGTCTCACTGTGAGCCAACCCAGCTGGACCTCACTGCTCACAGGTATTTGTACAGATCTACAGGGTAGAAAAAAGATGGTGTCTGCTGTTATGTAAATTCAGTAGGTTAAAGGTTAAAATTCTGGTTTCAAACTTGAAGTGCATGGATTGGTCTCTTCATTTTTCTAAAGTTGACATCAAAACTAAGACAATAGGGCAACACAATTGTGTAAAGATGGGAAATGGAAATGTCTACTTTCCAAAATTATTTTTATTATTCCCATAAGATAAATACATTTTAATTATCCTTGCAGTACTTCAAGCACTCATCATGGCTTGGAGAAATATATTGCGCTGCGTGGTGCTTCCATGCAGAGCTGAAAACCAACTGCACATGAGTACTGGTAAACCACTTAGAGGGTCCAAGCCTGCCCAGGGTTTTTTGTCTAAGTCAGACCGTGCATGCATATAAACTCTATTGGTTTCATTGGACAGCTGGGCTTGGGATGTCGTTTCATCTCGATATCGGGTAAAAGTCCTACAAAACTGGAAGTAGCATCACCAAAATGACCTATATACAGTCGAAGTTCAATGGCTCGAACACCATTGGGACTTTGAAATTCTGTTCGAGGCATGGGCAGTTCGAGCCACCGAGGGTTACTGCCAATAGGCATAACGAGATACTTTTAGACAATTTCGGTGTTATATAATGAAAATGTATGCTGTGTGTCAATGAGGCGATTCTAATGAGTACACACAGCATACATTTGCAAGATAAAAGACTAAAATCACCTCAATTATCCCCCACTATTTCTTATGTAGAGGATTTCCCTTGGGACTCGAAAACAGGTTCGACTCAGCCATGGTAAACGAGCCATTGGTGTTCGAGCCATCGGAGGTCTACTGTAGTGTTGAGGGGGACATTGAACCTCAAATCAAACCTTTGCTAGCTCTTCAAGTTTGATATGTATCGTTCATTGCCTAATTTAGCTTGTTTAACTGGAGCTCTTTTTATCTCAGTACTGGGTAAAAGTCCTGCAAAATTGGAGGAAACAACTCCAAAATAACCTATATAGTGTTGAGGGGGATGTTAAACCTCAAATCAAACTTTTGCAAGCTCTTCAAGTTTGAAACCTGTCATTCATTGCCTAATTTAGCTTGTTTAACTGGAACTCTTCTTATGTAAAACAGATTGATTATGATGTTCTGTTAGCTTGCGGGCTGGGAAATTGTTACATGTATGTTCATAGCTTTAGATGAGGAGGAGTGATGAGGATATTTTGGGGAATTTTTTCTTATTTTTACACACAAAATATACAGAAAAATTCCACTTTTAAGGTCACCCAATATCAAGACCACTCCACTATTAAGAACCCTGTTTTGGTGAACTGTTCTGATACTAAGTATTGGGACAGACAGGCATAAGCAAACAGTGCAGACCCAGATCGGACTGCTCCTGAAGGAGCCGTCTGATCAGGGTCTACACTATTTGCCATTCCATTTCCACTTTCTTGACTCCTTGCTGGATCGCAAAACTTTGTTACAATTTTAGGAGGATTACAGCAAGTCCTTAAGGTGATTGAATCTTTAGGATTTTTATGGTCTATTATTTATGTACATAATTAAGACCATATACTTCTAAAAAGGCCACTTCTGATCCGTCCTAAAGGTAGTCCTAATACAGCCAGGAGTTTGTAAGATGTGTTTGTCCATCTTTCCCTTTGATGTTTGGGCTGGACTTTGGGTTATGGTTAGGTCAGTTCCTGAAGTATCTTTATTCATTTAATTACCACATTGCTTGCCCTCGCCCATCGGGCTTGGAGATGATGCTTCCACGCAGAGCTGAAGCCAACCACACACGAGTAATGGTAAACTGCTTAGAAGGTCTAAGCCTACCCAGGCAAAGTGGTGCAAGTCAGCCTGCCATGCATATAAACGCTATCATTTTCATTTGGCAGCAGGGATTGAGATGTCATTTCATCTCAGTGTTGGGTACGGTTCCACAAATTTGGATGCAACCTTTCCAAAATGACCAAAATAGTGTTGATGGGGGATGGTAAACCTTAAATCAAACAAACAAATAATTACCACTTTGTAGGTTGTTGTTAGAATCACCCCACTGTGGTGATTTTAACCAGTTCCCACAATTTAAGTTTCTTACAAGAAATAAGGACAGTGTCCCTTATCCCATTCAATACCAGAAACCCCTAAAGGGGTACCTTGGCAAACAGTGCAGGCCAAGATCAGACGCCGCAGAATGCGGCGTCTGATCAGGGCCTACACTGTTTGCAAAAAGTTAAGCAATTTCTGAAATAAATTTTGAAGAAAACACAACCTGACACCCCTAAATTTTGAAATGGACTCCTCCTATATATAAGAAGGAAGATTCCATTTGGTACAAAAAGAGTTATTTATCCTTGTTACTCCGCTTTATCTGAGGCTATGTACATGTATTTTGTTGTTTTACAGTTGGTTTGCATAACCCAATCAGATTGTGTGAGGAACATAAAGCTTGGAATCTCTATATTCAAATGCAGATGTATGTAAAATATCATTTGCACTGGCCAGTGCATGATATATGTGTGTAAGCATGTTGGTATTTTTTTCTAATCACTACATATTATAACAGTGGTCAGTGCAGATTGTCATGATGGTGTTGAGGCAAGCATTCAAGGCACACATGGGCTGAGTAAATGAGATGCAGTGAGTAACAACATTGAGCTTGTTAAGGATTTATTAACGCAGCACAACTCCAAGTCGGCATACGTGACCAATTTTCCGTCATCCATCCGTCGGCTGTTGTCCGTCGTTAAAAAAATGGGAGACTACTTAACCCTTATCTTGCTGGTCACGACCATTAGAAGCCTCTGTGGTGTAGTGGTTACACTACTCGCCTAGTAAACCAGGGATCGTAGGATCAATCCCAGGCTTCTCCAGACTTTCGGGTGAGTCTTTAAACCAAGGTCCCATCTCTGTATGACCTTAGCTGTTGGTGGGATAACCATCACCTTTGCAAACAGTGTAGATCTGGATCAGATCTTCTGAAGAAGCCATCTGATTTTGTCCTGCAGCTTGTGAATTGAACAAATATATCAAGAAATTTGACTGGTTGATAATCAGCAATGGGAGCGGATTAATTAATTTATGCAGTGGGATAAGGGTTAAAATAATTCCCTATTAAACCTGTAATCGTACCCTATAGGGTGCCAGTGGCTCCAGATGAGAAGGGAAGCAAGTAGTCAAACTTCATTGATTTAACCCTTCTCTTGCTGAATATTCAGTTTAGCCACACCCATTTCTGACATTGAACCAATCAGATTACTTGATGTAATTTATTCCTACAAATTCATAAATTGAATGTCAAACACTGTGAGTGAGTGAGATTTAGTTTTATGTCCCACCAACAGCTAAGGTCATATTGAGACGGGACCTCGGTTTAAAGACTCATCCGAAAGTCTGGAGAAGGCGAGTAGCGTAACCACTGCACCACGGAGGCTTCTCAAACACTGTAGATCCTGATCAGGTGGCTTCTTCAGAAGCCACCTGATCTGGATCTACACTGTTTCCAAAGATAGGGGTTGTCGTGAACAGCAATATGGGTTAATTACCATGGCTGATATAAACTCATTCTTTTACCCTATGGGATTTGTTTGCTTAGCTCCAATATGAAACAGGCATGGATAGTTTAGGGAAACTAATCTTGACCTTTCCATATGTTAGAAAATTAAAAAGAGAAACGATCAGGAACTGATACATTCAGATCCCAAATTCTTCCCACAATATCACTAGGGAAAAAAGACGAAACATGGGCATTTAGAAAAGCATGTTTTCACAAAGACTCACTACATGCATGTGAAGTTTAGTAGGTATTGTATGACCAACACCAACTCACTTTCACATGTTTTTACAAGCACTTTTTCATTACATGTACCAGAAAACATAAACTAGAAGTCAAGAGCTGCACAGTTTTGTTTTTGTTTGTTTGATTTGAGGTTTAACGTCCCCGTCAACCCTGCATAGATCATTTTGGAGACGTTGCTTCCAGTTTTGTGGGACTTTTACCTGACACTGAGATGAGATGACATCTCAAGCCCTGTCGCCCAATGAAACCAATAGGGTTTATAAGCAAGGACGGTCCAATTCCCACTGCTTTACCTGGGCAGGCTTAGATCCTCTGAGCGGTTTTCCAGTACTCGTGTGTGGTCGGATTTCAGCTCTGCATGGAAGCATCATGCAGCCCATCCATTTCTTCAAACTCCGATGGGTGGGGCCGAGAGCTGCACAGTTAAATGGGCAAAGTAAAATATAAAAAGCAAATACTGTAAAAATCCTAAAAATTGGGAAATCTTGAGGACTTGCTGTAATTCTGCCTGAAATTTTAACAAATTTGTTTCACGATCCAGCAAGGCATCCAAAAGATGCAGAAGGAATGGCAAACAGTGTAGACCCTGATAAAACTGCCTCTTTGCAGTCTGATCAGAGTCTGCACTGTTTGCATATGTGACCAGTAAGGACAGAAGTAATCTGGCAGTTTGTACTCTGAGGTATTTAACTTATCCATGATGCTAGGTTGCTTGAACTGCTGTCCCTTGTTATAATGACAATATTTGATCCTTGGGACCCTAACATTTAACCTTATAGTTATGTTAAAGGATCCCAATAATGAGTAGTATACAGTAGATAAGACTGACAGGGCGGGGCAGTTTATGTGTTGTCAGTACCGGTATATGTAAAATTTGCTGAGTCCACAAGAAGATTCGGGAGAGTTCCTTTCAATTTCATTAATTGAAACCATTAAAATGTGCCCTCACTGTTAATACCGATGACCTTTGAACAATACTGGATTGTCAATTAATAATAGGTAATATTACTGACCAAAAAAAGCAGTGTTTTGGACATTTTCCAAGGCGATTCTAACAAAAAAGCAACATTTTTTTCTCAGAGTGATTAAAACAGTATATGTATTGTTGGGTCTCCGGACGTTAGCCCCCCAGGACGTTTGCCCCCCAATGACTTAATCTAAAAATGGACATTTGCTCCCCAGTTGAAAATGCGACCTGGACATTTGCCCCCCAGAGCTTATTTTTGGTATGGACATCTGCCCCCCAGTGCTTATTTTACAGGTGGACATTTGCCCCCCACTGCTTATTTCAGAAAGGGACATTTGCCCCCCAACCTTTCTAGAACCATCTCTATGCCCCCGCCCATAGGGGCTTGAAGAAATATATGGGCTGCATGATGCTTCCACGCAGAGCTGAATCCGGCCCGCACACTAGTACTGGTAAACTGCTTAGAGGATCTAAGCCTGTCCAGGAACCGCGGTGCGAGGTGGACCGTCCATGCTAATAAACCCTATTGATGTCATTGGGCGACAGGGCTTGAGATGTCAGTTCATCTCAATGTCGGGTAAAAGTCCCACAAAATCGGAAGCAACGTCTCCAAAATGACCTTTACAGTGTTGACAGGGACGTTAAACGTCAAATCAAACAAACAAACAAATCTCTAGATAGTTCTAACATGTTCCTACAATCTTTGTTTTGAGCAGAAGAAAATAATGCAAACCCTTGTATGCCTCATTTTTTTTTTCTGAAAACTTACAAGGATACTCATTTTACAGATAAGACTTGTATATAGCTACATAATTTACATGATAATGTTTTGACCAAGAATTAACCATCAGTGTATCCAGTGTAAAAACCACTTGAGTATAGGCGTCTGACATTGGACCCTCAGTGAGGCACCAACTCAATATATGGTTCTGTAGCTGACTTGCTTAACCCTTATCCTGCTGAATAAATTAAGCATCTCCAATTGTTGACTGTTAACCATCACATTCTTGGTATATTTTTGTTAACTTAACAAATTGCATGATAAACAGTATAGATCCCCATTAGATATGGCATCTGATCGGGATCCATACTGCTTTCTAAGGTAGGGGTTGTCCATAACAGCAGGTTATTATGGGATTTATATTTTTATAGATGGAGTAATTTATTGCTTAACATTTTGTATTTCTGATGATAATTAACCAATAAATACATTTTTTCCTCCTTTGTATTAGCCCTGGTCTATCTGGGGGGCAAATGTCCCTTTCTGAAATAAGCAGTGGGGGGGCAAATGTCCACCTGTAAAACAAGCACTGGGGGTGGGGGGGCAGATGTCCATTCCAAAAATAAGCTCTGGGGGACAAATGTCTGGGTCACATTTTCAACTGGGGGGCAAATATCCATTTTTAGATTAATACATTGGGGGGGGGGGGGGGGGCAAATGTCCTGGAATCTGAATATCTCCATTAATCTGTCTCATCTTGAGCTCATTAAGGATTTCTCATTACATTGAGTAAATGTCAACATATAGATGTCTGACTGTATTTAACCAGCTATGATATTTCTGGTTCTACAGCTTCTTTAACCCTATCAAGGTACAGGTAGTTTGTGCTCAAGCAGTTGTGCTAGAATTTTTGAAGGTAGTTCTGGGCTACATGTACATTCCTTGATCCAAGTAATTTCTACATACATTTACAATATATTTTTGTTCTCCAACACTCATGCCACAAATCTTCGAAGTATTATTTTTCTGATGGCTGACCCATCCATCCATCCTAATAAAGCTGGCGCCATCAACATAATTAAGCTTTATTAAGGGCAAAAACTGCATCTAGTTTGCCAGCTGTAGAGTTATCTACAATTGAAATGTCGAGAATGTGAAAGCTGCAGAATTATCTTCTGATGATCCATGCTAAATATTTTTGTGTGTCTGTTGAGTAGCTTATATATACATGTATATAACACATACAAGTCCATTAACTCTTATTGCTCTAAGTTTTGAGACAGTATTGTTTTGGCAAACAGTGCTGACACTGATCAGTGCCGAAACACTTTGCCAAACACAGGGTGGCAGTGACATGTCATTCCAATTTTAAGATATTTATATACGAGGGTAGGCTGAAAAGTTCTGAGCCTGACCAAGATCCAATGGTTTGTCCATGCTGAAAGTGCCTTATTTTTCAACATAGTCTCCCTTTCTGTCCACACACTTCCTCCAGTGATGCTGGAGTCCTTGGATCCCAGTGGTATAGAAGGTCTCATCTTGGTCCCTGAAAAACTCTTCCACAGCAGCTATCACCTCCTTGTCTGACCAATAATGCTGCCCAGCCAAGTGCTTTTTCATGTTTGGAAACAGGAAATAATCTGATGGAGCTAGACCAGGTGAATACGGAGGGTGATCGGCAAGTGTGAAGCCACAGTCATGCACAGCAGCCATTGCGACAACCGATTTATGAGCAGGCGCATTGTCCTGATGGAACAAGACCCCTTTTGTCAATTTTCCGGGTGGTTTAGCCTTAATTGCTTTTCGCAATTGTTTTAGCAGATCTACATAATACTCCCCATTAATTGTTCTGCCCTTTTGAAGGTAATCTATGAATATTATACTCTTGGCATCCCAGAACACTGATGCCATCACCTTCCCCGCAGAGGAGACTACCTTTGCCTTGTTTGGAGGGGGTGAGACAGGGTGCTTCCATTGCATGGATTTTCTTTTGGTCTCTGGCTCAAAGTGAACCCAACACTCATCCTGAGTCACAAAACGGTCAAGAAAACAATCTTGGACTGCTTCAAAAATAGCCAAGTTGACTTGTGACAGGTTCAGTCTGGTCAACTTTTGGTCAGGCGTCAAAAGCCGTGGCACCCATCTGGCGGAAACCTTCGACATTCCTAATTCACTGTGTAGAATGTTCTCTACTCGTTCACAGGAGATGCCAAAAGTGTTAGCTAACTGATTCAGAGTAAAACGCCTGACATCCATCACTGCCCTGTGCTCTTGGCTGATGGTTTCCTCAGTTGTTGCCGTTGTGGGCCTTCCACACCGGTCATCATCTTGCCCTCCTTAAAATTTGCTGCCCACCTTTTCACGGTTGCATACGAAGGAGCATCATCCCCTAATGTAGGAACCATATCGGCATGAATGACCTTAGGAGCTAACCCCTTTTTATGGAGGTACTCGATGACACCACGATGCCAGATTTTGTCCGTTTTCAAAAACGTGCTAGTATCAATTTTCAAAGTCTAGAATTTCTATGTAATTGCAGGTAAACTTGAACTCACTTGAGTCAAATCAAGTAATAAAGGTTTGGATTTAATGAATACAAAATTGCATGGCTGTTCAATGCCTGCTTCTTGGTCAGGCTCAGAACTTTTCAGCCTACCCTCGTATAGTGTCCCAGATTTTAGAGTAACTGTTTCAGTGATTGCTTTTCAGCGCTAGGTTTCCAGCTTTGTTTGTGAAGTGATTGTTGCCAGAAAAATATATTTTACTAGTTGATTATGAGTGTAGAAATTGTTAAAAAAAATTGAATTGTGTTTGTGTATAATAATTGTGGTAACTGTAAATTCTAGCCTTGTTTTGCATCAATCAATGTTTCCCCCCGTGGTAGAGTGGCGGGATTACCCTGAGGAATTATGTCCACCCTGTAAAACCTTACAAAGGGGATTATGTCCACCTTGTAAAATACATGAAGGGGATTTCGTCCACCTTTGCAAAAATGAGCAGAGGGGATTTTGTCTGGAGGGGATATTGTTCGGATACCAGGAATTAAACATTTTTTGAAAATTGGTCTTTTAATTTCCTACCCATTTACCCATTCAGGGTTGAAGATCCCCTTTTAGGACATCACAATTTACACATATTTTTTGCGAGAACTTTCCATTCAAATACATGGGTCTAAGTGTTCTATCAAATTCCCAGGGGTTAGGATTCTTTGCATGTCTAATCCCCAGGATATCACCACACCCTCTCTGGAGGAAAACAATGATTATAAGTGCAGACGGAAAGCTAGTTGTTTGTGTATGTTTTAGTCACATTGACTGCATAATGTTATGTGAGTTTTATTTTCATATCAACAGACTTGGAAATTTTCCTGTGATTTATTGAATTATTTTACACAGTTAACCCTTATCCTGCTGTTCACAACAACCCCTTCCTTTGCAAACAGTGTAGATCCAGATCAGATGGCTTCTGAAGAAGCCATCTGATCAGGATCTACACTGTTTGTAATTCAGTTTGCGAATTTGAGTGAATAAATTACATCAAGTAATTTGATTGGTTGAAACATAAATGGGTGTGGCTAAATTAATTTATGCAGCAGGATAAGGGTTAAAGCTTCAGCTGAAGCTAATAACATTTATTCGCACAGCTAGGCCTGAGCAAACAGTACTAGTACTGGTGTCAGATGAGATGTCGCAGAAGGCAGCATCTTTCTGTAGCTTATCCAGCTATACTTTGACAAAACATTTTGTTGTAAATTGTACTTACAAGTATGGTAAGTTTGAGGTGACCAAAATTAATATTTAGGATAAATGCAGTATTATTATTATGATTTTGATGAAAATAAGAAAAAAAAATATCAGAAAATGTCTTCTGCCAGTCTGCTGCATATTCGTTACATACTTTAGCATTAACATGTTAGTACACAAATCCGCTCAGACTTACTTTCAAAGGCTCAAACACCTTTAAGACCATGAAACTTGGTTCCAGATCAGTAGTTGGAGCTAAGCGCCAGTTCATGAGGCATACTGATATATTTTCCATCTTCTATAAAATAAAGGAATGTTGTAAGTACTCATTAGAATTGCCTCATAGAGGCAATTCTAATGAGTACACCCAACATACCGTTTGAAGACAAAATTACCGTAAACATCCTAAAAATTGAGGACTTGCTGATCCAGCAAGGAGTCCAAAATGTGGAGACGGAATGACAAACTGTGTAGACCCTGATCAAAATGCTCCTTCAAGAACAGTCTGATCGGGGTCTGCACTGTCTACTTAGGCCTGTATATCCCAATACATAGGATTATTACGGTACGAAAATTTCTCTGAAGCAGTGGGAAGAATTTTCTACAGACTCAAGAGTGAGTTTGAAATATACATGGTAAATGACTTTATGTTTTTTGAGTAATAAAAGTTTCCCTCTATATATGTATTTCACTTCAAAGGCTTTTTGAGACAGAACACAGGAAAACTGTGTACAAGTTGGCTTATAAAACCAACAAAAATGAGGCAAGTCTTGATTGCAAAACCTATATGGAGCAGTATCCATGCTCTTTATTACTGGTAGTACTTATGAGGAATATTCTCTAGAGTTAAATATTTTCTTTTTCGTTTGCAGACACGCCACCAGTATCAGCGAAGGACCTGGGCTTCCCCGTTCAACTAGACAGCTATCGTCAGTCTCCACCAATAAGTACTCCCTCCCACCAAGAGTAAGTAAAATTAACAGTATCAGCATCCTGCTGAAATGCACATAGGTTAATACAAGGCACAACTAAACCTACCAGAGACACAGATCAGCCTGCAGCTGCAGGCAAGAATCTTTTATACAGAGGCTGTAGAAGGTTTGTGTGATCAGTGAAGACTCAGATCATCCTAAGCAGATGCACAGGCTGATCTGAGTCTTTGCTGTCACATCTTATTGTAGTTTATTAATGTGCCCTGGCACTCATCAGAGCCCAGTGTATTCAGTCTATGTGACTTGAAGTAGGGCCTGGCTTGGTAGGTCATTCAGATGGGCATATAACTGGTGATCAGGAGGTCGCCGGTTCCATTCCTTTGGGGTCAGGAACATCCTTTCATGGAAATGATCATAAAATCTTTGACAGTAATTCTCTGCCTTCTGCTGTTACAAGAAGGACAGTTGTCAGTCTCTGGCAAAAAATGTACACTGTACAAGTTAATATATAAGCCTGCCCTGGAACAATGTGGTTATGTAAACTGACCAGCTCGAAATGACCTAGTGTTGACTGGGCTATTAAACTCATCCATAAAAAAAAAAGCTCTTTATAACACTGTTCATTTTCAACTTGGTTTGGATATAACATGGTTTAAAGATGGCTCCCAAAAATATATAGATTATACAGAAAAAGTGTATAATCTGTGCATTTTTGTTTGCCTTATAACACAGTTGTTTAACTTA
Source organism: Lucinisca nassula (assembly GCA_963580285.1). Classification (NCBI taxonomy): domain Eukaryota; kingdom Metazoa; phylum Mollusca; class Bivalvia; order Lucinida; family Lucinidae; genus Lucinisca; species Lucinisca nassula. The sequence continues at coordinate 43,174,840 of OY757014.1, forward strand.
CATGGTTTCTGTTTTGGACCCCAACAGTAGTGTTATAAAAAGGTTAACCCGTAAGACGTGGAGAAAAACTACATCTGAAAATGTCGCCTGCTTATGAATTTTTTGCAAACTTATTAAAATTATTTTTGCATACAGGCAAACAGTGTAGGCCTAGATCAGACTGCTCCTGTAAGGCCTAGATCAGGAGCAGTCTGATCTGGGTCCACACAGTTTGCAAAAAAAAAAAAAAAATACTTTTAAGGTAACCGGCAGATGGCAAAGCAGACAACAAAAGTCATGATTGGCATGTTATGGGTTATGGTGTAACATTATGTTTAGAAAGTTTGAAGACCTACTGTTTATGTCTTGAATTATTTCAGGGTGTCCCAGGTATGGTGAACACATATGACTACAATGGTAGGAAAGTGACAAGAAGCACCGAGCTGATACAACCCAAAGTCAGTGTCTTCTGGATTTAGACTTCCAACTACCAGGGTCCAGGGCCCAGTTGATCAAAGCATCATTAGCTAAACAAGAGTGTTTACAGTTCTGTAGTGTATTCCTTGCTTCCAAAGGATAACCCTTTCTAGAACATATTTAACCTCACTACAGCTGGTGTCTGGAAATGTGTGGCGGCCGTAAAATGTCTTTCTGCCCTACACCATAGTGTAGTTTATATTTTCTTGTCCTTTGGGATCATTGATTCAATTGTGGAATTTTGAAAATATATGAGGGTCACTGATGAGGCCTAATTGGCAGAAACTAGCTAGTCTGGCCCAGAAAACATGTACACTCCATATTTCCAGTTCTGTAGTGTATTCCTTGCTTCCAAAGGATAACCCTTTCTAGAACATATTGGTAGTCAAAATGTTAACTTTTCCAGTGAGTTCAATATCTGATATAGCAGTATTTTTTGCTGAAAAAAAAAATGTGGGTAGCTTTTTCATTTGCAAAATCTACTCACATTTTCCAGGAAAACACCACTGTTAGATATTGTACTTGCTAGAACACTTATCGTTTTGACCACAAAATAAGCTCATTAAACTCACAATCCATTTACCAACTGGCTCATAATCTACATGTGTACGAACTCTTTGATCATGATATTGTTCAAAAGACAGTGAGAACTAAAGAAGAAGACTAGTATCAGTCCAAGGAAGAGACACAAGAGTTTTATCAACAGTGAACCAGACCATGGATAGAGTATATAATTTTGCTTAGAACAGCATTTAGTTTCATCAACCGTGAACCAGACCATGGGTAAAGCAAATAATGTTGGTTTGAACTTCATTTCTTAGCTGCAGAAGACTTACTCAGAAACTGTTAAAATCGTTGCTAAAATATAACATCAAAGACTTGCAGCTTTTAGAAATATTGTGTCTAAACAAAAATGTGTTGATTTTTATAGAAAAATATATGATCATTCTTTTTATAACCCCAAAGAATGGTGGAAAGGGCATATAGCGTTGCCCCTATCCGTCCGTCCGTTCGTCCGAAACTTAAACGCGGTCAATAACTTCCTTATTTCTTGATGGATTTTAAAATTACTCGGCAGAAATGTCAACCATCATGAGACGACTTGTCACATGCAAAACCCAGGTCCGTACCTCCAAGGTCAAGGTCATACTTAGAGGTCAAAGGTCAAAAAAGGGTCCGAAACTTAAACGCAGTCAAATACTTTCTTATTTCTGGATCGATTTTGAAATTACTTTGTAGAAATGTTAACCATCATGAGACGATGTGTCACATGCAAAACCCAGGTCCGTACCTCCAAGGTCAAGGTCATACTTAGAGGTCAAAGGTCAAAAAAAGGGTCCGAAACTTAAACGCAGTCAATAACTTAGTTATTTCTGGATGGATTTTGAAATTACTTCGAAGAAATGTTAACCATCATGAGACAATGTGCTAGGTGCAAACCCAGATCCGTACCTGCAAGGTCAAGGTCATACCTAGAGGTCAAAGGTCCAAAAAATGGTACGAAACTTAAACACAGTCAATAACTTTCTTATCTCTGGACTTGTAAACCGCTTAGAGGATCTAAGCCTGTCCAGGAACCGCGATGCGAGGCGGACCGTCCATGCTAATAAACCCTGTTGGTTTCATTGGGCGACAGGGCTTGAGTTGTCATTTCATCTCGATGTCGTGTAAAAGTCCCACAAAATTGGAAGCAACATCTCCAAAATGTCCTTTACAGTGTTGACAGGGACGTTAAACCTCAAATCAAACAAACAAATTATCAATTATCTCTGGATGGATTTTGAAATTACTTGGCAGAAATGTTGGCCATCATGAGACAATCTGCCTCACACAAAACCAAGGTCCTTACCTCCAAGGTCAAGGTCATACTTAGAGGTCAAATGTGGAAAAAGGGTCCAAAACTTAAATACAGTCAATAACTTTCTATGGATGAATACGAACATGGACATATTTTCAGGCGGGGGCATCCGTGTCCTATGGACACATTTCTAGTTTTAATTTATGAATGGCTATATACCATCCAAATGAAAATATGTAGATTTTAGGTAAAAATAACTGTTACTGTATTTCTTGTGGCTAGAATATTAGATATGGTCTGAAGAGGCTTTTATCACAGGCCACCCTCACTAGAGTGAGAAAAAAATATGTCTTTGATCTGTCAACTGCCAATCACATCATTGGAAAGTCATTTACAAATATTTTTGTCTTATTTTTCAAAGAAATTACATGTGAATCATTTGCTGGGCAGAAAATCCACATGGGAATTTCTGTATGAGTAATAATACTGCCTGCTCTGAAAATTACTCAGGTGCTTTGAGGGTTAAAAGAGATGATGATATATGTGTCATAAGAGATCTTTAAAGGTTTGAGGAAAAAACTATACGATTAAAAATTCTGATATTTCCAGGACAAAGGTTTTTAAGTCTTATCAGATCTTGTGAGCCTCAAAGGTTTTTTATACCACAATGAGGCATTCTAGTAACCTAATAAAGGGGGTCGAATAACTGCTCACTATAATCGGTAGTGACCTATAATACCTTTTTCTATATTAAAATTTATGAGAATGGAAATTTATTACACAAGCGAGTTGAGCACAAAAAAGGTTTTCTTGCCTTGAGGTCTGACCTTATTAAGGGGATGTTCATATGCCCTTAAAGGACTACTTATTGAACAAAATCACAAAGTCTCTTCTCTTTTTTTTGTTTCATGTCATGATGTTTCTGTTGTCCTTAATGCTTGAGTTTTTGGCCTGCAGCTTGTATATCAGTTGGAATAATAAGAAATGTAGTAGGATATTGTCACATACATATTGTTTCAAGGTTTCAGAATTCTGGCTGTCCCATTTTTAGATTGTCTGCTCTAGAAATCGCCGAACATCACAAAACTATGCTTTTATAATTTTGATTCCCTTAAAACCCATTTTCACATAGGAAAACTGGGATTTACAGGGGTATACATTAATTTTCTTGTCCTGCTCAAAAACATAGATTGTGGGTACTCATTGGAACCGTCTTGCCGAGGTGGTTCTAACGAGTTTCCATTCTCTATGTTTTGAGCAGAAATATGAAGAAAGATGGAAGATTTTTTTTTTGTGAAAATTTTTCAGTTTTTGACTGTAAAATTTTCAATATATTTGAAGAGGCGTGTTTTCTTCTTACTGGCTTGCTGTGGCAAGTATCATAAAGTGTATATGATGCTTTAAGTGTACCGTAAAAATTCGGCTATAAGGCGATTCGGCTATAAGACGGGACCCCTTTTTCATTTCTTCTAATGTGGGATTTTGCTTATACTCTTATAAGACGGGTCAAATTTTTGCCATATCTGTTGGGGGCCTATCTGCTACCGCTAGATGCTGTTTAGATGTGAGAAATCGGCCTTTTTTAGTCAGAAAATCCCTCTACTTACCCTTCACATGGCTTTGTTTATGTCTGTTGACATAATGTCTTTGTTTGTGAGAGTTACAAAGAGAGACAACTCTTACTGAATCTGAATTGGTAGGTCTATTAAGCGTCATGAAAAGGGGGAACGTCGGGCCGATAGGTCGTATCGATGTCGGCCCGAAGTTGGCCCGGTACATGCTTTGCTGGCTAAGATTTCTATTTAATAGATGACAGGGCTGCCAAATCCATTTCCCGGCTGCCCGAGACAAGACCGAAATCGCGCCGGGCAAGTGCAAAAAAAAATAAAAAATCGTCTACAACTGTCAGTCTTTCTGAGTCTTTAAATCCGGTAAAACTAGACCAGTAAGTAAATCGCAATAATTAATGCAGACAAACCATCTGTGTATTTATTACGGTTCAAGTATGACACTATTGTTAATCCCTGTCATATAATTGCCACCCTGCGGTGCGTGTCGATAAGGTGTGAAAATATGGTCAAGTTATGTCTCGTATTTGCGTTTATCCTCCAATCATAAAATTTAATCCACAATCAACGTGAAAATGATTTAATCGCTCCTCAGACAATTAGCAACATCTAATGGTAGAAGTTTGCATTACAAAAAATGGACTATTCTACGATCTCATGAATTGTTATGTTTTGGCGCCAAATAGCAGACGCTGGGCGAGAAAAGTCGAACGCTGTTGTTGGTTATTGACACGGAGCTTCTGGGGATAATTAGGGAGCTGTGCAAAGCACTGGTTTTCTATCCACCTCTATTCACAACCGTCTAACGTTTTTTTTATGAACGAGATACACACAATGACATTAAACACGTGTTGGGGTGCTGGCGTCGGATGACGTCATTTACCGATCGCGTGCAGAAAAATGGTAGCGTCGGTTTGTGGGGGGCGATTTATATCAATTCAAAAATCATCAATCTGCATTTTCCGTATGTCTGGTCTTCGCCGGACATTGCCGGAAAAAAGCATGCAGTCCATGACCTCGGCTATAAGACGGGGTCAATTTTTCGGGCTCATTTTGGAGGGAAAAATCCTCGTCTTATAGCCGAATTTTTACGGTATATGATGCTTTATCGTCACACTAATACTCATTGTTTAAGAAATAGATCAGTTATAACTGTGATTTGTTGAGTAATAAATCACAGTTTGGAGGTCAGTGCATGATTTGTCAACTTACAACTGACCAACGAACTGTGATTTATTACTCAACAAATCACAAACTAGAGCCGATCTATTTTGATTCTAACAGGCTGAAAATCAACAATAATGTTGTTGTTTCTTTCAAAATCTCACAACTTTTTTCGCCATTGTTAGAAGAAATCCTGCTAAAATTATTGACTGAAACACATGCATTTATATCCTATTCTAACGTTTTGGATGCGAGAAAATGACGTTACACCAGCTAACGTCAAGGAAATTGACCAGTGACTTCATAAATTGGAAGTTTTTAATGACGTCACTCGTCACGCTCTACCTTGCCGTGATTTGTTGTAGAATAAAACACAGTTATTTTCAATTGCCTATATAGGTGTGCTGTGTTAGAATTACACTTAAAACCTGTGACCTGGCCCCAAAAAAGGGGTTGTATATGTACATGTACTTTAGAAGGACCACTGTTCAATCTTCTCCCTGTTTGATTCATGTCATGATGTTTGTTTTGTCATTTTTGCTTTAATTTGAGTTTGGAGAATCTCTCTAATTTTAATTCTCTTTAAAATAATTTTCAAATCTGCAAATTCAGAAAATTTTGCAGATTGATTGGAAACAGTCTTATATATGTTTACACAATTAGCACCAGAACTTCTCAGACAACAGCAGGGACAAGACCTACAATGGCTGATTTAACCCTTTTTGTACCAAATGGAATCTTCCTCAGGAGTTCATTTCAAAATTTAGGATGTCAGAAAATGACTGAACTTTTAGCAAACAGTGGAGGCCCTGATCACTGCATCTGATTAACAAATCCGTTAATTAAGAGGAATGGATACACCTGGCAGATTTTTCTGGTATTTTTCAAAGGGAAGCGACTTTTGGGACTTGTTCGCTTTTCTATAAACTCTGTCTCGGGAGTAAATTCTTTCCTTTAAGAGTTGACCCCTATTGTCTTGTGAGACAAAAATACTTCTTCAGGATTTTCCTCCCCTGAAAGTATATACATTCCCCTTAAATAACTGACTGTAGAAATGTGTAGATTACACAGAAAAGTGACAATTTTTATGGTCATTTTTCTATAGAATATATACATTTTGGGATCTGCCTTTAATCCATGTTAAATCCAAAACCATGTTATAATGTTTTAATTCGCTATTTCCGGGATTGTGATTAATTCTCTCAGTAATGGAAGCAGTGGGTTCGAATCACAGTCAGAACATGTTATAATGGACAGTGTTATAGTTTAGGTGTACCTTTAATATCCTGTATTTTACCTTTGTTAACAGATTCGTGACACTAAAAGTTAATGCACAAGAGGTAATAGTACGCATATGTACTGATAAAAATGTTGTTAGATAGATGTTTTAAGGTGAAATAAATTTCTGTGCCATGTGTGAATGCTTTATGTTTAAAGATGGTATGTGAATATGATTTTTAGATTTGTTAACTCTTTCATCCCTGATTTTTGGAGTGCTGTCTCAGCAGGCACACGTTGCCAGGGCAATGTCAAATCAACCTCGGTGCAACGTCATGATGTTGCACCGACGTTGATGTGATGTTGCATAAACTTCATGACGTTGCACCAACGTTGATGTGATGTCACAATTACGTCATGTGCCTGCTGGGTCTTTCATCTTTGAATTTAGGTGCATTAATTCTTATAAATACCGTATTCGCCCTAATTACCGCACATGCTCCTATAAGCGCACACCAAAGCTATTTTTGAAAAAATATGCATACGCGCACACCTTACAGAAACCTCCCATTGAAGCTTTCACGGGAAATCTATAAAAATTTACCGTTATTTCTTCAACAGTGAAGCGGGGAACAAGACAGTTCACCTGCCAATACAGTTACCCGAATGATTTGTGTGCGCTTAATAGGTCGATTTTTCACCACGATTTGTTGACACAATTTTGAAAAAACTAAGCGCACGGTGCAGTAATTAGGGCGAATACGGTAGTGATTTTTATCAAGATCATGAATAGGATGGCAAGCAATGTAGATCCTGATGAGCCATCTTATATAGATCTACACTGTTTGCATAGACATTTGTACTGGTCTGCACTAGATGGGGGCTTGGTTGAGGCAAAGGTAACGTGTATCTTTCATCACTGGGGCATCCAACTGATATTGGCTTACAGTTGGGCAAGGCCTGCTGTACTTGGAGCGGGTAAAGATAGAGGGGGAGTGTTGTTATTCTTCTGTTTCTACACTTCCATCTATTTTCCTCTTTCTCCCTTGCTCATCACTTTCATCTCCTCTACTTTCTCTTTTCTCCCTTTCTCTGGGTAACAACACAAAATGACTCACAAGGGTTGACATGTCGTTAAACCCCAAACAATCAGTCAATCAATGGTCTGCACTAGTGCAGGGTTGAAACGATTAGTAGCTTTATTTGAGGTTAAAACATGATGTTCTTGTGTGATAGAAGCTATCTGGCCTGATTGAATATGTACAATGTTTTTGTTTTTATTATCTGTTTCTTATTTATTCATACAGATAGATATGCATGAATTCGTGCTAATGAGCATATTATATTATGGCTATGCTGGCTTGCTTAATACATCACAACCTCGTTATAGCACTGTTCGTATCCCAAAATGTATTGATCCCGAAATGTATGTCATTTTTCTATATAATCTTTACATTTTGGTTTAGATATAACGCAGTTGTTTAACTAACATGGTTTCTGCTTTGGACCCCAACAATAGTATTATAAAGAGGTTTTGGTGTGCATATGATTTACTGAGCTACTGATACTCATTTTGAAAATTGCTGAACATTTTGGTGCAGTGTCATGTTTTGGGGGTTTCCCACATAAAATTGGTTAAAATATTGACTTCAGCAAACAATTTCCTTCAAAGAGTAGGAAGGTTAATGATTGCATGCAAGAATTAGCTTCCTTGGAATTAAGGGGAATGGATACACCTTCAGGGGAGACAACTCTTGCAAAAATATTTTTGTCTTCCATGTCAATAGGGTCAACTCTTAAAGGAAAGAACTTACTCCTCAGGGGGGTCAACTCTTAAAGTTTGCTCCTGAGGAGCAAATTCTTTCCTTGAAGAGTAGACCCCTTTTCCAGTGGGACAGCCTATAGAAAAGTGAACAGGAAGTCCCAAAAGTTGTCTCCATTTGAAAAAATGGTGGGAAAATGTGCCAGGTGTTCCCATTCCCCTTAAGATATTGACCTGTTTAAAGATAATAACTACCGTATTCGCCCTAATTACCGCACATGCTCCTATAAGCGCACACCAAAGCTATTTTTGAAAAGGAAATGCATAAGTGTACACTTTACAGTAGCCTCCTCTCGAAGTTCTCACAGTAAATCTATAAAAACTTGCTGTTATTTCTTCAACAGTGAAGGCAATGCTTAAGTATCCTTTTCTGCCCCATTATATATCAGTATGCTTCATCTCGGAAGCTATTGTTTTCGTATCAGTGTGTGCTAATTAGGTAGATTTTTCACCATGATTTTTTGACACTATTTTGAAAAAACTAAGCGCACGGTGCAGTAATTAGGGCGAATACGGTATATCATGCTATTTCATTTATTCATTCATGTACTTTCTGGCCTTTTCAAGTTTTCCTGCTTGTCTACAATTTTTGCCTGTAGTCTTATGATAAAAAAAAAGTTTGATAGAATCTGGAGGATATTCATGCTAGTTGCATTAGGCATAAAAAAAAGTTTGATAGAATCAGACCTGCCAACTTTCACCCATTAGGAGTGAGTTTCATGATTTTTTCATGTATTTTGACCTCAGGATCGTGTTGCGAAAATAAGGCAAAAATCACGATTTTTCCACCTCCTCACGCTTGGTATTTTTATCAGCAATATTGTTTGTGGATAGTCATTTGGAATATCTTGGATTTCTTCACTATCTATTTTCGAGATGGAAAAACCCTGAGTATATTTTTAGCTGTATTGACTATTTTTAACCCAATGATAGATTATCCAGAACCCACAAACAAATGCAAGTTGCCAACAGTTTTCTATCTGTATGAGCATGAACAGGGATGCCCTTTGCTGATCTTTTCATGTAAGTATGTTTGAACAATTATTTAATCTCTCCCAGATGTAATGTAAGTAAATATTTACCTATGAATGAGCAATGTCACATATTTTCGTGACAACGAAAATCGTAGTTTTCTTCTCTCAAACTAAGAATTGTATTGTTATTTGGTTATGAGTGTTCTAACACTTCAGAAACAATTGTTTTGCGAAATAAAGGCTGTTATAGACCGATCCAATGTTTTGACACGTGACCTTTTTAGCTCACCTGAGCACGAAGTGCTCAAGGTGAGCTTTTGGGATCAGTCTTTGTCCGTCGTCCGTGCGTGCGTGCGTCCGTCGTCAACTTTAGCTTTAAACAACATCTCCTCCAAAACTGCTGGACAGATTTTGATCTAATTTCACAGGAATGCTCCTTGGGTGATCCTCTACCAAAATTGCTCAAACTGTTCCGCTCGGGTGAACAAGATGGCCGCCAGAGCTAAAAATAGAAAATTCTTTAAACGACTTCTCCTGCTTAACAAGTGGATGTATTTTGAAATTGTTTCACAGGAATGTTCCTTGGATGACCCTCTAGCAAAATTGCTCAAACCGTTTAGCTCTGGTGAACAAAATGGCCACCAGAGCTAAAAATAGAAAAACCTTTAAACAACTTCTTCTCCTTAACCAGTGGATGGATTTTAATATTATTGCACAGGAAGGTTTCTTGGGTGCCCCTCTACTAAAATTGCTCAAACCAATCCGCTCGGGTGAACAAAATGGCCACCAGAGCTAAAAATAGAAAAACCTTTAAAGGACTTCTTCTCCTTAACCAGTGGATGGATTTCGAAAATACTTGACAGGAATGTTCCTTGGGTGACCCTCTACCAAAATTGCTCAAACTGTTCTGCTCGGGTGAACAAAATGGCCACCAGAGCTAAAAATAGAAAAAGCTTTAAATGACTTTTTCTCCTTAACTAGTGGATGGATTTTGAAATTCCTTCACAGGAATGTTCCTTCGGTGACTCTCTACCAAAATTGCCCAACCGTTTCGCTCGGATGAAACAAAATGGCCGCTAGAGCTAAAAATAGAAAAAGCTTTAAACGACTTTTTCTCCTTAACCAGTGGATGGATTTTAAAATTATTTCACTGGAAGGTTCCTTGGGGGATCCTCTACCAAAATTGCTCAAACTGTTCAGTTTTAAACCCCATTGGTTTCATTGGGCGGCAGGGCTTGAGAGGTCATTTCATCAAAAATGACTTTTACTTCTCAAAATGACTTCTACTCCTAAACAGGCAGACTGATTTTGAATTAATTTCACAGAAATGGTCTTTGGGTCCAACCAAAATTGCTCAAACCCTCCACTCCACCATATATTACCCACAATTCCGTTTGTACAATAGGATCAGGTGAGCGATCCAGGGCCATCATGGCCCTCTTGTTTACATTTCACTACGCATGCGCCAATTATCTCCCCTGTCGAGGTACTCTTTTATCTGGTTGGCAAAACATGTCTGTTGCCGTACTGTGTCAATCAGAAAAACAAATATCGTGTGATTAAACTCATTTCTTCTCCCAAAAATTTACTGATCCTTGTCAATTTGTGTTTTTGAAGTAATAAATGATATAGAACCAGTCTCTGCTGACATTTTATCGCACATTTTGTTGCCTAAAAAGCGTTATAAAACTACCCACCATCATGCCAAAACGTAGTTGATGCACTTTATTTAATGAATGGAAATAAGATTAAAGCATGTATATTTTCTATCCAATTTTATACGAAAAAGAAACAGTTTAATGTCAAAAATGGTGTGTGGCAAACAGTTTTGATGAAAGACGATTTAACAAAGGTTATTACAGAAAATTATTCGTGCTACATCAACGGTAGAGTATGGAACCGGAAGTTTTTTTGCCCACCAGATAAAACGAGGCTAATGATCTTTGACCTTGTCTGACGTAGACTTTGGATGTGTCTTTAGTCAGACATTAAGCACTCCTTGTAATTGTATGAAAACTGTTTCTGAGTAAAAGAACCTAATTTCAGACAGATCATATATTCAGACAATCTTTAGTTATTGCAAATACTGTTAATTATTGAAGCTTAAGTATTATACCAGTGATTTATTGGATAATACATAAAATGTAAACATGCAATTTTTCCGATTGTACTAGTGAACTGGAGTGTGTCTACCAGTTTGAAAAAAATCTCCCCCATGGAAATTTTGGGGAAAATATTCACTGCGCTTTATTCCATGGAAAAATGCCGGGACATGCAGAATCTCCCCCATGAAAAATTTGAAAAGTTGGCAGGTATGGATAGAATCTGGAGGATATTCATGCTAGTTGCATTAGGCATACTGTTTTAGCGATAAGTGTCATATCTCAGCATTTTCTTATCAGCATTATCTTATCATAGTATAACAGTATTATTGAAAGTATTAGCTGCATCAAAAGTAATCCTTAGATTTCTTTGACAACTATTCTTATCAAAATACTCATAATCTACAGTTTTATTATTTCATTTTGTGTCTTTTATCTTTGATAAGCTTACTCACCAGTGATAGCTTGCACATACATGTAGTTGTTTAAAACATCTATGAAGAACGCACATGAAGTTACTTTGCAACATTACAAGTAAACAAGATAGAGATGTATTGATGTTAAAAACTTTAATTTACCCAACATACTATATAAGAAGTAATGAGCTATTTTTGTGACATTCCCCAGGCAATAAATTTGGATATTGCCTGGATTTTGGTTTCCGGCTTCAAATGTATATTACCTCCCCGTGTGCTTGGGCAACACAGAGTTTTAGCCCCAGTTTAGGCGGGAAGCAGTAATTTCAGAAAAGAAAAAGGAATCTGTCATGTCTAGCGACACAGCTCTAAAATTAATTCTAACACAGCGCACCTATATAAGCTATGGGAAGGAAGTGTCATTTAATATGCCAGAAATCATGGGGTGGAAGAGTGTGACGGGTGACGGTATTTTAAATCTGCCGATTTATGACGACACTCGTAGATTCCTTGTTGTTAGATTGTGAAATGTCACTTTCTCACATGAAAACGTCAGCTAGAGCTGATCTATTTCTTAAACAAAGCTGACTCAGACCAGACTGCTTTGAAGGAGCAGTCTGATCATGATCTATGCTGTTTCACTAAAACCTCATATTGTTGTCTACACTGTTTAACTTGGTTTATCTTGTTATTTGTTTTTTTCTTTGTATTTTTTTTCTAACCAGTTGGGCAATAAAACAAGTTATTTCATTGCCATTTGGGGGATAGTCAAAACCATTTCCCCTCGGCATCTCAGACAACCCCTTGCACTACTGCCCTTGGCCTATGGCCTAAGGCAATAGTGCAGCTGATTGTTCTTGGAGCCTCAGGGCAATAGTTTTGACTATTCTTTCAAACAACCATGAAATAACTATATTATTTCAAGAGATTGGCTACGATGGGGAGACAACTCTTTCAGAAATATTATTACCTCCCAATATCTCAATATGGGTCTACTCAACAGAAAGAATTTGCTCCCTGAGCAAATTCTTTCCTCTAAGTATATACTTCTTCTACAGAAGGGCTCAGTTTTCAGGAAGGCAAACAGGACGTCTTAAATTTGTTCCCTTTGGTAACAGTCCGGGTGCATTCTTTCCCGTTGAGCACTGGGAGGGTAGGCTGGTCAGAATCTGCACTGAGTGTCATTATAGGAGTTCTGTTTTCATAGGGTAGATCAAGACAAGGCTGTCAATAGCAAGCTGATTAATCGGGATCTACTTGGGTTACTGCTGTGTTTTCAGTCTTTGAAAAAAAATGGTAAAAAAAATTATGCCTGATTTCAAAGATGGAAGAGTCCACTTCAGATAGTTAGGGGTGAAAGAGTAAAATATGAAGCTAGGCTTAGGTTAATGTTTTGTCTTTGTTCATTACCGTAATGATCCTAAGTATTGGGACAGACAGACCTAAGCAAACAGTGCAGACCCAGATCAGACTGCTCCTGTAGGAGCAGTCTGATCAGGGTCTACACTGTTTGCCATTCCGTCAGCACCTTTTGGACTCCTTGCTGGATCATGAAGCATTTTCATCATACTTTAAAGAGAATTACAACAAGTCCTTAAGGTGTCCAAATTTTTAGGACTTTTATGGTATGTCATTTTATCTTAAGATACATAACTTTCTATTTTAAAATAATTTTCTTTTATTTCCTACTAAATCTTTATATTTATAGATAATCTAAACCTGTGATAAGAGTATTTATTTTCTATTTAATTTATTAAAAAAAAAATAAGTCTGTATTCTAAATCATTGCCATATACATGTAGGTTTATATTATTGCATAGATGAATGTTGGGTGCTGGTTTATAGTTCTGAATAGATGGTTGTTCCATGTGGATTCACATTTCATGATACATGTATTTGGATTCATAACCATTAACAGGTCTGCGAGTTTAGCTATTTCTAAAGACTGTCCATAAAAATAAAGACAGTTTTAGAATTTATGGACTCCCGTGTCCATGGAGAGCAATGCAAATCATAAGAATTTTTCAAAAATTCGAAAATCACAGTACATGCGCGTTACGCAACCCCCTTTATTACATGATAATCTGCATGTAGCTGAAAACTGAGTATGATCCGTTTTCTTGTTGATTAATTATCAAAGAACTGAAATAATTGATTCTGTGTAGTTCAGGTTTTCTCCCTTACACTATAAACAATGAAACATGTCACCTGATGCTTGGCACACTTGTTGTAAAGCACATGAAGGGAGAAAACCTAAACAAGAATATCTTTCGTAGCCGTTTTATATAAATACTCAGAAATTAGACAACAGATTCGAGAAAAAACCCTCTGTGTATGCAGTTCATCATGTAACGAAGAAGTTTATATAATACATTTTCTGCGATTTTCGAATTTTTGAAAATTCTTACGATTTGCATTGCTTGACAAGTGAGTCCATAAATTTAAAGACTGTCTTTATTTTTATGGACAGTCTTTAGGGATTCTGATACAAAAATTGCCCAAGTATAAGAATATACATCCTGCTAAAACTGATTCTTGAACTAGCCAAAATTTTATCTCTGTTTTTAGTTAGAAAAGTGCTTTTATTGTGCGTATGATGTTCAGACAAAACTTATAGCCAAAACCTCTTACATGACTTACATGCAATTGCAATGCATGTAAGAGGTTTTGGCATTATTGCATTCAAAACATAACTGACACCATCATAATACATGAACTGTTTTGTACACACTGCTTTGATTGTGAATTGAGCCTTTTGAATATTATGAAAGTCACAAAATATATTCAAAATGTAATGCACCACAACCTCATTATAATACTGTTCTTTATCATACATTTAGTATAAAATACTTAGTTTTTGAATATGCGATACGAACGTGACACCAATGCACGTATCACGCTTGCACCTGCTGCCATATCGCATAGGCTTTATCATACCTCAAAAATCCATATCACAACCCTTTATTGCACCCCTAAGTCTTTATCATACCTCTGACATCACCCTATTTGGAACACGCGGCGTTCTTCCTTTTGCGGCATTTCGCATTTGTTGTTCAGGACGCCATTTGCAATTTGCAATATTTTCGTCTGTTCGAACTGTTTGGCAAAAAAAAACAAAAAAAAACATGGCACGGCGCAGCGAATACGAGAGGAAAATTGGCGAAAGAACAATGTAGGGGATTGCTGACATTTTATTTTAAAGTGAAATGTATGATAAATAGATTATGATATGGCATTTTTCATATCATACCCCATATCAGCCCTCGACCCATATCAGCCCTCAGGCCTTCGGCCCTCGGGCTGATATGGGAGTCTCGGGCTGATATGGGGTATGATATGAAAAATGCCATATGATAATCTCTATTTATATCATGGTTTTCAAGGTGGATCCTGAAAATGTATAGATTATATACTTAACTAACACAGTTTCTGCTTTAGACCCCGTTAATAGTGTTATAAAGAGATTATGGTGTATCTTGTATAAAATAAGTTGGGCCTTGACGCAAGAAAACGTCCCTTTGGACAAAATTGCGTGGGTATGCTACATTTAGATTTCCAAAAAGACTAGTTTAATCAAAGCACAAAACCTTTCATTTTACTACGATACTCTGTGTTTAAGCAAGCTATTCAACATTTTTTGAAAGTATCCTTAATGATGTTGATTACGAGAATTCTGATGTTAAAGTGAAGTATAGTAGTTTTAGACTTACAAAGTGCTGGAAATACTAAAAACTGGCTTTAAATTAAACTATGTATTGGGTGAATAGAAAATATGGTCAGAGCCTGCAAGTCTGTCCTGAAATAGCAAAGTCTTCATTTTTCATTTGAGAAATTCGTGGAAAATTATTAAATATATCAGCAAAAACATATGTCAGATTTCAAGGATTCACAAAACATAATAAAAGTTACACAAGAGCTAGGCTTTTCATGATACCGCTTTCTGTTGTGACAAATTAAACTGCCATATAACAACTGCACATAGATATTCAATGTTCTTTTCTTTGTCTAAGCAGTTATATAAGTATTCAATATTGCACCTACATTGTTGATGATGCACCAGAAGGATATGATCTGTATTTCCCCATATATCAGCATTTTCTCTTATCATTGCATTTTCATATACTATCACATCATTTATATAAAAATCTGTGATTGTCTATTTATAAAAAAAATGTTTGCATTAATAAAGTGGGTATGAAGAACGTTGCCTTGTGTTATTTCTCCGGGGGATTCTGTAGTCACTAGTAATCAGACTCCTCAACACCTTACCATTCTTGTTCTAAAGTTTGAACAAGTACAATTTACTACCTGATGTGTCTTAACCCTTTGCATGCAGGAAACCCCTAAAGGGGTACCTTGGTAAACATTGCAGGCCCAGATCAGATGCCGCAGAATGCAGCATCTGATCAGGGCCTGCAATATTTGCTAACTGAATTTTCCATCAAAAATAGAATAACAATGAAAAAATAGGCCTGAGACCCCTTATATGACAAATGGACTTGTCCAACATATAGCAGTGGAAGAGTCCACTAGTATACAATGGGTTAAAATAGCTGCTACTGGATAAGTGGCAATCAGTTTGGACCCTGATGAGAATCTACATTCTACAGCGTCACTGCAGCATCTTATCTGGGTCTACAGTTTGCTCAGGCCTGTCAGTCCAAACACATACTGTAACTATGGTACCTAAAATAAAGAATCCTACAGATGTCATTCTGACATACAAAGTTTATGAAACAAACAAATTTCTAGCAAGTTTCATCAATATCACCAGAAACCAGTGCTTCAGCTGAAGTGCACGACCCGCCGGATGCTTTTAGCTTTATGAGTGCTACCATATATGGGTATGGCGGCCATTTTGATCATGTGACCTGGACCTAAAACGGTTCCCCCAATAAATGCGCCTTATCGTAAGGAGCAAAAATATATCTTTTACTTTAGTACTGTATTCTGAATCGTTTGCAGGATAAAATGCATTCTCACTTTTCCAATACAAAAGCGTATGTGTCAAAGTTTGACCTAGGCACAAAGAAGGTCAAGGTCAACCCAGGGTCACCATTTTAGCAATTTATGATGGGCCTACGTCCCAGATGCTATTTATCAAGTTTCGTGGAAATCTGCCCAGTGGTTCTGGAGAAGACTGTTTTTGAAGGGTTTTACCATATATGGCTTGGCGGCCATTTTGGTCATGTGACATGGACCCCATGAGCAAATTTTGGTTTCCCCCATCACATAGAGGCTCCATATGAAATTTGACTTCAATTGGCCCAACGGTTTCCGAGGAGAAGCAGTTCGAAATTTTCACATTTTTCGCCTCGGCGAGGCTATACTAAATGGAATGTAATATTTTGCAAGTTCATTGGTTAGATCTCATTGATATCTATCAGTATGCCAAAAATTGTTTAAATATTCCAAGCGGTTAAGTCACTATCACCAATTTTCACAAACGGGTTACGGACAGAAAGACAGACAGACCATATATGGCTTGGCGGCCATTTTGGTCATGTGACCTGGACCCTATGAGCAAATTTTGGTTTCCCCCATCACACAGAGGCTCCATATGAAATTTGACTTCAATCGGCCCAACGGTTTCCGAGGAGAAGCAGTTCGAAAATTTTCACATTTTTCGCCTCTGCGAGGCTATACTAAATGAAATATAATATTTCGCAAGTTCATTGGTTAGATCTCATTGATATCTATCAGTATGCCAAAAATTGTTTAAATATTCCAAGCGGTTAAGTCACTATCACCAATTTTCACAAACGGGTTACGGACAGACAGACAGACAGACAGACCATATATGGCTTGGCGGCCATTTCGGTCATGTGACCTGGACCCTATGAGCAAATTTTGGTTTCCCCCATCACATAGAGGCTCCATATGAAATTTGACTTCAATCGGCCCAACGGTTTCCGAGGAGAAGCAGTTCGAAAATTTTCACATTTTTCGCCTCAGCGAGGCTATACTAAATGGAATGTAATATTTTGCAAGTTCATTGGTTAGATCTCATTGATATCTATCAGTATGCCAAAAATTGTTCAAATATTCCAAACGGTTAAGTCACTATCACCAATTTTCACAAACGGGTTACGGACAGACAGACAGACAGACAGACAGACAGACAGACAGACAGACCATATATGGCTTGGCGGCCATTTTGGTCTTGTGACCTGGACCCTATGAGCAAATTTTGGTTTCCCCCATCACACAGAGGCTCCATATGAAATTTGACTTCAATCGGCCCAACGGTTTCCGAGGAGAAGCAGTTCGAAAATTTTCACATTTTTCGCCTCTGCAAGGCTATACTAAATGGAATATAATATTTCGCAAGTTCATTGGTTAGATCTCATTGATATCTATCAGTATGCCTAAAATTGTTCAAATATTCCAAGCGGTTAAGTCACTTTCACCATTTTTCACAAACGGATTACAGACGGACAGACTGACAGAATGACACGGTGATTTTAGGGCACTCTTAGAAAACCAACCAACTTCAGTCGGTCGCTTTTTCTGCGGGTTTTGCAATGACCACAAGTTTAAAATTCTAATAGAAAACATTGGGCGTCATTGACGGCATCCTGCTGTTATGTGCCAGAAACCACAAGTACATGAATCACAGACAAAATCTCCCCGGACAAAATCCCCCGGACATAATTGCCACTTTCTGTAAAGGTGGTCAAAATCCCCCCACCCATCATTTGTTTAGGTGGACACAAAATCCCCCCTGCTGTTTATAATGGTGAAGGAAAGCCCTCCCCCACCCCACACACACACACCTCCACATGCACAATTTTAATACTGTATTTAAAAAACCAATCTGTATATACATGTACATGTGTCATTTTGAAAACTGCAGATTCCAAATCAGATTTGGTGCAATACTGATGCTCATTGAGAAATTATTGCAACAAGCAGGTAGTACTGCAAGAGGTGACAAACTATAGAACAGTGAAATAATTCTAACAATGAATAGGAATATTACAAATGAAACAAACATGGCAAGACATTAAAGAGTTTCAACTGACTTGTTAATGCATGTTCAATTATGGTGATCACCTTTAATTTACATTATAAAAGTCAAAGAAATTTGTTAAAAAGTGTCACGGTAAATTTTTAAAAAGGATACAGTAAATCAACAAATTAATTCTGTAATTTTTATTTGTTGATTTGAGGTTTTCCGGCCCCCGACAACACTGTATAGGACATTTTGGAGACATTGCTTCCAATCCTATGGGACTGTTACCCGACATTGGGATGAAATGACATCTCAAGGCCTGCTGCCAAATGAAACCAATATGGTTTATATGCATGAACAGTCCGACTCGCACCACTTTGCCTGGGCAGGCTTAGATTTTCAAAGCGATTTACCAGTACTCATGTGCAGTTGGTTTCAGCTCTGCGTGGAAGCATCATGCCGCCCATCTATTTCTTCAAGCCCGGATGGGCGCGGGCATTCTAATTCTGTAATCAGTAAATTTATATTGAAATTGTCTTAAAAGATATATACATTACTTTAACCTATTTAGTACCCGAAACCTTGACGGGCCTCCGTGGCCTAGTGGATAAGAGCGCTGACTCTTAGTCATTAGGTCTCTCACCGCCGTAGGTTCGAGCCTCGCTCGGGCCACGCGTGAGACGCCAAGTTCTGCAACGGAAGGTCAGGTGGTTTTTCTCCGGGTACTCCGGTTTTCGCCCACCTCTGATTAACGATCGGCTCGATATGAGTGAAATAATCTTGAAAGGGCCGTAAAACCCAAACCAAAAAAAAAAAAAAGTACCCGAAACCAGAAAACGGGTAGATAGCAAACAGTGCAGGCCCAAATGAGACCCCTCAGAATGCAGAATGCGGCGTCTCATCAGGGCCTACACTATTTGCAGAACGTTTAGTCATTTTCCAAATCAATTTTTAAGATACCACAACCTGTCACCCCTAAATTTAGAAATGGACCCCAGCTATATATGAGGAGGAAGATTCCATTTGGTACAAAAAGGGCAAATTAGCAATTTTAAAAGACTTAGGGCATCAACAATGGTAGCTTTTATCTACTCTAACCCATTTGGGGGAGATTTTGTCTGACCTTACAGCGAAGGGGATCCGGGGTGGGGGAGGGGGCATCATAAATCCGTGAGTAATTGACCAACATTGCTAGTTTTTGAACTCATCAGAGCTTTTAACCTTGACTTACTTGTAAGTTTCAGGAAGATCCGATCAAAACTGAAGGGGCTACGGTGATGACAATGTCAAAACTAGGCATTTTCAGCAACCAAGGGTACGTAACTCTATGATTAATGGGCTTACTTGGCTAGTTTTCAACTCATCCAAGTTTTTATCCCCAGCCACCTTATATATATAAGTTTCTGAAAGATCCGATCAAAACTGAAGGCGCTATGGTGATGACAAGCATTTTCCCATTGTAAGTCTATGGGACCTGGTGGTTGCCAAAGCAACCAAAGTTTTTGTTCGATTTCGAAAAAAAGCTTATGTCATCAATGCCCCACCAAAGGCATGCTACAGATGAGAAATGGTTGAGATAAACCTGGACGGATGGATGACAGAGAACCCACTATACTGTAAGCTCCCCTGGAGCCTTCGGCCCATGTGAGCTAATAAACCACGACAGAAGAACCGCCTTGGAACGGTCTGTGAA
The DNA here is from genome assembly GCA_963580285.1 of Lucinisca nassula. Lineage (NCBI taxonomy): Eukaryota > Metazoa > Mollusca > Bivalvia > Lucinida > Lucinidae > Lucinisca > Lucinisca nassula. The sequence goes on from OY757014.1 coordinate 43,195,006, forward strand.
AAGAATTCCACTGGCGGGCTTAAATCGATTTTACTTGGCCACAATCATCACTCTTACTTCTGTCGCGATTTAGACAAATAGTTTGTTCAGTCCACATGAAGGTCTCCCACCTCATCAGTGAAACATCTCTATGAACACAAAAATCAATCAACCACAGAGATGAAACATGAGGACTTGACAGCAAGAAACCACTGACATGCTGGAGCAAAAGAAAACCAACAGTTAGGCTCCGATGGGCCCAACCAGAGACAGAGCATCAGGCACCAACCAACATTACATGGAATTAGATTCTCTCTTATTCTCAATAAGCCTTCACGCTGGAACCGTCATAGAATCTGAGGCCTGACTCACCGGCGTGCAATTAAAGAGGGAAGCAAAGTTGTCAACCGTGATTGGGTTAACTACCATGCATGCCGTCTGTCATATAACATTTATGTTGTATCCAATAAACCTGTTTTACAACATTTGCAAACAACAAAGGTGCAGATCAGCCTGACATGCCTTTGTATTCCCTACTTGGATAGTACAATGCGTCAAGGGTACGTGTCTTACAAAATTTCAGGGTCCAGTTGTTCAAAACATGGTTAGCTTAACGAGCTCGTTAGTGGTCAAATTGTAAACTGTTAAAGTAAGTAAAATATCTAATACAGAGGCATTTTTGCTGAAAAAATATGAGCAGCTTTTGCATCTGTAAAAGCTGCTCACATTTTTCCAGCAAAAAAACTTGCATATTTGCCATATTAAATTATCAAAGTTTTAATGATACATTAACTAACGTTGTTAGTTTTGAACAACTGGCTCCAGGACTTTTGTTGGGCTTTGTAGCTGAGGACACTGGTTCAAGTCTTACCTGGTCAAAAACCCAGAAGACAGGTTCTCTTGTGACAGAGCTCATATAACATTTATCTTAATTTCCATGGCTGTAGAACTGACAGTTACATGAAAATTTCTTATTTTTAATCCAAACTTAGATTGTGGGTGCTTGCAAATATTGCCTCATATTAGACAGTTGTAATGAGAGCCCACAACCAATGTTTTGCCTCAGAAATAATTCAAAGCACTGACAAAGGTTCGATTCTCTGTGAACAGCAATTTAGTTTATTTCATTTAACCCTTCAAGTACTATTCTTTAACGCTTATCCTGTTGAATAAATGCATTAAGCCACACCTATTGCTGACTATCAACCAATCAAATTACTTGATATACTGCATTCATTCTATTCACAAAGTGCATGACAAATAGTGTAGATCTTGATCAAATGGCTTCTTTAGATCGTGAACATATTTCCCAATAGGGTTTTGCAACTCGCTTGAGTTTCTTCCATATTTTCATTAATTTTTCACTTGTGATATAGACACATCCAAACACTACGTCATCACTCAATAATACTATTTGCCGGGACTTACCGGTGGTTGGCAAAAAACGTCTTTGGCCTTTTATCGCCATTGTAAATGCTATGTTATTTTCCCTAAACTTGTATTTTGTTTGGAATCAAAACGACAAAATTAACCTTTAAACTTTTATAATGGACATGTCTTAGCAAGTAATTATTGGTTTCTAGGAGATTTGAGGATGTTTTGATGATTAAATTACCTGTTAAACTTATGCAGGTAACGAGGCTGGACGGTCTAAACTATTTATCATAAAAATGCGTAAAACGAATGACTAAACACGAAAGATGCATGAATGAACTCCAAAATATATTCATCTACTCATTTAAAGTGTAATTCGATCAATTTCCTGTGACAGTGGACTAAAATATGCCCGTAATATTAAACCTATTTACAATGTGTTTATATGGAACCAGGGGCTTTTTGCCAACCACGAAAGATCGTTATCAAAAGGAAAAGTAATTTTGCGCATGCGCAATGACATGTAAACAAGGTCACGTGTCAAAACATTGGATCCGTCTATATGGTGAACTTCTCACAAGATTGATTACATAACTTGATAAAGTTTATCATATTTACCGGTAGTTGATAAGGCATAGGACACTGTATGCAGAAACCATAATGAAAGAAAAACTACAACCAATAAATCAGCTTTTAAAGCAGAATTAGTCTTAAGTTTAGGTGGTCTTTATAGCGGAATTTTACCGTACTTATCCCACTGAATAAATTAATTTAGCCTCACCCATTGCTGACTATCAACCAATCAAATTACTAGATATAATGTATTCATTCAAGTCACAAGCTGCATTGCAGTGTAGATCCTGATCAGATGGCTGAAGAAGCCAACTGATCTGGATCTACACTGCAAAGTAGGAGTTGTCATGTTCAGCAGGATAATTAAGGATTAAGATGCCATGAAAAACTGCATCTGAAAATGTCGTCTGTTTTTAGCTCACCCGAGTACGAAGTTTTTTTTTGTTTGTTTGATTTGAGGTTAAACAGCCCCGTTAACACTGTAAAGGTAATTTTGGAGACATTGCTTCCAATTTTGTGGGACTTTTATCCAACATTGAGATGAAATGACATCTCAAGCCCTGCTGCCCAATGAAACCAATAGGGCTTATAAGCATGGACGGTCCTACTCAAACGGCTTTGCCTGGGCAGGCTTTGATCCTCTACGTGCTTTACCAATACTCGTATGTGGGTCGGTTTCAGCTCTGCGTGGAAGCATCATGCAGCCTATCTATTTATTCAAGCCCCGATGGGCGGGGGCCGCTGAGTACGAAGTGCTCATGGGGAGCCATTGTGATCAGCGAATGTCCATTGTCCATTGTCCATCATCAACAATTTGCTTTAAAATACTACTCCTCCTCAACCCTTGCGCCAATTTCATTTTTAACTTCATAGGAATGTTGCCTAGATGGCTCTCTACCAAAATAGCTAAAATCATTCTGCTCCAATGAATAAGATGGCCACCTGAGCTGAAAATAGAAAAATCTTTAAACGACTACTCCTGCCATACCCTAGGGCCAATTTCATTCAATATTCATTTGACTGTTGCATAGGTGACTCATTAGCTAAAAACGTTTTGCTCTATTGAACAACATGGCCACCAGAGCTAAAAATAGAAAATTGTCAACAATTTGCTTAAAATGCTAATTCCTCCTAAACCCTTTGGCTAATTTCACTTAAACTTCACAGGAATGTTGTCTAGGTGACTCTCAAATGGTTCTGCTCTGATGAACAAGATGGCCACCAGAGCTAAAATTAGACAAATGTTTAAACAACTACTTCTCCCAGACAACTAGGCCAATTTCATTCAAACTTCACAGGAATGTTGCTTAGGTGGCTTTCTATCAAAATAGCTAAATTTCTGCTGCTCAGATGAACAAGATGGCCACCAGAGCTAAAAATGGAAAAATCTTTAAACAACTACTCCTCCCATACACCTGTGCCTACATAGGAATGTTGCCTAGATGACCTTCTACCAACAATAGCTAAAATTGTTTTGCTCCAATGAACAAGATGGCCGCGAGAGCTAAAAAACGAAAAACATCAATTTGCTTAAAATGCTAACTTTTCCTAAACCCTTGGACAAATTTCACTTAAACTTCACAGGAATATTGCCTAGTTGGCTCTCTACCAAAAAAGCTAAACTCGTTCTGCTCTGATGAACAAGATGGATGCCAAAGCTAAAAAAAGAAAAATGTTTAAACAACTACTTCTCTCAGACCCCTCAAACTTCCCAGGGATGTTGCCTAGGTGGCTCTCTACCAAAGTAGCTAAAATTGCTCCGCTCCAATAAACAAGATGGCCACCAGAGCTAAAAATAGAAAAATGTTTAAATGACTATTTCTCCTGAAACCCCTGAGCCAATTTCATTCAAACTTCATATGAAGGTTGCTTAGGTGACCATTTACCAAAATAGCTAAAAAGGTTACACTCTGCTGAGAAAAAAGGCAGCCAAGCTAAATATAGAAAAACGTCAGCTTGAAATCTTGTTGTTAATTTTTGTCATCTGCATCAACTTGCAAACTTTTCAAACATATTTTTTGCAAGCAGGCAAAAAGTGTGGACCCTGATCAGACTGCAGTCTGATCTGGGTCCACACTGTTGGCAAAAATAACTTTCAAAGTTACCAGCAGCAGACGACAAAGCAGACAACAATTGTTGTGACTGGCATTTTATGGGATAAATGTAACTCAGCTGAGTGGAGTAACTTTTTAATATTTAATTTATGACAGAATAGTATTTGAATCTGTGCAAATTAATACTCTTGAACAAAGAAAATATTATACTCTGATATCACAGAAAGGGAGACAAAAAGTTTAATTAATACTAAAATATAATTATATGGAGTTATAACCTCCTGATCATGAGCTGCATATCACTGGTCCTAGCTGGTAGATGTTTAACCGATATACATGTCCCTGAGTAATCTACTCTAGATCTGCCTGAGATAACAAATGACATTCTACCTTGACAAAGTCCTACTATTCAAGTAAGTTTTATTTTAGTTTACCATTAAAATATACATGTATTTTTAGCGGACAAAGTACAGAAAAGTGTACATGCATGTCCTTATAGGTCAGGTATATCTTTTGAATATTCTTCACACGCTAAAAGAGAATCAATCAATATTCTACAGGGAGATCTTGGGCAAGTCATCTGATCTTGCCAAGGCCTAGCTGAATCACCTTTTCATTTTTTGACCAATTTGATTTGAGAGTTAATTACAGCCTTTTTAAAGATTTGTTTTAGTTGTATATTTAATCAGAGGTAGTACCCAGAGAAAAACCACCTATATTCCATTGCAGAGTTAAGGCAATTCACGTTACCCAAATAAGGCTTGAACCCAGTCATGAAGCTTGTCAGTCTTCTGTGAATATACCAGCCAAGGTTATATATACAAATTATATTGTATACTAGTTGACACTTCCATTGCAATTTGTTGGACAAGTCCATTTGTCATATAAGGGGTGGTATGCCTATTTTTTTGTTCTTATTCTATTTTTGATGGAAAATTCTGTAAGATGGCCCCCGCCCATAGGGGCTTGAAGAAATATATGGGCTGCACGATGCTTCCACGCAGAGCTGATTCCGGCCCGCACACTAGTACTGGTAAACCGCTTAGAGGATCTAAGCCTGTCCAGGAACCGCGGTGCGAGGTGGACCGTCCATGCTAATAAACCCTATTGGTTTTATTGGGCGACAGGGCTTGAGATGTCATTTCATCTCAATGTCGGGTAAAAGTCCCACAAAATTGGAAGCAACGTCTCCAAAATGACCTTTACAGTGTTGACGGGGACCTTAAACCTCAAATCAAACAATCAAAACAAACAAACAAATTCTGTTAGTATTTTGCCGCATCTGATATGGGCCTGCACTGTTGCCATGGTAGCCCTTTAGGGGTTTCCCGCCTACAATGGGTTAAAAGTGTTAATTATTGACCTCCATGGCTGAGCATAATCAAAGCACTGGAGGCACTGGTGGGCTGATTATCTCTGATTATAGACTGGGGAAAATAGTCCTGAACAGGGACTCATTGGTTTTGTTTAACAGTTAAATTGCTGTACTTTAAATGAATAGATCAGCTGCATTTTGAGGCATCTGATCTGGTCTACACTGTTTGCCAGACTGTCACACACAAGCCCATTCCATTTTTACAGACAGCCCTCTTTAATCTTCACAAGGCACTCTCAGCTGTCAGAATGGCTACAAATACACCACAACCTCGTTGCAACCCTGTTTGTTATAACACAGTTTTGGATTTAACACGGTTTCAAGATGGAGCCCCAAAATGCATAGATTATATACAAAAATGACCAAAAACCATTACGAAAACATGCCTATACAAATGTATAGTAAACTACACCACCGAAAAAAGGAAAACTTTGCGGTGAATAATTGTGATATTTTTCTTATTTCTGCTCAAAATATAGATTGTGGGTACTTGTTATAACTGCCTCATGGAGTACAATATAAATTTTTATCTTTTCCAAGTCTATACTTACCGTCTACCAATCATTTTCATCTAGAATTCATATTTTTATTGCAGCATTTTAATATATCCCTGTGGGATCAATGGGAACAAAGCTACATGTGGATGATGGCAAGGGTAACTCCTACAATCTCATCGAAGTTGATGGAATTACATTTCCAGAGTATTTTGCTGATGATCCAAAAGAGAGACTCAGAGATATTAGAGACATGAAGGGCAGGGATGATGATGTTATTATTGTAGCCTATCCTAAAGCAGGTACATATACACCACCCAGCAGGCACACGTCACTAGGGTAACGTCAAATCAACGTTGGTTCAACGTCATGACATTGCACCAACGTCGATGTGACGTCACAATTACATTATGTGCCTAATGGGCAAGACCTCTTTTGCTTTGGACCTCAATAACAGTGTTATATAAAGAGGTGGTGGTGTATTTACAGTTCGGCTCTAGCAAATGTACTTGCAATTGTGGTTTCATTTAGAGTTTAACAGCCCAGTCAATACTGTTAAGGTCATGTTTCATGAGTAGGCTTATTCACGAGTAGTTTACCAGTACACTGTCCATTTTACGGCAGGAAACTGGGGGTGAGAACGACCATGGAAAAGATTTCATGATGAAAGAATGGTTGCCAACCCAGTGGGGATTGAACTCATGACCTCCCCATCACCAGTAAGACATGCACTGGACTGAGGCACCTGCAGGCTGGTGCCCTTGCAATATAATCTTTACAATTCAGCAGACGACAAATTTTTGAGTTTTACGTCCCACCAACAGCTAAGGTCATATGTAGATGGGAACACGGTTTAAAGACTCATCCAAAAACCCTACACCATAGAGGTTTCTACAAATTGTTGGTATTTTTCTCATTTTTGCCCAGTAAACAGGATCTGACATATCATGCCAATTGTCTCCATAGAAAACAGGATCAGACATATCATACCAATTGTCTCCATAGAAAACAGGATCTGACATATCATGCCAATTGTCTCCATAGAAAACGGAATGTCACAGGGGTGGAAAAAGAACATGACTCGACCGGGACTTGAACCCAGGGCCTTTCACATACCGTGCGAACACTCTACCGACTGAGCTACCGAACCATACGGTCGACCTGCTACATTTTCCCCCTGCCTTAGTAGATTCGTCCGGAATCTCTCCTAATGAGATTCGTCTTGAGTCTTAAGTCCTACCCAGTCCGGCTGCGAGACTTATTTTTCGTACTCTTTCATGCCCTCAGACCCGGTGTCATATAATATTTTGACCCGCCTAAAAAGTGACCCGCGGGTCATAATATTATGACTCGCGGGTCAATATATTATTATAATATTTTGACCCCCCCCTATAATATTTTGACCCCCCTCCCTAACTTCACAAAAGTTACATTTAAATGACCAAATATGGTGAGGTAACTGTTAAGCAGTAAAACTATGACAATTGTGGTGGTTTTTCCTGCTGATTTTTACACTTGGGCAGTGTCTGAGGGGTGGGGTGGGATAGTTCTAGATCTGAAAATCTACAGCAAGAATAATGACTATAAATATATAAGAAAGGGCAATCATGTGTAAAGGGAAATGCCTAAAAAGCAGCAAAAAAGATAAAAAATAACAGAAAAAAAAACACATGACTAAAATGGTATTGAGAGAACCAGCCTATGCACGTGGGGGGGGGGTCAAATTATTATAGCTATAATAAAATGACCCACCCTTTTTATCTGTTATTGATATACTGGTATTTGAGTTCATTCAATTAATTAAACTTTTCATTGAATTAGATGGCTTGTAATACACTAGATTCAGTAAGGTTCAATATGTTAGAGGGGTTGTAACTTAATGACTTGAAGTAAGGGGGGGGGGGTCAAATTATTATAGCTATAATAAAATGACCCACCCTTACTATTTGTAATTAGTGTACTGGTATTTGAGTTCACACAGTTAAATTAAAACTTATATTGCTTTATATGGCTAGAAATAGACTATATTCAGTAAGGTTTAGTATGTGGGAGGGGTTGTTACTTAATGACTTGAAATTGGGGGGGAGGGTCAAATTATTATAGCTATAATAAAATGACCCACCCTTATTATGTGTTATTGATATACTGGCATTTGAGTAAACTTTTAATTGAATTAGATGGCTTGTTATACACTAGATTCAGTAAGGTTCAGTATGTGGGAGGGGTTGTAACTTAATGACCTGAAATAGGGGGGGGGGGGGCATTTTATTATGGGTATAATATTTTGACTCCCCCCCCCCCCCCCCCCCTTCTAAGCAGCAACACCCATTTCAAATGAGAATATTATTCTTCATTATCTTGTTAAATGTGATATAATGATGATAATGATATTATTGTCCAGTACTTTGTCAATTGTACTTGGGGGGGGGGGGGGGGGGGGGGGTCATTTTATTATAGCTATATAGCTATAATATTTTGACCCCCCCCCCCCCCCTCTTTCTTGGCAGCAACACCCATTTCAAAAGAGAATATTATTCTGCATTAATTTTGTCAAATGTGAAATAATCTATTGATATTATTGTCCAGTACTATTATTTTGAGTCCATTTCCTTAGTTGAAAAAAGATATGTATTGGGGGGGGGGGTCATTTTATTATAGCTATAATATTTTGACCCCCCTACCCATGTTGTCAGATCTGCAATAGACTCCTTGCAATACCCATTTCTTATCTTAAAAGTCCACTTCTGATTTATTTTGCTGAAGTTTTAGGGGCGGGTCAAAATATTATAGGGGGGGTCAAAATATTACTGTAATATACTGACCCGCGGGTCAAAATATTACACGGGTCAAAATATTATCTGACACCGGTGCTGGACCCACACTGAGCCACCAAATGTCACAGGGGTGGAAAAAGAACATGACTTGACCAGGACTTGAACCCAGGGCCTTTCGCATACCGTGCGAACACTCTACCGACTGAGCTACCGAGCCACACAGTCGACCTGCTACAAGAATCTGACATATCATGCAAATTTTCTGCATAGGAGACAGTTTGCATGAAATGTCCAATCATGTTTTCTGGGAAAAAATAAGAAAAGTATTTCAGAATACGGTCTGCTGAAAAAAATACCCAACACCCAGAGCAATAGAGTAACACAAGATTCAGTAATTTATATATACATGTATTCACCCTATCTAGTACTGGAATATTAACCGGTATGTGAAATGGTATATCTTCAAGTTGGCCCCCCTTTCAAAATTATGTAGAGTGGTCATATTATTGGATAGTGGAATTTGGGCTTAACCCTTATCCTGCTGAATAAATTAATTTAGACCCATTTATGATTACCCATCAATCAAATTACTTAATATTATGTATTCGTCTATTTCACAAACTGCATGACAAACAGTGTATATCCAGATCAGAGCCATCTGATCTTGATCTACTCTATTCTGAATGGTAGTGGTTGTTCTGTTCAGCAGGATATCGGCCAGTAGTGTAATTTTTCTGTATTGTTTTTAATCGTTGGTTTGGGAGTTTAGTTTGAAATGAGGTTTAACATCCCCATCAACACTAGGTCATTTTGGAGACATTGCTTCCTATTTTGTGAGACTTTTGCCCAACACTGAGATGAAATGACATCTCAAGCCCTGCCGGCCAGTGAAACCAATGAATGGTCCGACTTGCAGCACTTTGCCTGGGCAGGACCAAGAAATTGGATATTTTAGACCTTCTTAGGGGTTTACTAGTTCTTAGGTGCAGTCGGTTTCAGTTCCACATGGAAGCATCATGCAGCCCAATCGTTTTCTCAAAACCTCGATGGGCGGGGGTCATGGTTTCGGAGTTAAACAGCCCAGTTAAGGCTATTAAATTCCTGTTGGGCCAGTGAATTTATAACTCTTTTCTTTGGCAAATTTATATCTTCTAAGCCATTAAATGGGACATTGCACATTTTTCATCAGTAACTGACAACTACTCTTCAGAGAACAACCATGAAAGACTGTTGCATCAGCCAGCAGGGAACTCTTGATCACGAGTCAGACACAAATTTGAGCAGCCTTACTCAAACCATTTATGGTCATTTTACACTTTTGGAAGCCATCTTGAAACCGTGTTCTGTCCAAAACTGTGTTATAACAAACAGTGTTATAATGAGGTTATGGTTTATACTGTTTGTTTGTTTAGAAAACCTCTCTTTTGCTCACAGATTTCATGACAATATTTATGAATGTCCTGGTATGTAATTTATAGGTACCCATTGGGTTTGGGAGTTAAGCAATATGTTACTGCGAGGTTCTGCCGAGTATCATGAAGCAACCAAGGAAGTTCAGATGCTTGAACTCACAGGCCCTCAGGGCTCAGAGAACCTTCCCTCCCCCAGAGTCTTCAACACTCACCTAAGGTTTCGTCAGTTACCCCAAGACATGATCTCAAGGAACTGCAAGATGATATATGTGACCAGGAACCCTAAAGATATGGCTGTTTCTAGATATGTACACAATGTCAATGGTAGTGTAGGGTACAGAGGAACATTCTCTGACTATCTGTCACTGTACCTTGATGGAAAAAGTAAGATCACAAGATATTTAAGTTTTATGTATAATCTGTTAACATTTAAGGGGAATGGATAAGGATAAACCTGGCAGATTTTTCGGCCATTTTCAAAGGGAGACGACTATTTTGCTTTAGGCGCCCAGACTGCCATAAATCCAAATTTTACATTAAGTTTATAGGCATTTTTATTTAAAACTTAGGTGCCCAGGCAAAAATTTAGGCACCTTGGGCGACTGGGTGCCTGTCAGGCTGTATCCCTGCTTTCAGGACTTCCGGTTTGCCTTTCAATAAACTCAGTCCCACGAAAAAAGGGGTCTCCTCTTAAATGAAGAGCAAATTCTTTCCTTTTAACGTTGACCCCTCTTGACATGGGCGATAAAAATACTTTTGAAGGAGTTACCTCCCCTGAAGGTGTATCCATTCCCCTTAAAAATATTGCTGGTAGAGGAATTGAACATCTTCAGCAGAGGCACCTCTGTCCATTTTGATAACAAATCCATATGAAATATTACATTCTTTCATATCTCCAGATCTGACAAAAATCATGTTATTTTCCTTATTTATACTTCAAACATAGGCTGTGGGTGCTTGTCAGAACCGCCCCATTGAGAACTTATACTTCAAACATAGGTTGTAGGTGCTCATTAGAACTATCTCATTGAGAACATATACTTCAAACATGTCACATAGGTTGTAGGTGCTTGTTAGAACCACCTCATTGAGAACTTCTACTTCAAAGGTAGGTTGGTGGTGCTCATTGGAACTACCTCATTGAGAATATCTACTGCAAACATAGGTTGTGGGTACTTGTTAGAACCGCCTCATTGAGATGGTTCTAACAAGTACCCAAAACCAGTGTCTTGAATGAGCCTACCTATGTCTTGGAACAGAATTAAGAAAAATAATGTATACCCCTGTAAACCCAAGTTTTCTCTGTTTAAAGGGGTGTTTACATGATAGAAAATACTTTTGTATCACTTAAGTTACCAACAAGGGTCTTTTTTAAAGGAAAAAAAATCTTTTCTTCACTAGAAGACCCCTTTTTGGAAGAGCAAAGTGTACAGGAAAGCAAACAGTTGTCCCCCTTGTAATACATGGCTGAAAATATGCCAGGTGTATCCAGTCCCTTAATGTCATGTAGTAGCCAGGGAATTTTGGACTGCATTTAACAAATACATAGAGGATCTTACATGAATGTTCATGTATTATTGAATTTATTAAACAAGTTGAGGAAAAGAGATAAAATGCGAGGTCGTTGTACATGTAAAGTTACAGGACGTATCTAGCTAATTTACATATTTAATCCACCAGTGGATTATCGAAAATATTACATGGCGTTATTACACTCTAAGGCGTGACGTCATATGATAAATGTACCATTCAACCAGTGAAGACTAGAAGTTCTAGGCATCTCTACAGTCTGACCAGTCTTCACTGAAACCTCTGAAACAGACAACTGCACCTCTTGTATCTATAAATGCCCCTACCCACAAAGAGATGCTCTTTGGTGTAAAAACCTAAATAGTCTTCTGACCAGTTTCCATAATTTTAGGCCAACCAATAAAAAAAATTTGTTGCATATTTTGTTTGCGTTGAGCCTTTGAATCTCCATCAACATGGTTTAGGTCATTTTGGAAAGTTGTTTCCAGTTTTGTGGGACTTTTACCCAACATTGAGTTGAAATGGCTTCTCAAGCCCTAAGGAGTGGTTAGACTCGCACCACTGTTCCTGGGCAAGTTTAGACCTAAGCAGTTTACCAGTTCTCAAGTCAAGTCGGTTTCAGCTCTACATGGAAGCATCATGCAGCCCAATCTGTTTCTCCAAGCCCTGATGGGCCGCAGAGGTTTGTTACCCTGCATTTCTGTATCCTGTAAATATATGCAAGTGCACACTTAACAAGAGGCCCAAGAGGGCCTGTCGCTCCACCGGCTAACTTCAGACAATTGACATATTTATTACATTAACCAATTGTATACTAGTGGACTCTTCTATTGCTATATGTTGGACCAGTCCATTTGTCATATAAGGGGTGTCTGGCCTATTTTTAGCTCACCTGAGCACGAAGTGCTCAAGGTGAGCTTTTGGGATCGGTCTTTGTCCGTCGTCCGTCGTCCGTCGTCCGTGCGTCCGTCGTCAACTTTTGCTTTAAACAACTTCTTCTCCAAAACTGCTGGACAGATTTTGATCTAATTTCACAGGAATGCTCCTTGGGTGATCCTCTACCAAAATTGCTCAAACTGTTCTGCTCGGGTGAACAAGATGGCCGCCAGAGCTAAAAATAGAAAAACCTTTAAACGACTTCTCCTGCTTAACCAGTGGATGGATTTTGAAATTATTTCACAGGAATGTTCCTTGGATGACCTTCTACCAAAATTGCTCAAACCGTTCCGCTCGGGTGAACAAAATGGCCGCCAGAGCTAAAAATAGAAAAAGCTTTAAACGACTTCTTCTCCTTAACCAGTGGATGGATTTTGAAATTATTGCACAGGAATGTTCCTTGGGTGACCCTCTACCAAAATTGCTCAAACCATTCCGCTCAGGTGAACAAGATGGCCGCCAGAGCTAAAAATAGAAAAACCTTTAAACGACTTCTCCTGCTTAACCAGTGAATGGATTTTGAAATTATTTCACAGGAATGTTCCTTGGATGACCTTCTACCAAAATTGCTCAAACCGTTCCGCTCGGATGAACAAAATGGCCGCCGAAGCTAAAAATAGAAAAGCCTTTAAACGACTTCTTCTCCTTAACCAGTGGCTGGATTTTGAAATTATTTTACAGGAATGTTCCTTTGGTGCCCCTCTACTGAAATTGCTCAAACCGTTCCGCTCGGGTGAACAAAATGGCCGCCAGAACTAAAAATTGAAAAACCTTTAAAGGACTTATTCTCCTTAACCAGTGGATGGATTTCGAAATTACTTCACAGGAATGTTCCTTGGGTGACCCTCTACCAAAATTGCTCAAACCGTTCAGCTCGGGTGAACAAGATGGCCAACAGAGCTAAGAATAGAAAAACCTTTAAACGACTTCTTCTCCTTAACTAGTGGATGGATTTTGATATTACTTCACAGGAATGTTTCTTGGGTGACCCTCTACCAAAATTGCTCAAACCGTTCCGCTCGGGTGAACAAGATGGCCGCCGGAGCTAAAAATAGAAAAACCTTTAAACGACTTTTTCTCCTTAACCAGTGGATGGATTTTGAAATTATTTCACTGGAATGTTCCCTGGGTGACCCTCTACCAAAATTGCTCAAACCGTTCCGCTCGGGTGAACAAAATGGCCGCCAGAGCTAAAAATAGACCCTATTGTTTTACATAGACTTATAAAGGGAAATTTTTAAAAATCTTCTTCTCTGAAACTGCAAGTCCCAGGTCTTTGATATTTGGTATGGAGCTTCATCTAGTAGACCTCTACCAAGATTGTTCAAATTATAGCTCTGGGGCCACAAATGCCCCCCCCCACCCCGGGGCCCTTTGGTTTTACATAGACTTATATAGCCCTGGTGCATAGGCTTATGTAGGGAATATCTTTATAAAATTCTTCTTCTCTGAAACCGCAAGGCCCAGGTCTTTAATATTTGGTGTGTAGCTTCATCTAGTGGACCTTTGCCAAGATTGTACAAATTAAAGCCTTTGTTTTTGTTTGGTATGAAGCTTCACCTTTAAGACCTCCCTCAACATTATGCACATTAAAGCCCTTGGGCCAATAATGGCCCTCCCTGGGGCCCACTTGTTACACTATGGATCAGGTGAGCGATCCAGGGCCATCATGGCCCTCTTGTTTTATATTTTTGATGGAAAATTCTGTTAGCAAATAGTGCAGGCCCTGATCAGACATGGTGTTCTGTGGGGTCTGATCTGGGCCAGCACTGTTTGCCAAGGTACCCATTTAGGGTTTTCCCGCATGCAATGGGTAAAAAAGAAACAAGTGATCCACCCAAGGAATGTCCATTCTATATTTTTTGGACCCCAGAGCCATGGTTGGCAGGATTTATGTGAGTGACCATTTGGCATTGCTCCGTTCTAAATATCTAAAGCTCTGGGCCTTATGGTTTCAGAGAATAAGACTTTTTTTTAAGTTTTTCCTGTTATAAGTCTATGGGAACTAATATGCCTCTGGGCGTGACCAATTTTTTACCCCAGGGGCATTGTTGGCAGGATTTATTTGAGTGACCACTTGACGTTGCTGCATACTTAATATCTAAGCTCTGGGCACTGATGGTTTCAGAGAAGATTTTTGTCAGTTTTTCCCAGTATAAGTCTATGGGAGCTTATGGGCCTCAGGGTGTGGCCAATTTGGACCCCAGGGTCATAGTTGGCAGGATTTATGCAGATGAATACTTCAAGTTGCTACATACTAAGCTCTTGGCCTTATGGTTTCAGAGGAGAAAAGTTTCAAGATTTTGTCATTATTAGTCTATGGGAGCTACTAAGCACCGGGGCGTTGCCAATTTGGACTCAAGAGTCACAGTTCGCAGGACTTAGTAGGTGACCACATAACTTTGCTACATACTACAGTTCAACCTGTATTAAGCAAGTGCCTAAGGAATAGTCAAAATATGCTTGCTTAAGACAGGTTCTTGCTTAATACAGGTGAAATTTAACACATCTGCCTTTCTTGGGAACTGAATGCCTGCTTGCTTAAGACAGGTTGCTTGCTTAATAGATGTGGTCACTAAGACAGGTTTTACTGTAAATGTCTTAGCTTTAGGCTTTATGGTTTCAGAGAAGAAGTTTTTCCGTTTATTGGTCTATGGAAGCTAATGAGCCAAAGGTGGTGGCCATGGCGGCCATGTTTTTTGTCTGATCAAAATTTCTTCAATGAATCTGACAATGGTAGACACAAGAAACATTCATGAAAATTAAGAACGAAATCCATTTAGCGGTTTTGGAGGAGAAGATTAAAAAAAAAAAAGATCCCTTTATGAGTCTATGGAAGCTAATTAACCAATGGGCGTGTCCATGGCGGCCAGGTTTTTTGTCTGATCAAAATTGCTTCAAGGAATCTGACAGAGGTCCATCCAAGGAACATTCATGCAAAGTAAGAATGAAATCCATTAAGTTGAGCGGTTTTGGAGGAGAAGAAGGTTTTTAAAACTTTTCCCCATATATTAGTCTTTGAAAGCTAATGAGCCAAGGGGCATGGCCATGGCAGTCATGTGGGGCATGGCCATGGTGGCCATGTTTTTTGTCTGATCCGAATTTCTTCAAGGAATCTGACAGAGGTCTACCCAAGGAACATTCATGCAAAATAAGAATAAAATCCATTGAGCGGTTTTGGAGGAGAAGATTTTTAAATATTTTTTTTTGCTTTCGATGCCATTTTGTTCTGCATGTAACAAAACTTTTTGAAGGAATTCAGAAGAGGACTATGTGAGAAACATTCCTGTGAAGTTTGGTTAAAATCGACCAAGTAGTTAAGGAGGAAATGTTTAAAGAAAAAAGTTAACGCACGTTGCACAACTGCACAGACGCACAACAGACACAGGGCCATAACATATAACATAAGACCCGCCGGTCTTTGGCTAGTGGAGCTAAAAACCGAACAGATTTATGTTTTTATCTCTGTATTTATTTATTTTGTTCCTTTCCTCCGTCGGATTCGGTATGTCTCCCTTTTCAACTAAGCCATTTTAACCCTCAGGGATCTGGAGAACTGTTGACACTGTAGTATAATAAGGTCTAATAAATCAATCTCCCTCAGTATTTTGAATTTATTTTGAAACATCAAGTCGTATAAATAGAGTTTGTGTTGAAAACATCAGTTCTATCACCAGTGTGATGGGCAAGTGAAATTTCTGATGTTTTGAATTTTAGAATGACAATTTGTAGGTGGACCTCTATAGATATGTGATAGTCAGCAAAATTGGAGGAGATTAATTCAGATACAGGAAGGTACTTTTAAATAAATAAATAAATAAATAAATAAATAAACAAGAACTTTTGAAGAAGAGAAGACTTTTTTAACATTACACTACATGTTATATAGTGAAAATAAACCCCGCCCACTGCAGCCATGTTTTTGTCGGATCAAAATTTCTTCAAGGAATCTGACAGAGGTCCACCCAAGGAACATGCATGCCAAATAACTATGAAATAAAACAAGAACTTTTGCAGAAAATATTTTCAGCATTACACTATATGTTATATAGTGAAAATAAGCCTCGCCCATGGCGGCCATGTTTTTTTGTAAGA
Organism: Lucinisca nassula; assembly: GCA_963580285.1. NCBI lineage: Eukaryota > Metazoa > Mollusca > Bivalvia > Lucinida > Lucinidae > Lucinisca > Lucinisca nassula. The sequence continues at coordinate 43,211,602 of OY757014.1, forward strand.
TCAAATTTTTTTCAAGGAATCTGACAACAGTCCACCCAAGGACAATTCATGCAAATTACAATGAAATCCCACAGGTACTTTTGCAGAAGAAGATTTTTTAGCATTACATTATATGTTAAATAGTGAAAATAAGCCCCGCCCATGGCGGCCATGTTTTTTGTCAGATCAAAATTTCTTCAAGGAATCTAAAAGAGGTCCACCCAAGGAACATTCATGCAAAATAAAAACAAGGCATCGCATGCGATACAAATCCCCTCGCACTAGACAACTTGGTGTGTGGAAAACACTGAAATGGCAAAAGTCCAACTTGCTTGAGATATTATCATATGCAACATTTGTGTAAAGTTTGTTTAAAAATCCTCCAATAAATGTACATTCTAGAGTGATGACGTTTCTCTAAAAATAGCCATAGTGACCTTGACTTGAGGCCATGACCATGAAAGTAGATCTTGCTCAAGATATTATCATAAGCATCTTTTGTGTGAAGTTATATTAAAATCTGTTAATAAATGTAGGAGGTAGAGCGATGACAAAGTTTTTCTAAAGATAGCCACAGTGACCTTGACTTTGAGGTCATGACCTTGAAAGTCGAAGTAAGTCGAGATATTATCATTAGAAACATTTGTGTGAAGTTCTATTACAATCCATCAGTAAATGTAGGCGCTAGAGCGATGACAAAGTTTTTCTAAAAATAGCCACAGTGACCTTGACCTTGAAAGTCTAAATAGCTCGAGATATTGTCATAAGGAACATTTGTGTGAAGTTATATTGAAATTGGTGAAAAAATGTAAGCACTAGAGCAATGACAAAGTTTTTCTAAAAATAGCCACAGTGACCTTGACCTTGAAAGTGGAACTCACTAGAGATATTGTTATAAGGAACATTTGTGTGAAGTAATATTGAAATTGGTGAAAAAAAATGTAAGCGCTAGAGCAATGACAAAGTTTTTCTAAAAATAGCCACAGTGACCTTGGCCTTGAAAGTCGAACTCGTTCGAGGTATTGTCATAAGCAACATTTGTGTGAAGTTATATTGAAATCAGTGAAGAAATGTAGGCGCTAGAGGGATGACAAAGTTTTCTAAAAATAGCCATAGTGACCTTGACCTTGAAAGTCAAAATGGCGACATATTGTCATAAGGAACATTTGTGTGAAGTTATATTGAAATCGATAAAGAAATGTAAGCGCTAGAGGGATGACGAAGTTTTTCTAAAAATAGACACAGTGACCTTGACCTTGAAAGTGGAACTCGCTAGAGATATTGTCATAAGGAACATTTGTATGAAGTTATATTGAAATTGGTGAAGAAATGTAAGTGCTAGAGCGATGACAAAGTTTTTCTAAAAAATAGCCACAGTGACCTTGACCTTGAGGCCTTGACCTTGATTGTCGAACCTGCTTGAGATATTGTCTTAAGGAACATTTGTGTGAAGTTATATTGAAATCAGTGAAGAAATATAGGCGATAGAGCGATGACAAAGTTTTTTCTAAAAATAGCCACAGTGACCTTGACCTTGAGGCCATGAGTTGGAAAGTCAAACTCGCTGAAGATATTTTTATAAGGAACATTTGTGTGAAGTTATATTGAAATTGGTGAAGAAATGTAGGCGCTAGAGCAATGAAAAAAGTTTTCTAAAAATAGCCAGTGACCTTGACCTTGAGGTCATGACCTTGAAAGTCCAACTCGCTAAAGATATTGTCATAAGGAACATTTGTGTGAAGTTATATTGAAATAAGTGAAGAAATGTCGGAGCTAGAGGGAAGACAAAGTTTTTCTAAAAATAGCCACTGTGACCTTGACCTTGAAGCCATGACCTTGAAAGTGGAACTCGCTCAAGATATTTTTATAAGGATCATTTGTGTGAAGTTATATTGAAATTGGTGAAGAAATGTAAGCGCTAGAGCGATGACAATGTTTTTCTTAAAATAGCCACAGTGACCTTGACCTTGAGGTCATGACCTTGAAAGTCAAACTCGCTTGAGATATTTTTATAAGATCATTTGTTTGAAGTTATATTGAAATTGGGGGAGAAATGTAGGCGCTAGAGCCATGACAAAGTTTTTCAAAAAATAGCCAGAGTGCCCTTGACCTTGAGGTCATGACCTTGAAAGTCAATCTTGCTCCAGATATTGTCGTAAGGAACGTTTGTGTGAAGTTATATTAAAATCGGTCAAGAAATGTAGGCGCTAGAGCGATGACAAATGTACCTACGTACGTACGTGGCGCTAGAGCGATGACAAAAGTACGTACCTACGTGGCGCTAGAGCGATGACAAAAGTACGTATGTACGTACGTACGTACGGGACAAATGCTATATCCCCCCTCACAACTATGTTGTGCGAGGGGATAATGAAATCCAACAGGTGGGTTTGGAGGAGAAGATTTTTAATTTTCTGTGTGGTTTTGTTGCCATGGCAACCAGAGTTCTGGGTGTAACAACATTCTTTGAAGGAATTTAGAAGAGGACTAAGTAAGGAACATTCCTGTGAAGTTTGGTTACAATTGGCCCAGTAGTTTAGGAGGAGAAGATGTTTTAGCATTACACTATATGTTAAATAGGGAAAATAAGCCCATCCCATGGCGGCCATGTTTTTTGTTGGATCAAAATTTCTTCAAGGAATCTGAAAGAGGTCCACCCAAGGAACATTCATGCAAAATAAAAATGAAATCCAACAGGTGGTTTTGGAGGAGAAGATTTTTAAAGATATTTAATTTTTTGTGTTATTTTATTGCCATGGCAACCAGAGTTCTGGGTGTAACAAAATTCTTTGAAGGAATTTAGAAGAGGACTAAGTAAGGAACATTCCTGTAAAGTTTGGTTACAATGGGCCCAATAGTTTAGGAGGAGAAGATGTTTTAGCATTACACTATATGTTAAATAGGGAAAATAAGCCCCACCCATGGCGGCCATGTTTTTTGTTGGATCAAAATTTCTTCAAGGAATCTGAAAGAGGTCCACCCAAGGAACATTCATGCAAAATAAAAATGAAATCCAACAGGTGGTTTTGGAGGAGAAGATTTTTAAAGATATTTAATTTTTTGTGTTGTTTTGTTGCCATGGCAACCAGAGTTCTGGGGGTAACAAAATTCTTTGAAGGAATTTAGAAGAGGACTAAGTAAGGAACATTCCTGTGAAGTTTGGTTACAATGGGCCCAATAGTTTAGGAGGAGAAGATGTTTTAGCATTACACTATATGTTAAATAGGGAAAATAAGCCCCGCCCATGGCGGCCATGTTTTTTGTCGGATCAAAATTTCTTCAAGGAATCTGAAAGAGGTCAACCCAAGGAACAGTCATGCAAAATGAAAACGAAATCCAACAGGTGGTTTTGGAGGAGAAGATTTTTAAAGATTTTTAATTTTTTGTGGTTTTGTTGCCATGGCAACTAGAGTTCTGGGTGTAACAAAATTCTTTGAAGGAATTTAGAAGAGGACTATGTAAGGAACATTCCTGTGAAGTTTGGTTACAATTGGCCCAGTAGTTTAGGAGGAGATGATGTTTAAAGAAAAAGTTAACGCACGGACGCACTGACGCACGACGGACACAGGGCCATGACAATAGCCCCGCTGGCCTTCGGCCAGTGGAGCTAAAAACTGTTGTTGTTTTTTTTTCATTCTGGAGCATTATGTTTCACTTTTTCATCCTGCAAATATATTTTTTCTTCTGAGGTGTTAACTCTTTTCATGCTGTTCACGACAACCCTTTTCTTTGGAGACAGTGTAGATCCAGATCTGATGGCTTCTTCAGATCAGATGGCTTCTTCAGAAGCCATCTGATCTGGATCTATACTGTTTAAGATTCAATTTATGAATTTGTAGGAATAAATTACCGTATTTGCCCTAATTACCGCACCGTGCGCTTGGTTTTTTCATAATTGTGCCAAAAAATCATGGTGAAAAATCGACCTATTAAGCGCACACAAATCATTTCGGGTAGCTGTCTTGGCAGTTGAACTGTCTTTTTTCCCGCTTCACAGGGTGAAGTCAACTTCCCTTTTCTGGTCTGGTAAGGCGAAGTTCTCGAACTTGGGGCGAAGAAGTAGCCTGAATCGCCCCCCCCCCCTCGGCTGATCCATGTCAGGTATCTTGATTTCATGTGTACCAAAAGGTTTGGAAACCACATTTAAACGAGGAATTAAAGTGTGTATTAGAGCTGTCGAATGAATTTGACGGAAATGCAGTTGCTTTGCCGTCACTGTTGAAGGAATAACGGTAAGTTTTTACAGATTTCCTGTGAAAGCTTCACTGGGAGGTTACTGTAAGGTGTGCGCTTATTCATATTTTTTCAAAAATAGCTTTGGTGTGCGCTTATAGGAGCATGTGCGGTAATTAGGGCGAATACGGTACATCAAGTAATCTGATTGGTTCAAAGTCAGAAATGGGTGTGGCTAAACTGAATATGCTGTAAGAGAAGGGTTAACCCTTGTCCTGCTGGGCCCGGATATGTCTTATCTTTGAAACAATGAAGATCCAGATCAGATGGCTTCTGCATCTGATCGGGATCTTCATTGTTTGTCATTCAGCTCATGAATTTGTTGCAATAATTTGCATCAAGTAATCTGATTTGCTGATAATCAGTAGTAGGTGTGCCGTATATAAATATTCAGCAGGTCAAGGGTTAATGTATCCATGTTTTTCTTCTGTCTTCAGTTGCATTTGGTTCCTGGTTTGATCATACTGTTGACTTGGAACAAACAGTACAAGACAGCCCTGATTATCCTATACTCAAGATCTGCTATGAAGAAATGTCCATGGTTGGTAATTTCATAAAATGCTCCAAGCATTTACAAATCCAAACATATTGTTGACATAGTCAAAGTCAAAAGACCTAGACCTGTAGGGTCAGGCTCTCTTAAGTGCATGTGTACATCTTAAGGGAGGTAATTCTTACAAAAGTACATTAACCTCCTATTTTTGTCATCCACTATAAAAGAAAAGAACTTGAAATAAAGGAGCAAATTCTTTTGTTTAATAATAGACCCCTATTTTTTAGGGGCTCAGTTTATAGGAAATAAAAAGGAAATTCCAAGTTGTCTCCCTTGAAAAATACTTGTGCTTTCTTTTAGCCAAGATAGATTTGTTAATTTATACACTTATGGTTAATGGTCCACAATAATGTATAGAAGAAGAAGAAGAAGAAGTAGGAGAAGAAGAAGAAGAAGAAGAAGAAGAAGAAGAAGAAGAAGAAGAAGAAGAACGTATTCACCTCATAGTAGATACTAGGTCAATGGCATGTTTTATCCCAATCTCAGATCGAGATGCTGTTTTTCTTTCTTGAAAAATTTTCTAAACACTGATCAGGATCACTTCCATAATGCCTAGTAGGGTTTATTTACATTGTTTGTGCTTGGACTGGTGGTAAATTTTATAGAGATCTTGATTTCTTTGGTGACCAGCAACTCATAAAACTGGAAATTTTAGAATCAAGTTTTGAGATGAAGAATTTTATGTTTCTGATGAACACTTGTAGCCTGATGCCAATGCTTCACTATTAACCCATTGTATGTGGGGAAACCCCTAAAGGGGTATCTTGGCAAACAGTGCAGACCCAGATCAGATGTTGCAGAACGCGGCGTCTGATCAGGGCCTGCACTATTTGCTAACAGAATTTTCCATCAAAAAATAAAATAAACTAGAAAAAGTGTCCATAGGACACGGATGCCCCCACCAAATGCCATTCATAAAAAATATTACAAATGTACTTCAAATCAATCATAAAATATATGCATCAAGGGCAGATAATCCAAAAACCAAAAATGCAAGAGTTGTCTTCCTTGTTCATGACACATCGTCTCAGTGTGATGAATGCACCTGTGAAGTTTCATAAATATATTCCATACGGTTTAGGAGTTATGGCCCGGGAAAGGTTTACTATATGGTACTAAGTCAAGGGCAGATAATTCAAAAACCAAAAATGCAAGAGTTGTCTTCCTTGTTCATGACACATAGTCTAAGTGTGATAAATGCACCTGTGGAGTTTCATGAATATATTCCGTATGGTTTAGGAGTTATGGTCCGGACACGACATACCATTTGACTATGTATGGATGTAAGTCAAGGGCAGATAATTCAAGAACTAAACAAACAGGAGTTGTCTTCCTTGTTCATGACACATCGTCCAAGTATGATGGATGCACCTGTGAAGTTTCATGATTATATTCCATACGGTTTAGGAGTTATGGCCCGGACACGGTTTACTATATGGTACTAAGTCAAGGGCAGATAATTCAAAAACCAAAAATGCAAGAGTTGTCTTCCTTGTTCATGACACATCATCTCAGTGTGATGAATGCACCTGTGAAGTTTCATGAATATATTCCATACGGTTTAGGAGTTATGGCCCGGACACGGTTTACTACCAGTATATGGTACTAAGTCAAGAGCAGATAATTCAAAAAACAAAAATGCAAGAGTTGTCTTCTTTGTTCATGACACATTGTCTAAGTGTGATGAATGCACCTGTGAAGTTTCATGAATATATTCCATACAGTTTAGGAGTTATGGCCCGGACACGGTTTACTATATGGTACTAAGTCAAGGGCAGATAATTCAAAAACCAAAAATGCAAGAGTTGTCTTCCTTGTTCATGACACATCGTCTCAGTGTGATGAATGCACCTGTGAAGTTTCATGAATATATTCCATACGGTTTAGGAGTTATGGCCCGGACACGGTTTACTATATGGTACTAAGTCAAGGGCAGATAATTCAAAAACAAACCAGAGGACCAGTGGTCCTGTAAACGCTCACCTGACACCTGGTCCTGGTGTACATTTTAATGTTTTTATATATGTATATAGCCTCAGAGCAGGGGTACACAACTTGTGGGGACAAAATTTTGATGTCTAACAATGTGATACTTGGTCTAAGGTCAATGAATGACCTTGACCTTTCTTACCCTAAGATCTTCATGTATTCAGTTACTTTACCTAATCTACAAATTTTGGTGACACTGTCTTCAATGGTTTCCCTAAATATCCATTATTTTCACTTTTTCCTATGCAAACTTTAGCCTAAGTCAGCAAATTTGACATTACTGTAAAATAGGTCAAGATCAACCCAGGGTCACCATTTGAACAAATTATGATAGGCCCAAGTACCATATGCTACATGCCAAGTTTCAAGGCCATTGGCCTTACGGTTCTTGAGAAGAAGAATTTCGAAGTTTCTTTACCATATATGGGCGTGGTGGCCATCTTGGTCATGTGATCTAGACAATGTTGGCAGCTTTTCATTTGTTCAACTCCCAAAGGCTCCATATTGAATTTCACTTCAATTGGCTCAGTAGTTTCTGAGAAAAAATGTTTGAAATATGGAACCTGCGTGACCTTGGTCTAAGGTCAATTAATGACCTTAACCTTTCTTACACATAGATCTTCATGTATTCAGCTACTTTACCTTATCTACTAATTTTGGTGACACTGTCTTCAATGGTTTCCTAAAAATCCATTATTTTCACTTTTTCCCATGCAAAAGCCTAAGTCGGCAAATTTGACATTGGGGTCACCATTTGTACAAACTATGATGGGCCTGAGTACAATATGCTACATGCCAAGTTTCAAGGCCATTGGCCTTACGGTTCTGGAGAAGAAGAATTTTTAAGGCTTTTTACCATATATATAGGCGTGACGGCCATCTTGGTCATGTGATCTAGACCGTATTGGCATTTTTTCATTTGTTCAACCACAAAGGCTCCATATTAAATTTCACTTAAATTGGCTCAGCAGTTTTGGAGAGAAAAATGTTTGAAATATGGATCCTGAATGACCTTGGTCTAAGGCCAATGAATGACCTTGACCTTTCTGACCCATAGATCTTCATGTATTCAGTTACTTTACCTGATCTACAAATTTTGGTGACTCTGTCTTCAATGGTTTTCCTATAAATCCATTTTTTTCACTTTGCCCCATGCAAAAGCCTACTTCGGCAAATTTGACATTGCTGTAAAATAGGTCAAGGTCAACCCGGGGTCACCATTTGTACAAACCATGATGGGCCCGAGTACCATATGCTACATGCCAAGTTTCAAGGCCACTGGCCTTATGGTTCTGGAGAAGAAGATTTTTGAAGGCTTTTTACCATATATGGGCATGGCGGCCATCTTGGTCATGTGATCCAGACCCCGCGAACAAACTTTCGTTCCCCCATCCCACTGAGGCTCCATATGAAATTTGGCTTTGATTGGCCCTGCAGTATAGGAAAAGATCTTTGAAAATGGTGGACGGACGGACGGAGGGACGGACGACGGACCATGGCTATACTATAAGCTCACCTATGAGCCTAAAGGCTCGGGTGAGGTAAAAATGCAAGAGTTGTCTTCCTTGTTCATGACACATCGTCTCAGTGTGATGAATGCAACTGTGAAGTTTCATGAATATATTCCATAAGGTTTAGGATTTATGGCACGGACACAATGTCACCGGACGAACGAACGAAAGGATGGACAGGCGTAAAACTTAATGCCCTTCCACTATTCTTCGAATAGGCGGGGGCATAAAAATGAAAAATTAGGCCTGACACCCCTTATTTGACAAATGGACTACATCAAGCAATTACATCAAGCAAGTGCCATATCACAGTCAAAAGGAATTCAAAGTAAGGATGCACTACTCTTTCCCTTAATAAAGTTGACAGGAATACATGGCTGAGATGTCTATTTTCCATGTTCAAAGAGCCATGGCTCTAAAAGAAAGTAAACTAGAATTACAATTCTCATTTTCAGTTTTTGGGGGCCTGTGGCCTTTAAAATAAAGTCATGGTCTTCAAAATCTAATCATCCCTTAATAAAGTTGACAAGAAACATGACTGAGATGACTATTTTTAATGTTCAAAGAGCCATGGCTCTAAAAGAGAGTGAACCAATTCTCATTTTCAGTTTTTGGGGGCCTCTGCCCTTTAAAATAAAGCCAAGGTCTTCAAAATCTTTTCAAATCTTTGGTCAACTGAAATGATATATTGTACCAAGTTAGACCACATTTCACTGATGTGTTCATGAGATTGGGTGCAGACAAGCCATCTTTGGCCCAAAATTGACAGTTTGTAGGGGCCTGTGTCCTTGAAAATAAGGTCTCAAAACCTAACGGCTGTTTTCCCCCATCCTAGTGATGTAACCATGCAAATTTGGTCAGATTCAATCATTAGGTTCAGGAGATACTGTGCTTCAAACAGACCACATGATAGAAATGGCTATTTTCAATGTTCAAGGGGTGATAACTCCAAAAGTAGGAAAATCAGAGTTATGGTTCATATGTTCTGGACGTCGCCTTAGGGTGCTCTACATATCTGTGAAGTTTAGTGAAAATATCTCAAATGGTATCAGAGTTATGGAGCAGACACGAAACTCATAGCAACAGTTATATTCAAAGTTCAAAGGGCCATAACTCCAAAAATAGGAAAATCAGAGTTACGGTTCATATGTTCTGTATGTCGCCTCATGGTGCTCTACAAATCTGTGAAGTTTCATGGAAATATCTCAAATGGTATCGAAGTTATGTAGCAGACTTCATGTCTACTATGTCTACTATGATAGAAAAGGCTATATTCATAGGGCAACTACTCCAAAGGTAGGAAAATCAGAGTTAAGGTTCATACATTCTGCACCTCATCTCACAGTGCTCTACATATCGGTGAAGTTTTGTGAAAATATCTCAAATGATATCAGAGTTATGGGGTGGACACGAATCTATGAGGCGCTGATGGAAGGACACTCAAAACTTCGGCGCATAAAACAATACCTCATAATGTTTGAATGGGGGAGCATAAAATGTTAAAATACAAACAAAGGTGGCATATTTTTTTTTTTTTATAAATCTGAAGACAAAAACTTTTTAACTGCTCATAAATATTAAAATGACAACCACTGGCATTTTAATAAATAAAAGCAGACAAATTTCATGCTCACTTGAGCTGAGCATGAAAAAAAGTTCTATAACCTTGAGCCCAGTATTATATCCATGCAAATGGTGAAGCATTGTTGGGGTCCAAAGCAGAAACCATGTTAAACAGCCATATTTGGTAGATTCCAATACAAGAGTACAAATTATATAGATAAACAACCATCAACCATATAATTTTGCTATGTAATCTATGCATTTTTGGGACCCATCATTTAACCTTATTGTATCTAAAATTATGTTATAATGAACAACGTAAACCCTTATCCACCACTACCTTTGCAAACAGTGAAAAGCCAACTGATCAGGATATACACTGTTTGTCATTCAGTTTGTGAATTTGAACGAAAACAATATATCATGTAATCTGATGGGCTGATTGTCTTTGTTTGATTTGAGGTTTAACATCCCCGTCAACACTGTTAAGGTCATTTTGGAGACGTTGCTTCCAATTTTGTGGGACTTTTACCCGGCATTAAGATGAAATGACATCTCAAGCCCTGTCGCCCAATGAAACCAATAGGATTTATTAACATGGACGGTCCGCCTCGCACCCCGGTTCCTGGACAGGCTTAGATCCTCTAAGCGATTTACCAGTACTAGTGTGCGGGCCGGATTCAGATCTGCGTGGAAGCATCATGCAGCCCATATATTTCTTTAAGCCCCTATGGGCGGGGGCCTAGGGCTGATTGTCAGTAATGGGTGTGGCTAATTAAAATATTCAACAGGATAAAAGTTAAAAGAGGTTTATGTCTACTAGTTTAACTTGAGTTGGTTTAAATATTTGATAAACAGGATCCAGCGAGCCAGGTCCAAAGACTGGCCAAGTTCCTTGGCGCCAAGTCTGACCCCAAGTTTATCCAGGATGTATGTGATAAGTGCAGCTTCACTAAACTCAGAGACTCGTACAAACAGAAGAAATGGACTCATGACAAAGATGTGGATCCAAATAAATTTGCATTTAGGAAAGGTAGGGATTTCTTTTTCTCCTACTTCAAAACAGGTGTGATACAGGATACATGTCTTACAAGATACAGATTGTAAAAATAATTAGTCATTTATAGGCATTGACAATTTTTATGAAAACTTGCAGGTATAGATTATTATCTGCATGAAAGAGTTTAATAGCCCACCAAACAATATTTTAGGTCAAATCAAGCTGGACAGACTTTTCCTCAGCAGGTTTAGACTTAACTTGTTAACCAGTACAGTAAACAGTCTTTCCCCAGAAACTGACAACTGCCTTTGTTAAATCTGTGGAAAAGGGACAATGACTGTAAAAGTAACCACATGATCCTCTGATGCTTATCTGACTGAACCCATGTGGACAGCTTAAGAATATAATGTTATTAATCAAGTTACAGGTCCAAGGTCTGCTGTATTGGCACGAGGCCGAAGGCCGAGGCCAATACAGCTGACCTCGGACCTGTAACTGGGTCAATACGAAATTACTTGATTAATGACAATTTTATTAATTGACACAATTAAAAACATGATTTATGATTTTTGAATATTGGTTGACCTTGTGTAATACAGGATAATCAATTAATAATGACTAGTAACAACTGCTTTCTGTTTTGAATCATCACCTGTGGTACTATGTTATTATCTTCCAACAAAATTACCAGTATTATAATCTCATTCTTAACTGGAGTGAGTGTGTTTGAGTTTTACATCCCATCAACAGCTAAGGTCATACGGAGACAGGACCTCGGTTAAGACTCATCTGAAAGCCTGAAGAAGTCCGGGATCAAACCCATACCCCTGGTTTATCTGGAAATGCGTAAAAGAGACTTAGGCAAATGGTGCAGTCCCAGATCAGACCCTGTTAAGACCCTGTGCAGAATGGGGCATCATTATGTGCCATCTGATTCTGTGGCATCTCATCTAGGTCTATAATGTTTGCTCAAGCCTATCTGTGCAAATACGGTACACATGGTACACATAGCTACACATTGTAGATCCAAATTAGGCAGCTCATTTAAAGCTTTCTCATCAGGATCTACACTGTTTGTCATCCTGTAAATGATTTTGACTAAACTTCCTACATACAAGACCTGATTTTTCCAAATTCACACATGTAGGAGTTCAAACTTGACAGAGTTAAGGAATAATGTATCTTATTTCTTCATTAAACACTTGCACTGAGAGTTCTCCATGAGGCAATTCTAACAAATACTCACAAAATATGTTCTTTGTAAGGAACAATAAAAATAACTCTTTATAATTGTTATCATCGTAAAAAATCCTATAAATTGGGACACCTTGAGGACTTGCTATAATTCTCCTAAAATTTACAAATTTGTTTCATGATCCAGCAAGGAGTCCAAAAGGTCCAGGCAGAATGGTAGTCAGTGTAGACCTTGAACAGACTGCTCTTTCATGAACAGTCTGATCTGGGTCTGTTCTGTTTGCTAAGGTCTATCTGTCCCAATACCCTCAACTTACCAGACTTGTTCTAAATTTGAAATAAAACTTACTTACCTCAAGAATACGGGACATTTTGTCCACCCTGTCAAAAAAGCATGGGACGTTTTGTCCACCCTGTCAAAATCGTGTGGGACGTTTTGTCCACCCTGCCAAAAGGATGTGGGGCGTTTTGTCCACCCTGAAAAAATGATGTGGGACGTTTTGTCCACCTGGTCAAAAATGGCATGGGACGTTTTGTCCATGGGACGTTTTGTCCTACATTCTTATTTACTACCTGAAGTTGCATCTAAAAATAACTGGATGAGTGGCAAACAGTACAGACCCAGATGAGATGCCGCATTCTCGTTTCTTTATTTGAGGGGCACTGATGAGGTCTAATTGGCCAAAGCTAGGTAGTCTGACCCAGAAATACTTGTCCACTCCATACTTTTCAGTTCTGTGGTGTATTCTTTACTTCCAAAGGATAATCCTTTTATAGAACATATTACACTATTGGCTCAGGCCTGTCTGATGGAATACAATAAAATTCTGCTATTAAGACCATCTAAAATTAAGATTAAATATGATTCTAACTAGAATTTGTTTTTCTACAAAAACACAGATGTCTCCCCCGTTTTTGACTGCTAAGTATAACCTTGACATTGGAGGTATTGAGCTGGGTCTTGTGTGCAACACATCATCTAATGAAGATAAACATTTCTGCATAGTAACTTTAAAAATGTTCATAGAAAAATAAAAAAGTGATTAACCATACACAAAAAAGCACTTTTTTACCTTTGACTTCTAAGTATGGCCTTGACCTTTGAGGTACAACACATCGTCTCATGATGGTTAACATTTCTGCCAAGTAATTTCATAATCCATCAAAGAATAAGGAAGTTATTGACTGTCCCTTTTTTTACCTCTGACCTCTAGGTATGACCTTGATATTGGAGGTATGGACCTTGGGTCTTGCACATGACTCATGGTCTAATGACGGTGAACATTTCTGCATGGTTACTTTATAAACTCCATACAGAAATAAAAAATTTAATGACTGGACACAAAAAAAAAAAAAAAAAAAAAAAATTTACCTCTGACCTCTTAGTATGACCTTGATCTTGGAGGTACCGACCTGGGTCTAGCGTGCACCACATCTTCTCATGATGGTTAACATTTCTGCCAAGTAATTTCACAATCTATCCAGGAAGAAGAAAGTTATTGACTGAACACAGGTGATGCGGGTGCCTCAATGATCCGTGACCTTGCAGCTGCAATCATCCGTGATGGGAAGGTACCCTCTGACTGGGAACAGAGTTTCATTGTCTGTCTCTACAAGGGCAAGGGCGATGCATTGGAACGGGGCAACTACCGTGGTCTCAAGCTGACAGAACAGGTCATGAAAGTCTTGGAGGGGATTGTGGATGACCTCATTAGGCAGTTGGTGTCCATCGACGATTCCCAGTTTGGCTTCGTCCCAGGAAGAGGCACAACAGATGCAATTTTTGTTGTCCGACAGCTGCAAGAGAAGTATCTGGCGGCCAACAAGAGACTCTACATGGCTTTTGTAGACCTGGAGAAGGCATTTGATCGAGTGCCTCGGAAAGTCATCTGGTGGGCACTAAGAAAACTTGGAGTGGACGAGTGGATTGTGAAACTGGTCCAAGGGATGTACGCAAATGCTCGGAGCCGTGTCCTCGTTGGTGATGGTTACAGTGAGGAATTCGAGGTGAAGGTGGGTGTTCATCAAGGCTCTGTTCTCAGCCCACTGCTTTTCATCATTGTGCTTGAAGCCTTGTCATGCGAGTTCCGCTCTGGAGTCCCCTGGGAGGACCTGTATGCTGATGACCTTGTCATCATAGCTGAATCCCTTGAGGAATGTGTCAGGAGGCTCTTAACTTGGAAAGAGGCAATGGAGGCGAAAGGGCTGAGAGTGAATGCAGGAAAGACAAAGATCATGATCTGTGGTACAGGTCTGGACCTCTTGCAGAGTACAGGCCAGTTCCCATGCGCTGTATGTCGCACTGGAGTTGGCAGCAACAGTATCTTTTGTAATGGCTGCAAGTTCTGGGTGCACAAGAAATGCAGTGGGCTCAAACGCTTGATAGAGGACCCTGAGTACAGGTGTACACGGTGCCAAGGAACTGCACGCCCCTTAGATGGCAGACCACAGAGGGAAGTTCAAGTCGGATCAGACAAGCTGGAGGTTGTAACTTCCTTCTGCTACCTAGGTGATATGCTCTCTGCAGGGGGTGGTTGCGACCTTTCAACTACATCACGTGTGAAAACAGCCTGGAAGAAATTCAAGGAGTTGCTACCAGTTCTCTCTTCCCGCCACCTCTCGTTCAAGACACGTGGCCGTGTGTATAGCTCTTATGTGCGGAGCGCAATGCTCCATGCCAGTGAGACATGGCCATTGACAAAGCCAAACCTCCAACGTCTACAGCGAAATGACAGGGCAATGATCAGACAGATCTGCAATGTCAAGCCACAGGACACTGTCACCATCAGGTCCAGTGAGTTACTGGAGCGTCTTGGCATTGAGGACCTGGACCTCATCCTGAAAGAGAGAAGACTTCGCTGGTATGGACATGTGGAACGCTCCAACGGTGCAATCAAGACTGCCTGTGACATACAGGTAAGTGGAAAGCGGGGGCCAGGAAGGCCCAAGATGACCTGGAAGCAGCTAACAGAAAGAGATTGCAGAGAATGGAAGCTCTCTGCTATCGATCCTCATGATAGACAAGCCTGGAGATCTGGTGTAAGATCTGCCATGCGTGCAGCAAGCCAGCTACCTGGAAGGGGGCCCACTTATGTGGACGTTGCCCCTGTACCTGCACGTTAATCAAAAATCCGTTGATGATGATGATGATGACTAAAAAAGGCCCCTTTTTGTCCTTTGACCTCTTAGTAAGTGAGTGAGTGAGTTTTAGTTTTACGTCCCACCAACAGCTAAGGTCATATGGAGACGGGACCTCGGTTTAAAGACTCATCAGAAAGTCTGGAGAAGCCCGGAATCGATCCTGCGATGCCTGGTTTACAAGGCGAGTAGCGTAACCACTGCACCACGGAGGCTTCACCTCTTAGTAAGACCTTGACATTTGAGGTACCAACTTGGGTCATGCATATAACATATCGTCTCATGGTGGTTAACATTTCTGCCAAGTAATTTCAAAATCCATCTAAAAATAAGGAAGTTATTGACAGAACACAAAAAAGGCCCCTTTTTTACCTTTAACCTCTATGTATGACCTTGACCTTTCAGGTACCAAACCGGGTCATGTGTGCAACACATCATCTCATGGTGGTTAACATTTCTGCCAAGCAATTTCAAAATCCATCTAAAAATAAGAAAGTTATTGACCTAACACGAAAAAAGGCCCCTTTTTTACCTTTGACCTCTATGTATGACCTTGACATTTTAGGTACCAAACTGAATCATGCATGCAACACATCGTCTCATGACAGTTCACATGTTTGCCAAGTAACTTCAAATTCTATCTACAGTACGGCTCAGGTATTTGAACCGTTTTTCTTTTTCATTCTGCGGACAACTTTTTAAATCCGCGTTTTTCCGCCGAATGGTTTGAAGTAAACCACTCTGAGTGAAAATATTTTACTCCAAGTTATGCGCTCGATATTCCGAGGAAATTCCACGGACCTCGGAGCTGACCTGTGATATTCGGAGTGTTTGCGAGTATTTGCGAGTGGTGATTAATTTAATTAAACTGTACAGGTAAGTTTGACAACGGGATGTATCAGAGGCCAATAATGGCGGCCGAAACCCGTCAAAATTTCGCTGACAGTTATCACTTTGATTATTTGTTTCTCAATTGTCCGATAATACTTCACATTAAAATTATTAAAGAATGAAAGACAAATGATTATATTATATCAATATATGTTTCTTTTTTGAAAATATAAAAATTACATGGGAAAATTTTGAGTTCAAAATGACCGATTTTGCAGTTTATAAAAAAAAGCCAATAATGGCGTCCGAAACCCGTCAAAATTTCGCTGAGTTATCACCTTTGATTATTTGTTTCTCAATTGTCCGATAATACTTCGCATTAAAATTATTAAAGAATGAAAGACAAATGATTATATAATATCTAAATAATTTTCTTTTTTTGAAAATATCAAAATAACATGGAGAAATTTTGAGTTCAAAATGATTGATTTGGCAGTTTAAAAAGAAGCCAATAATGGCGGCAGAAACCCGTCAAAATTTCGCTGACAGTTATCACATTTGATTATTTGTTTCTCAATTGTCCGATAATACTTCACATTAAAATTATTAAAGAATAAAAAACAAATGATTATTTTATATCATAATAATTTCTTTTTTTGAAAATATAAAAATTACATGGAGAAATTTTGAGTTCAAAATGACCGATTTTGCAGTTTAAAAGAAGCCAATAATGGCGGCCGAAACCCGTCAAAATTTCGCTGACAGTTATCACATTTGATTATTTGTTTCTCAATTGTCCGATAATACTTCACATTAAAATTATTAAAGAATAAAAAACAAATGATTATATTATATCATAATAATTTTCTTTTTTTGAAAATATAAAAATTACATGGAGAAATTTTGAGTTCAAAATGACTGATTTTGCAGTTTAAAAGAAGCCAATAATGGCGGCCGAAACCCGTAAAATTTCGCTGACAGTTCTAACTTTTGATTATTTGTTTCTCAATTGTTCGATAATACTTCAAATTAAAGAATGAAAGACAAATGATTATATTATATCAAAATAATTTTCTTTTTTTGAAAATATAAAAATTACATGGAAAAATTTTGAGTTCAAAATGACCGATTTTGCAGTTTAAAAAAAAAAGCCAATAATGGCGTCCGAAACCCGTCAAAATTTCGCTGACAGTTATCACCTTTGATTATTTGTTTCTCAATTGTTCGATAATACTTCACATTAAAATTATTAAAGAATGAACGACAAATGATTATATTATATCTAAATAATTTATTTTTTTTTGAAAATATAAAAATTACATGGAGAAATTTTGAGTTCAAAATGACTGATTTGGCAGTTTAAAAGAAGCCAATAATGGCGGCAGAAACCCGTCAAAATTTCGCTGACAGTTATCACCTTTGATTATTTGTTTCTCAATTGTCCGATTATACTTCACATTAAAACTATTAAAGAATGAAAGACAAATGATTATATTTTATCCAAATAATTTTCTTTTTTTTGAAAATATCAAAATTACATGGAGAAATTTTGAGTTCAAAATGACCGATTTTGCAGTTTAAAAGAAATATTTTGTCCTCGCATTTTGAAAGAGTTTTATTGAAGCTTTTAGCTCTACTTCTAGATATTTAGATGATTTATTAAATATTGATAATACCTATTTTGATGGTTTGATCAGTCAGATTTACCCCCTAGAACTTCAGTTAAATAAAGCAAATTCTTCTGATACCGAGGCCCCGTTTTTGGATTTACATCTATCTATTGTAGATGGATTTGTTTCGTGCAAAATTTATGATAAACGCGATGACTTTGATTTTGAGATTGTAAATTTTCCTTTTTTGGATGGTGATGTTCCTCGTGCGCCATCCTATGGCGTTTATATTTCGCAATTAATTCGATTTGCTAGAGTGTGTAGTCATGTAACTGACTTCAACACTCGTAATAAATTATTAACGGCTAAACTTCTTAATCAGGGTTATCGGTACCATAAACTACGCAAAGCCTTTTCAAAATTTTATAGACGCCATTCTGATTTAATTTCAAAATTCAATATTGGACTTAAATCTCTTCTGCAACAAGGTCTATCGGAACCCGAATTTTATGGTGACTTAGTATATAAATTCAGAAAAATATATAACCGCAATGACTTCAGCACCCAATTTCGTAAAATCATTCTTCGATATAAAAAGATTGGGTACAACATGGATATTATACGACAGACTGCATGCATGGTAGTTAACCCAATCACGGTTGGCAACTTTGCTTCCCTCTTTAATTGCACGCCGGTGGGTCAGGCCTCAGATTCTATGATGGCTCCAACGTAAAGGCTTATTGAAAATTAAAGAGATAATGTTGGTTGGTGCCTGATGCTCTGTCTCTGGTCGGGCTCATCGGAGTCTAACTGTTGGTTTTCTTTTGCTCCAGCATTTCAGTGGTTTCTTGCTGTCGAGTCCTCACCGTTGTCTCACCTCTGTGGTTCTTTGATTTCTGTGTTCACGGAGATGTTGCACTGATGAGTTAGGAGGCCTTCATGCGGACTGAACAAATTATTTGTCTAAATCGCGACGGAAGTAAGGGCGAGGATTGTGGCCACGTAAAATCGATTTAAGCCCCCCAGTGGAAATCTTCCACTGACCGTTCCAAGGCGGCTCTTCTGTAGCGATTTATTTATGTTGTTGTTTGTTACTTACTGTGCGTATCACTTGTGTCTTTTAATTTTGGATGGCCATATGGCCATTTTGTGGGAAAGTAACTGTCCATATGGCCTTCCTTTGTTTAGGTTTCCATTATGGTCTGGTCGCTTAATGTTTGTATTTCTTTCCCTTTGGTGTCTTTTATGGATGGAGTAAGTTAATTGTATCAATTCCTGATCTTTGTTTTACTTCTACTTTTTATGTACTCGTCATGCCCAACTGATTCCCTTGTTTGAAATCACTGTACAGTTTCACACCCTGGGTAATTAGTGATTACCTCTTTGTTGACTTTTGACAGCATTTACATTGCAATAATTACCAGTGATATATATTATCTTATAATTATATACAAATATAATTTGTTTGTTTTGTTTGTTTGATTTGAGGTTTAACGTCCCCGTCAACACTGTAAAGGTCATTTTGGAGACGTTGCTTCCAATTTTGTGGGACTTTTACCCGACATTGAGATGAAATGACATCTCAAGCCCTGTCGTCCAATGAAACCAATAGGGTTTATTAGCATGGACGGTCCGCCTCGCACCGCTGTTCCTGAACAGGCTTAGATCCTCTAAGCGGTTTACCAGTACTAGTGTGCGGGCCGGATTCAGCTCTGCGTGGAAGCATCATGCAGCCCATATATTTCTTCAAGCCCCTATGGGCGGGGGCCGCTATACAAATATAAATGATGGTAAAAGAACATTAAATAAACCAAAAAAAAATGCCTAGGTATTTCGTCAAATTCCTCCGAGTATTTCCGCATAACTTCGCGAGAAAATATTGCCTCCAGGTACGATATTACGACTCGGAATAATTTCGCGAAACTTCGTGTACCGCATACTTAGCGCGGACCTTGCGAGTGTTTTCGAGGAGTGTCTGCCGATATATATACACGTACTTGGAACAATTCCGAGTGTTTTGGAAAGTACTTGAAACGCCAAGATTCGGAATAAAGAGTTTTTTTGGTTCTTATACCTGAGCCGTACTGTAAATATAAGCAAGTTATTGACAAAACCCGAAAAAAGGCCCCTTTTTTACCTTTGACCTCTAAGTTTGACCTTGACCTTTGAGGTACCAGCCTGGGTCATGCACCCAACACATCGTCTTATATTGGTTAACATTTCTGCCAAGTGATTTCAAAATCCATCTCAAAACCAGAGGACCATTGGTCCTGAAGACCCTCACCTGACAGCCTTAGGTCTAAAGGGCTAAGGGACATGCATCCAAGGTCCCTCTAGACCTCTTATGGATCTAAGATCCATGTCACCAAACGTGTTTTAATGTTCTGTTTTTGTCCTCTGATAATGATATTTCGGAGATTCGTTATAGTAAACAAAGACAAGGATTGATGATTTCTTTAGCAAAAGTTGCTTATAAATTTCTTGAAACATGTGCCACAAAAATTTTGAAAATCGGTTCACTATTAAAAAAATTATGACCAAAATAAGATTTGAATTGAGATTTTACATTGAAAGGGGAGATAATCCATGATCATAAAGTTTTGATTCTGGAATCTTTTTGGCCTCGATTTAAATGTTTAGAACTTCATGATGTGTTTTGCATCATTTATGATTATTTCAGTTATTTAGTAACAGTGTATGAAGAAATTGAAAGTTTGCAGGGAAATATTTACCTCCCTTGCTAGCAATTTAACAATGGAAATTTCCCTATTCAAATGTGTTTTTGGTTATAAAATCCTTATTTGTCAACAGATTTTCTAAATTATTGCAACGCTAGTTGTTTTAAACCTTATTCTTTATCCTGATGTAAATTTTATTGAGTTTTTTCTGAAAACCCATTATCAAAAGAGAAAATGTCCACATTAGTATATAGAGAAAGAATAAATATGGTTAATGGGTGGGGAAATATTACGCATTTTATTAAATGATGTGGGTAGGGCATGCCCCCAGGGGCCCAAATTAAGGTCCATGTCACTAAATGCATCTGGCTGTATGACCAAGTGGTCCTTAATCACATTCCTGACTCTTGAAGATCAGTTGGAAAACTTTTGAGTTTGAATTTTCAGTTAAATTTAGCCAAGATAAAGCCTTAGATGAGCTAAAAGGTCAGGAACAAGAAAATATATGGTTAATGGGTGGAGAGCTAAACCATTTCTAAAGGGGGTGTCGGCCCCCAATTTAACCTATGGTGTTCAAAGATCCATGTAACTAAATGCCCCTTATCACAAGAAACAAGAAAATATATGATTTATGGGAGGGGATCTGAACAGTTTCTGAGATTTGATGCATTTTATGTAATGCAGGGGTGGGGCATGCCCCCAGGGTCTCAAGATGCATGTCACTTAAAGCCCCTTAGAATATATATTGTTTATGGGTGGGGATCTGAACAGTTTCCAAGATATTGGGCACTTTTTGAAATGAAGGGGGTGGGGCATGTCCCCGGGGGACCCCCTAGACTCCCAAGGTCCATGTCATTAAACATGCTTAATCACAAGGAACAAGAATATACATATGGTTTAGGGGTGGTATTCTCAACCATTTGCAAGATATCAGCCATTTGACTTTTTCCCATACAAATGCCAATGTGACCAAATTTGACCTTGGCATAAAATAGGTCAAGGTCATATCAGGGCAATTCTTTGAACAAACTATGATGGGCCCCGAGTCCCGAGGCTACATACCAAGTTTGGTGGAAATCGGCCCAGCGGTTCCAGAGAAGAAGATTTTTGAAGGTTTTTTTTTTAAGGGACCTGGTGGACCCCATGTCAATAAATGCGCCCTATCTTAAGGAACAAGAATATATATGATTTAGTGGTGGAATATTGAACGGTTTGTTAGATATAATGCATTTTCACTTTTTCCCATACAAATGCATATGTGACTAAATTTTACCCTGGTATAAAATAGGTTAAGGTCATCCGAGGATCACCATTTTAAGAATTTATGATGGGCCCACGTCCCAGATGCTACATACCAAGTTTCATGAAAATCCGTCCAGTAGTTTCAGAGAAGAAGATTTTTGAAGGGTTTTAACCATATATGGGCATGGCGGCCATCTTGGTTATGTGACCCAACATCATCAACTTAATTTACATGTCCTTCTCCCATAAAGCTTGCATATGAAATTTGGTCAAAATTGACCAAGTAGTTTCCCTGAAAAATAAGTTTAAAGTTTGACATATTAAAAAACTTGACCCAAGGTCACGGAATGACCTTGACCTATAAATCTCATATATACTTATTTACTCATTTAGCTGATGTCATCTACCAACTTTCAGGCCAAAGGCTGCAACAGTTTTCGAAAAATACACCGTTTTCACTTTTTGCCATTCAAAAGCCTACCGGTATATTACCATATTTGACCTTGGCATAAAATAGGTCAAGGTCATCCAAGGGCCATTATTTGAACAAACTATGATAGGCCCGAGTACCCAAGGCCACATACTAAGTTTGGTGAAAATCGGACCAGTGGTTCCGGAGAAGAAGATTTTTGAAGGGTTTTTACCATATATGGGCATGGTGGCCATCTTGGTCATGTGACCTGGACCCCGTGAACAAACTTTCGTTCCCCCATCCCACTGAGGCCCCACATGAAATTTGGCTTCAGTCCGCCCAGCGGTTCCAGAGGAGAAGATGTTTGAAAATGTTGACATACATACACACACACACACACACACACACACACACACACACACACACACACACACACACACACACACACACACACATACATACATACATACATACATACATACCATACATACAGACAGACAGACAGACAGACAGACAGCATGACCACCCTATAAGCTCACCAATGAGCCTACGGCTCAGGTGAGCTAATAAGAAAGTTATTGACCAAATACGAAAAAAAGACCCCTTTTTTTGACCTTTGACCTCAAAGTATGACCTTTGCGGTACCGACCTGCCTCATACGCACCACACATCGACTCATGGTTGTTAATAATTATGCCAAGTAATTTTAAAATCCATCTCAAAATAAGAAAGTTATTGACCAAATACGAAAAAAAGGCCCCTTTTTTTACCTTTGACCTCTAAGTATGACCTTGACCTTTGAGGTACCGACCTGCCTCATGCACAACAAACATCGACTCATGGTTGTTAATAATTATGCCAAGTAATTTTAAAACCATCTCAAAATAAGAAAGTTATTGACCAAATACGAAAAAAAGGCCCCTTTTTTGACCTTTGACCTCTAAGTATGACCTTGACCTTTGAGGTACTGACCTGCTTCATGCGCACCACACATTGTCTTATGGTTGTTAATATTTCTGCCAAGTAATTTGAAAATCCATCAGAAAATAAGAAAGTTGTTGACTGGACAAGATTTTTCCATGCATATATACAAACCGACAAACTTCCAAGGGAGATAATTCAAAAAGTATAAATGCAAGAGTTATAGTTCTTGCACACTGCACGTCGTCTAATGCTGATTAATATTTATACGAAGTTTCGTGAAGATAGCTCTAACGGTTTTCAAGTTATAGAGCGGACACAAATGTGTGACAGACGGACAGATGGACAGACAGACAGACAGACACCCGGGGGAAAAACAATATGTCTCTCCGAAAAAAAAATTTTCGGGGGAGACATTAAAACTTATTGAGAAGGTTTCAGTTATTCTATGTGTTTCCTACACCTAGTGACTTGTAATTAGACACCACCTTTGGGACTGTTCAAAAGTGGTCTTAAAGACCAATTTTGAACAGTCCCAAAGGTGGTCTTAACATAGGAATTTCACTGTACATAATGGTAAATATGGTATTCATACCAAATACCGTAATGATCCTAAATATTGGGACACAGACTTAAGCAAACATTGCAGACCCAGATCAGACATGCTAAGATTAACACTCTGTGTTTCAAACTACCCCTATTTCAAAAAAATTTTCTTTGTGCTTTCATTAATTTCTTCATTCATAGACTGATCCTGTTCTATTCTTAGGCAAAGTTGGAGACTGGAAGAACTGGTTTACTGTGGCTGAGAGTGAGCAGTTTGATAAACTCATAGAGGAGAAACTGAAAGGATTTGATAGAGATTTCATCTATGAATGACTTGATAGACCCAAGAGATGGTACAAATTCTTTCTAGCCAGTGTATGTTGGAATCTTCCCCATTATAATAAGGAATCTATTTAAAAAATTTAGGGGTACCAGGTGTAGATGAAATTAGAAATTGATATAAAAACAGTTGAACTTCCTGTTAACAGTGAAGTACCTCTGATCTGGGCTTGCATTCTTTGCCAATGACCCATTTTGGGGTTTCCTATATAATATGGAGAAGCCATCTGAACAGGATCTACATTGTTTGTCATTCAGATTGTGTCAAGAGAAGATAATGTAACACAGACTTAGAATTGGAGCACAACCAGATAGAATGCATATACTGTTTCTTGCAGATTTTAAAAACTAGAAATGTGTCCAGACGACACAGATGCCCCCGCCAAGGGCCCCGCCTCACCCCAAAAATCCATGTTGCAACAAAATTTTCTAAGTGTGTGACCTTGTCATCAGGAACATTTGTGAGAAGTTATATTGAAATTGGTGAAAAAATGTAAGCGCTAGAGCAATGACAAAATTTTTCTAAAAATAGCCACAGTGACCATGACCTTGAAAGTCGAAATCGCTCGAGATATTGTCATAAGGAACATTTGTGTTAAGTTATATTGAAATCAGTGAAGAAATGTAAGCGCTAGAGCGATGACAAAGATTTTCTAAAAATAGCCACAGTGACCTTGACCTTGAGGTCATGACCTTGAAAGTCAAACTCGCTCGAGATATTGTCATAAGGAACATTTG
Organism: Lucinisca nassula; assembly: GCA_963580285.1. NCBI lineage: Eukaryota > Metazoa > Mollusca > Bivalvia > Lucinida > Lucinidae > Lucinisca > Lucinisca nassula. The sequence continues at coordinate 43,236,079 of OY757014.1, forward strand.
TGTGAAGTTATATTGAAATCAGTGAAGAAATATAGACGCCAGAGCTATGTTGTGCGAGGGGATAATTTAAAATTTTTAAGTCTGTGACCTTTACCTTGAGCTCATGGGCATGGGTGGGGGTATCGCTGAATAAAATGGACAGGTATCTAACATCATACCAAGTATCAACTCAATCCATCGCACAATTTGGAAAATATTAACCCTTAAAATATCTAATTAAAAATTTCTAAGTCTGTGACCTTGACCTTGAAGCCATAGGCATGAGTGGGGGGGAGGGGGGGGTAATTGCCAAATAAACATTTGGACCTGTATCTATCATCATAGCATACATAAGCCAAATCCATAATATAGTTTGGAAAATTTGAGCTCTTTAAAATCTTTCACATTAAAATTGTCTAAGTCTGTGACCTTGACCTTGAGGCCATAGGCATGGTAGGGGGCATTGCTGAATAAAACATTGTACCTATATCTATCATCATATGAACCAAAGCCATCATAAAAGTTCAGGTTCTACCAGGTACAAATACCTTAACTGGAGTCTTTAACATGGAAAATTTCTAAGTCCATGACCTTGACCTTGAGGCCATGGGCATGGGTGGGGGTATCGCTGAATAAAACTTTGGTCCTATATCTATAATCATACCAAATATGAACCAATTCCATCAAATGGTTTGGAAAATATGAGTTCTAAAATGTTCAAGTCTACCTGTTACAAAAACCTTAACCTGAGTATTTAACATTGAAAATTTCTAAGTCTGTGACCTTGACCTTGAGGTCACAGGCATGGGTGGGGGTACTGCTTAATAAAACTTTGGACCTATATCTATCATCATACCAAAGATGAACCAGTTCCATCAAATGGTTAGGAAAATATGAGTTCTAAAAGTTCAGGCTCTACCTGTTACAAAAACTTTAACCTGAGGTTACAGGATCACGTACGTACGTACGTACACACACACGTACAGACGGACGTACACATGTACGCACGTACAGAAAACCGAAAAACTATATGCCCCCGGCATCATATGATGCCGGGGCATAATAAATGAGACTTACCTTTAACAAAGGGAAGGTGAACTTTGAAAAGAATAATCTTGCCCTAAGGCTGTAAAACATTTTTCATGCTCAACTCATCAGGGCATAAAATTTGTCTCACTCAGATATATTGAAATGCCAACGTATGTGGACATTTTAATATTTATGAGAAAGATAAATAATATTTTCTACTGTTTACTGATGTGCGAAGGAAAATTACCACACTTGCTTGCATTTTAACCCTCATCCTGCTGTTCACAACAACCCCTATCTTTGAAAACAGTAGAAGCCATCTGATCAGGATCTACACTGTTTGTTTTTGTTTGTTTGTTTGATTTGAGGTTTAACGTCCCCGTCAACACTGTAAAGGTCATTTTGGAGACGTTGCTTCCAATTTTGTGGGACTTTTACCCGACATTGAGATGAAATGACATCTCAAGCCCTTTCGCCCAATGAAACCAATAGGGTTTATTAGCATGGACGGTCCGCCTCGCACCGCGGTTCCTGGACAGGCTTAGATCCTCTAAGCGGTTTATTAGTACTAGTGTGCGGGCCGGATTCAGCTCTGCGTGGAAGCATCATGCAGCCCATATATTTCTTCAAGCCCCTATGGGCGGGGGCTTCTACACTGTTTGACATTCAGTTTATGAATTTGTAGGAATAAATTACATCAAGAAATCTGATTGGTTCAAAGTCAGAAATGGGTGTAGCTAAATTGAATATTCAGCAGGACAAGGGTTAATTTTTATGAGCATAATAAATTGCATGCTCAGTTGAGATGAGCATGAAATAACTTTTATAGCCTTATTGAGAAAGGGAGAAAAAGATATAGTAGTTGAAGTGATGAAAAAGAGATAGTGGGAAGAAAGAGGGAAAATGAACAAAAGTGAAGAATCAGATGATGTATATACCGGAACATGTGAAACTATTCAGTAAAAAAAATTCCGATATTTTATATTTCTGCTCAAACATAGATTGTGAGTACTCGTTTAAACTGCTTCTGTGAGGTGGTTCTAACAAGTACCCACATTGTGTGTTTTGGAGCAGCAATAAGAAAATAATATATACCCCTATAAACCCCAGTTTTGCTATACAAAAATGGGGTTTAAGGGGGTCAAAAATATATAGGCATGTTTTCGTGTTGGATAGCAGGTCTTGCCAAGCTGTCAGTCAATATTTGCTGAATGCCCTGGTGATGTAAGATACCTGATACCTTTGCCTAACCAAAACGCCCTAAAAAGTACAGTAAAATTTCTATATTAAGACCACCTTTGGGACTGTTCAAAAGTGGTCTTTTAGACCACTTTTGAACAGTCCCAAAGGTTGTCTCTTATTAGGAGACACCGGGCGTAGAAAACACAAAGAAAGAATAACTAAAACGTTCTAAATGAGCTTTTAAAAGCAGATTTTGTCTTAATTTTAGGTGGTCTTAATAGCGAAATTTTACTGTATCTAAATATTTACGGTAAATAAAGTAAATTTGTTGCTGTCGAAAATGAAACTTATCTACTATAGGGCAATAAATGGCAGAAGAAACAAAGCCTTATTTTCATTTCTTTTTTTTTTTTTTTAATTTTTCATAATAGACTTACTGCTTTGATGAAGTATTTATGATACATATGTGTATACCCTGATGCATATTCAAACCCTTTTCCTGCTGAATATTCAGTTTAGCCACACCCACTTCTGACTTTGAACCAATCAGATTACTTGATGTAATTTATTTTTACAAATCCATAAACTGAATGTCAAACAGTGTAGATCCTGATCAGATGGCTATCTAATCTGGATCTAGACTGTTTCCAAAGATAGGGGTTGTCGTGAACAGCAGGATAAGAGTTAATGTCAGAATAGGAAACTTCTTAACTAAACAAGGGAAATTAATTATATATAATTCTTTTATTGTTTCAAATTTTAATTACTGCCCCTTAGCCTGGCATTTTTGTAGTGCATCAAGCACAAATAAAATTGAAAAAATTCAGGAGAGGGCACTACGGTTCATAAACAATGATTATACATCTTCTCTTACAGACCTGTTAAAGCAGTCAAAAACTACAGCACTACATGTAAGTAGACTTAAACATATGGCCTGTGAGGTCTTTAAAATTGTTAATGGGCTCTCGCCTAAATATATTCAAGACCTTGTCAATATCAAGGCTACAAATTACAATTTTAGATGTGACAAAAAAGCTGAAGTGCCCAGAGTCAACAGTACCAGGTATGGCCAAAGGTCTTTTAGATTTGAGGCAGCCAAGGTATGGAACAGCCTTCCAAATGAGCTTAGACAGGCAGAATCCTATCCAGGATTCAAAAGGCTGCTCCGTGCGTTGGATGACCTTGGATGTAAGTGTCCTTTATGCCAGACATAATTTTTTCTTAGTTACTCTAGAGATTTTATTTCTTATCCTTACGAAAGTACGCCTGTTCTGATGAGGGATTATTGGTGTTTTTTTTTCTCTTTCTCTGCTTGGGGCTTGGATTGTGGCTGCTCGCTGGGGTCGCCTCAGTGGGGCGACTGTAGCGAGTACCAGCAGTCTTTGCTTTGTGGGGGATTAGGAGTAATATGTATGCCCCTGGCATCCCTTTTTCTACTTAGTGGGAGTGGGGTGTAGGGGGGACGGGATTGCACAGGCGTGTTTTTGTGATGTTTCCCCAGCTGAGCTCTTGTTGTTTCGCTTTCGGACAAGATCTCAATTTAAACTGGACCTAGCCCATTTTTATTCAGTCTCTATTCAGTCTCTATGTTCTTTTAATGTGTGTACACGTTTATATGTACTTTAACATTCATCTTTTTCAGCCATCTGTGATTATATATATATATAGTTTTTTTTTATCTTGAAATGCATGTTTCTGTGATATTTGTTATTTTACATTTGTTTGTCGAAATACAAGCCCTACTGGGCTTATGTTAAATATGTTGCTATATTCGACAAAAAATAAATCTTCTATGTCTATGTCTATGTCTATGGATACAATGAATAAACACAGCTACATGTACTTAAACCTTATCATGCTGTTCACGACAACCCCTATCTTTGGAAACAGTGTAGATCCAGATCAGATGGCTTCTGAAGAAGCCATCTGATCAGGATCTACTCTGTTTGACATTCAGTTTATGAATTTGTAGCAATAAATTACATCAAGTAATTTGATTGGTTGATAGACAGAAATGGGTGTGGCTTCAATGAATATTCAGCAAGATAAGGGTTAATAAATAAATATATCAACAGTTTATAAACTATCCTGTAAATCGGTGACAAACGAATAAACATTAACTTTTTATTTGTATTAAAACTAATGACTGAAGTAACGAAATAAAAAGTTTATAGCACAAAGTCTGTTCAATGACAGTCGTAACAATGTGTATTTACATTTTATGCAGCAAAATTGCACTTTCTAAAGAACAAATAGCTACAGCTAACAAAGATACAGGCACTACAAAGACAGCAACATCACTAGAAATTCCAACAACCATTAGGAAAACCTGCCCGTGTGAAACAATGGTGTCCAACGTGGTGTCAGAAATGCTAGGTAAAATTGGAACATCTTTCTTAATTCTGCTTTCAACATAGACTGTGGGTACTCGTTAGAACCGCCTCAATAAGGTGGTTCTAACGAGTACCCACAAAATGAGGTGGTTCTAACGAGTACCCACAATCTATGAATTTCAGCAAAAATAAGGCAGGTACTGTATACTCCCGTAAACCCCAGTTTTCTCTATATAAAGTGGGGTTTTAGAGGGGTCTTAGTTTTACAGACTTGTTACGTGATGACCATCTACTGTCTGATCACTATCATATTGTTCACTGCATGGATAGTACAATACTTTGAGTTTCTATATGTAACCCTTATCCCGCTGCATAAATTAATTTAGCCACACCCATCTACAGTTCAACCAATCATATTATGTAATGTAATTTATTCATTCAAATTCACAAACTGAATGACAGTGTAGATCCTGATCAGATGGTTTCTGATCTGGATCTACACCTTTTACAAAGATAGAGCTTGTCGTGAACAGCAGGATAAGGGTTTCAATTTCAAGACTGTTGCTGGTGTGCTGAGCATATCGGTTTCATTGGTGTGCTGAGCATATCGGTTTCATCTTTACCTCAGACCAGTGGTTCAAGACATTGCAAGCTTAAGAGCTTGTTAGCAGCATCTAGCAATTAGAATATAAAGGTTATATTTTTTTGGAAAAAAAAAAAAAATCTCTGTTTTTGAAAATGCAAAAAATACTCAGATCTTTTCAGCATTTTTTTTTTGAGATAGTATATTTACCATCTCAAATCAAAATTTTAATGTTGCATTAAATAATGATGTGAATTTTGAACAACTGGTTCCTGGTTGAAAACCCATTTGACAGTTTCCTAATGTTTCAGCTCAACTGATATACATGTAGTAACCACAAATACCCAAAACTCGGGGAATGCAATGTTTGCCATTCCCTTATGGATAACTTTGTTTTTACATGTTACCACACCACAGGATAAAAAACAAACTTGTTTCTTGATAATTACAGAACTGAAATGTTTAACTTGCGAGTATCCTAACACTTGAAATGATTATGGCAAAATAACCTATTATACCCTTACAAATTTAGTGGGGTATATAGGAATCACTCTTTCTGTCTATCTGCTCAGTGTAGAACTTTGTAACCCATTGACCCAAAAAGCTCTTACTTTACTTGGAGGTTGCCAAGTGTTATGACCTTCATTCAAGGTCATCATTTAAAGATCAAGGTAACGAGATATTTTTGTATCAAAATCATGTCCAGACTTCAATTTTTAACCACTAAACATCAGAGATTCATGCTTTTCACAAAGATTCAATTCTAAAGAATGCATGTACCATAATTTATCACCGACACCAAAGTGACCATAACATGATCAAAAGCTGGCTTTATGCTTTTTATAACGTGTGAGGGACCCTCCAATGCTTATCTATGCTTGCTTAACATGGTCATCAGCTCTCCTGGCTCTTTGCCTAAGGGATTGTCCATGTTATCAAACTTGTGCAAAACAAACATTTTATGTGAAAGCAATGAGGGTGTAACCAAGTCTGCACATATGTGTAGGCTTGGGTGTATCCCCACTGTTTGCCTGTGGAAAAAATACTCGTTCATAGGCCAATTCATTTTTTTCTCAAGTAGGAAAGCATGTTATACACATAAACCTCTTTATATCACTTTGTTTTAACACAGATGGGGTTAAAGCTGGATAAAAATGTATAGGTTATATGGAAAAAAAATGAAGATAAATGACCTTTTTTTCCATATAATCTACACATTTTTGTTTGGATATAACATGGTTGTTTGACACACACACTTTCTGCTTTGGACTCAAACAAAATTGTTACAAAGAGGGTGTGGTATTCTCATATGGCACAACCTTATCTAATTTATAGACTTAAAACTTACTTTAATGACATGATAACAGAATTAAAACATACAACTAAACATACAAGTCAGAACATAACTAGAAATGTTTTCAGAGGAAAACAATGTCCCCCACCATAAATACTCATTTAAAAACCATTTGGCTTTGAAAACTAGGTTAAGGTCGCCAAACTCAAGGTGCATACCAGCCATTTTTGGCCAGAAACAGACAGTTTGGGGGAGTCTGTGACCTTAAAAAGGTAAACCTCACCAAAATCTTATCAAATCTTTGGTAGGTTACAATCTATATTGTACCAAGTTTGACCAACAGTCATCAATTCTTACATGAGATAGGGTGCAAACGAGCCATTATTTACCAAAACTTGAAAATTTTGGGGAGCCTGTGACCTTGAAAATAAGGTCATAGTCTCCTAATGAATTCAACTCTTTGGTAGGTAAGGTTGCGTTGATATATTGTACCAAGTTTGACCAAATTTCATAAATTGGTTCAAGTGATAGGACACAGACAAACAAAATTGACAGTTTTAGTGGGGAGGGGGTGGGCCTGATCCCTTGAAAATAAGATCAAGGTCACCAAAATCTAATCAAATTTTTTGTAGGTTGCAATGTTGTATTTTACCAGGTTTGACCAAATTTGAATGATTCATTCATGTGACAGGATGCAAACAAGCCATTTCCGGCCCAAAATTGACAGTTTTTGGGGACCTGAGCCCTTGAAAAGAGCATCAAGGTCACCAAAATCTGATAAAATCTTTGGTAGGTTGCAATGATATATTATATAAGTTTGACCATATTTCGTCAATTTGTTCATGAGATAGGGTGTAGACAAGCCAAAATTTACAGTTTGGGGGAGGGGAGTTGCCTGTGCCCTTGGAAATAAGGTCAGCGAAATCTAACCAAATCTTTGGTAGGTTGCAATGATATATGTTACAAAGTTCTACTAAATTTCATTGACTTGTTCATGAAATAGGGTGCAGACCAGCCAAAATGGACAGTTGGGGGGGGGGGGCAACATTCTACTAAATTCCATTGATTTGTTCATGAAATAGGGTGCAGACCTGCCAAAATGGACAGTTTGGGGGGGGGGGGGAACATTCTACTAAATTTCATTGACTTGTTCATGAAATAGGGTGCAGACCAGCCAAAATGGACAGTTTGGGGGGGGGGGCAACATTCTACTAAAATTTCATTGATTTGTTCATGACATTGGGTGCAGACCAGCAAAAATGGACAGTTTTGGGGGGCCAACATTCTACTAAATTTCATCAATTTGTTCATGAGATAGGGTGCAACCCAGCCAAAATGGACAGTTTTGGGGGGCCAACGTTCTACTAAATTTCATTGACTTGTTCATGAAATATGATGCAGACCAGCCGAAATGGACAGTTTTGGGGGGGGGGGGGGGGCAACATTCTTGTAAAATTTCATTGACTTGTTCGTGAAATAGGGTGCAGGCCAGCCAAAATTGACAGTTTCTGGGGCCAACATTCTACTAAATTTCATTGACTTGTTCATGAGATAGGGTGCAGACCAGCCAAAATGGACAGTTGGGGGGCCAACATTCTTCTAAATTTCATTGATTTGTTCATGAAATAGGGTGCAGACCAGCCAAAATTGACAGTTTTGGGGGGCCAAAGTCCTACTAAAATTCATTGATTTGTTCATGAGATATGGTGCAGACCAGGGGGGGCGGGGGCTGAAAATAAGGACAAGGTCATCAAAACCTAATGACTGTTTCCTCTCATCCCAGTAATGTAACAATGCAAGTTTGGTCAGAATCCATCTATGCGCAGCCGCCGACACAAACGGGATCCATATCTCCTCACCCTTGTTGATTGGGTGGTGGTGCATAACTCCAATATAAAAATAAATAATAGTCTAACGAACAAATAAAACATACTGGAAAGGATGTACAAAGCTTGTTCTAAAGAACAAAATAATAAAACTAAAATTTGAGCAGGATAAACAAGATCAAAGATGTCACAATGTCTGTAAAAAAAATTAATAAATATATATGGCTAC
>OY757014.1:43244556-43315485 GCA_963580285.1 Lucinisca nassula
ATATACCCCTTCAGTGAGCTGATATGCAGTAGCCCGGCGTTATGTATTCTCGCGGTACCAGATGACTGGCGACAAGCAAACGTTACCCTGGTCTATAAAAAAGGGGAAAAATATGATGCAGCAAATTATAAACCAGTGTCGCTAACATGCATCTGTTGCAAAACCCTGGAGCATATATTAGTAAGCGAATCAACAAGCACTTAGCCTTTGAGAGCATTCTTGCTGACTGTCAACATGGTTTCCGGAGTCAAAGGTCTTGCGAAACGCAGCTTGTTCAATTTTACCATGATATTGTGAGCAATCTGGATGGGGCCATAAACCGTGGCCACAAACAGACTGACTTGATCATCATGGACTTCACTAAGGCCTTTGACAAGGTATCTCACAGAAGGCTATTACATAACTGGAGCCCTATTGGATAAGAGGATCCACACATAGGTGGATTAGCGCATGGCTCTCTGGGCGCTCACAACAAGTTGTACTTGATAGCCAAGCGTCTGATCCAGTCCCTGTTTTATCTGGAGTCCCCCAAGGTTTGGTCCTTGGACCGGTCCTTTTCTTGGTTTTCATTAATGATCTCCCCGATATTATCAGGTCCTCGGTCCGTTTGTTTGCTGATGATTATGTCCTGTATAGGAACATATATTCTCCTTCTGACTGTCTTATTTTACAAGATGATCTGGATCAACTTGCACAGTGGGAGGCCGATTGGCAAATGAAGTTCAATGTGGCCAAATGTCACTCAATGAGGGTGTCACGACACCCTCCGGACAAGCAAATCAAGTTTGACTATACACTTCACCAGCAAATTTTGGAGCATGTTCAATCCGCCAAATATCTTGGTATTACCATCACTGACGATCTTGATTGGGGTCATCATATCTCTGAGATTACATCTAAAGCAACTAGGACTTTAGGATTCCTTAGACGGAACTTGGCTTTTGCACCTAGGCAGACAAAGGATGTTGTATATAAAACATTGGTTCGCCCTCAACTTGAATATGCATCACCCATTTGGCACCCCTATGTTAAAACTCAGACTCAGCAGATGGAGAAGGTGCAGAGGACAGGTGCTCGATGGACCCGTAGGCGATGGCGCAATAGAAGTAGCGTCGGTGACATGCTTAATGAGCTAGAGTGGCCGTCCCTGGAGGCCCGTCGTGAGCAGTCCTCTTTAACCTTCTTCTACAAGATACACTCTGATTCAGTGTCTATTAATCAAGATTGGTACTTGACATCTGTAACAGTGTCGACCCAAACAAAGGCATCAAAAGTAAACGACTCACAATATCTTAGATACCAGTCCTATAGTGATGCCCGGAAGAACTCGTTCTTTCTTAGAACCATTCCCCAATGGAATAGTCTTCCCTCCTCTGTGGCGAATGCCAAGTCCGCAGAAAAGTTACAGTGTAAGATTGAGACTCAGAGGTATGCGTTTTAGGATACCTCTGTTATGCAGATTGTAAATAGTTTTAAGGAAGCATCCAGTGCCTCTCTTTTTTTTTTAGCTGAATTCTAAATTTAGCCACCCAAACAACTGAGGTAATGGCCAAATATGACCGACTCAGTATACGAAGATAGATAGATAGATAGATAGATAGATAGATAGATAGATAGATAGATAGATAGATAGATAGATAGATAGATAGATAGATAGATAGATAGATAGATAGATAGATAGATAGATAGATAGATAGATAGATAGATAGGGCACAGGAGCTTGACGTAATAAAATTTAAAGGGCTTGACCCTACGTTTCTTTTTTTACATAGAAACGTAGAGATCAACCCTTTCATATTGCAATACGTCAAGCGTCTGTCAGATAGGGGGCGAAACGTCCCGGAAACTGAACGACCCTGATGCTTTTCGGGCTACTTCGGGTTGTTCCGGGTCGTTTCGCCCTGAGTCGTTTCGCCCTGATTTTGTGGTGGGTCGTTTCGCTCTTACCTGGTGAGTCGTTTCGCCCGTGAGTCGTTTCGCCCGTGGGTCGTTTCGCCGCAATTATATTTTAAGGGAGTGACAAACGGAATGGACAGATGGATGAATGAATAAATGGGATAATGGATTAGTGCGTTGGTAGATGGACTGACGTACGGATGAACGGACGGCATTTTGAATATACGGAGACAGACCCACCTAATCAGGGCGAAACGACCCACTGGCGAAAAGACCCAGGGCGAAACGACCCTGGGCGAAACGACCCATGGGCGAAACGCCTCCTGGGCGAAACGACCCGAGACCACTTCGGGTAGTCGCCTTACCAAAACAAGTCATGTGACCATCTAACCACTCAGCAAAATGGCGACAAAATTTCTACAGTTGATAATTTTTGGTGTTTTGATTATTCATATTGCATGTTTAGGGGTTTTTGATAAGATTCTGCAAGATGTCAGCCCATGCAAAGATGTTTGCAAAAATACTTACAGTCCCCATACAAATGAGAAGGTAACTGCTGCTCGTAATTTTACTCCTTTCAATAATTTTATTGACCCAGTTTAGGTTCTGGGACAACTCGGCACATACCAAAATCGGCACATAACAAACTAGGCACATAGCAAACTCGACACATGACCATCTCGGCTTATGCAAACTCGGCAGATAATTGGCTGATTAGGCCAATTATCTATTGTTATGATAATAACATAACCAAACAAACAAATTAAAGCTACCTGTGAAATAGGGACCTACTAAATAGTGCTAGAAGACTTAAGGATATTCTGCGACCAACATGGCTGAAATAGCACAATATGCACTTGAAAAAAGAAATTATGAATTCGAGCATTAAGCAAAGGTCTCAGAAATTTTTTTCTTATAAGTGTAAAAAATAACAGGGCAAAGTTTACTCAAGACAAAACCACTTAAATATCTGAATTACTATAACGAGAGAAATGTAAAATTAATATTGCAATAAATGCTCGTTTGTTTTAGACTTAGAACCAAATTGTTTATGAATAAATAAAAAATATATTGCCACTTGTGTATGAGTAATTGCATGGTTTCTGGTCAACTCGTACCTAAGTCAACTCGTACCTTAGTCATCTCGTACCCGAATTTGGTCAACTCGTACCTTAGTCAACTCGTACCTAAGTCAACTCGTACCTTAGTAAAAATAAAATTTGTTTTGGGGTAAGTTTGGCTTAAGTACACATATATACAGGTCAACTTTATGGTCTATGCAGACTCCTGATCCTTTTCCCGACGATGAAGACGATACATAGTGTGTGCATGACGCCATTACGCACGTGCGCCAAAATGGCGCCTTTCATGTGTATGACCCCCATATCCCTTTAGCCAGACATAATTTATGGGTGCTCGTTAGAACTATCCCTGTGGGGCAGTTCTAACGAGTGCCAACAATCTATGCTCCAGAGGGATGTGATTGGTACATAACACGGTAACAAGACGTTTCGCCCCCAAGACGTTTCCCCCCTGGTCGTTTCCCCCCTGGTCGTTTCGTCTCCTTTTTTGGACCCTAGTCGTTTCGCCCCCTAACCCTAGTCGTTTCGCCCCCCAAACCCTAGTCGTTTCGCCCCCAATGTTTTTTTCCTAATTTTTATATATAAAAGATATATGAGACCGAGAGAGAGATAGAAGAACATGTTCTTTGAATGGGAATGATAATTAGGAATTATTATAGTTATTTCCTGTCTTGTTCATTGTCGTTAATCACATTGTTTATTTGGTTTGTCACATTAACACGCAATTAATGCGATTAATGATGAGGTGTGAAAACACGCGCTCTGTGCAAAGTTAAACGTCTTTAATTATCGCTTAAGCACCTATACCAATATTGTTTTAAATTGGTCCGTTGGTTCATTAACAGAGTCGGCAAACAAAGATTAATGGTGAGTTGTTAAAAAATTATTTGTCTTTAATTATCTCATTTTTCAATTTAAATTGGGCGGCTGTTTCTTCAAGAGTGTCGGTAGGCAACAGTTGAAAAGACCTTGATCAGGCAACACGGTTTGTGGCGTCTGATCTGGGTCTACACTGTCTGCAAACTGGTGGGTCGATCATTTACACCAATAATTCCTGAACTGTAAGCAAATAATGCAGACCTTGATCAGGCAACATGGGTTGTGGCGTCTGATCTTGGTCTACACTGTCTGCCACACTGTCTGCAGACTGGTGGGTCGATCATTTACACCAATATGCAGGTCGATCATTTACACCAATAATTCCTGAACTGTAAGCAAATATTGCAGACCTTGATCAAGCAACACGGTTTGTGGTGTCTGATCTGGGTCTACACTGTCTGCCACGCCCAAACTTTGATTCGAGGCACGCTTCCAACATACCGCAAGTCAATGAGCTGTGGAACAACTATTATGCGGGAGAGATTTCAACAGCAAGGCTACTTAGGGGTTGCAGCCGACTGATTGGACCGACAAACGAAACCAGAGATGTTCCTGTGACCAGTCATGATGCAGTGTGAAATAATTGTAGGCCCTACAACTAATGAAAGAAAAAAAAAAAAATGAATGAAAGAAAGAAAGAAATAAAAAAGAAAAAAAAATAAAAAAAAGATAATAGAACAAAAAAAAAAAAAAAAAAAATAAGAATTTAAAAAAAAAAATAAAATAAAATAAAAAATATTAAAAAAAAAAATAATAATAAGAATTAAAAAAAAAAAAAATGGCCGGTATGGTTACACTATAATTTTGAAGCAATAGGAGCAGGTCTCAATAATTTTAGTGTAACAAGTCCTAGTCACATCTCCCTGAGTGGCCACTTTTAAGGCTGGCAACTAAGGATAAGTTATCCTTAGGCTGATGTGACAGGGCGATGATGCTACTTAAATATTTGCCTCTTAACAATGTTAATAAAAGTGAAAATTAGTCTATTACAGCCCGTCTCCGTATGACCTTAGCTGTTGGTGGGACGTAAAACTAAAACTCACTCACTAGTCTATTACATTGAGAAGTGGGCGAAACGACTCTGGGGGCGAAACGACTCTGGGGGCGAAACGACTAGGGGGACGAAACGACTAGGTGGGCGAAACGACTAGGGGGGAAACGACCAGGGGGGAAACGTCTTGGGGACGAAACGACTAGGGGAGGAAATGGTTTGGGGGCGAAACGTCCCGGATTCCATAACACTATGTTCAACATAAAACGAACTTCATATGTAAATATGTAAATGAAAATAAAGAGAAAAATATAATTGTATAACTTACATTTCATGCTCAGTTGCAAATAAAATGTAGTTATACAATTATAATTTGTTTGTTTGTTTGTTTGATTTGAGGTTGTTCTCATATATGCTCAAAACATAAATGTTGGCTAACATAAATGTTGCATATTCCTTATTACTGTTACATTACGATAACACAACCGTGCAATATGGTGCGTTTTTCACATCTCCAAAATGGCAATTTTTCTTACAAAATCCGTGTTTTTTTGTTTTTGTTTTTCTTATTTATACTTCAAACATAGGCTGTGATCTTTAGTTGGAACGACTCTAACGAGTACCCTCAACCTGTGTATTGGAGCATAAATAAATAAAGATAATGTATACCCCCGTAAACCCGAGTTTCTCTATATAAAGTGAGGTTTAGGGGTGTGCCCATTGCACAGACATAACCGGTTACATGTCGGCGAGTATAAACACAGTGGGATGTACAGGTAGCACAATAAAATAAATTCAGTTATTTATATAATTGTATTGCTTAAATTATAAACATTTGTTATACCGTAACTAACAAACTCTTAAATAAAAACAATCATCACGAATGCAAGCCTATATGAATTTGTCCCTCTTAAAACCCACTTTTATATATGCTGTTATCGTCATCACATTATATGTATATATTTATATCCTCAAGGGCTTTATAGCCTTTTGGAATTTTGAATAAAATTTCTTCTTCTTCTTCTATATAAATAATAAAACTGGGATTTAGTTTTAAGTTTTGTCGGAACAAAAACAGCCGCTCGCCGGCAAAATTAAAGCAATTAAAAACAGTCTATAATGAAGAACGATTAGATTAAAATAGTACCGATAATCGTTTTTTAACACCCACATTAATCGGTACACGATTAACTAAAGTGTTAATTAAATTAACCCAAATGGAATCTTCCATCTTATATATTTCAAAATTTAGGGGTGTCAGGTTGTGTTTTCTTCAAAATTTATTCGGGAAGTGGCTATACTTTTTCAAACAGCGTCCGCCCTGATCAGACGACGCCGCGCTCTGCGGCGTCTGATCTGGGCATTTAGTGTTTGACTACCCAAATGGAATTTGCCATCTTATATATTTCGAAATTTAGGGGTGTCAGGTTGTGTTTTCTTCAAAATTTATTCGGGAAGTGGCTAAACTTTTTCAAACAGCGTAGGCCCTGATCATACGACGCCGCGTTCTGCAGCGTCTGATCTGGGCCTGCAGTGTTTGACAAGGCATCCCTTTGTGGGTTTCTGATACTGAATGGGTTAAAAGTGAATAATAATAAAATAATAATAATAATAATAATAATAATAATAATAATAATGATAATAATAATAATAACAATAATAAAAATAATAATAACTAGAGCAGGTTGATGGCGCGCCATCGCATATCCCCACGTTCTGCGGCGTCGGATCTTGGCCTGCAGTGTTTGACAAGGTACCCCTGTGTGGGTTTCAGGGACGGAATGGGTTTAAAGTGAATAATACTAATAAAATAATAATAAGAAGAATGAGAATAAAAATAATAATAACTAGAGCAGGTTGATGGCGCGCGATTGCAAATCCCCGCGCTGTGTAAACCATGTTACAATAAAAGGACCCAAAGTACTTCTTTCTGGCCTCCGGTGAACTCAAGACATGTCTAGGGGCAAGTTATAACCCATTTCAACTATTGTTCGGCAAAAAATAGAGTACCCCCACCAACCCCTGGGGTACGAGTTGACCAAAATAGGTACGAGTTGACTAGGGGGTACGAGTTGACCAAAGAACGGGTACGAGTTGACCAAAAACAGGTACGAGTTGACTCAGGTACGAGTTGACTTAGGTACGAGTTGACCAGTTACCAATTGCATAGGGAAGGTGCACCGGGACATATTTTTTCATAAAACAGCTCCAAAAGCGAATAATTAATTTTCGTTCACGTGGTGTGTAGAAAATTTCGAAACAAAATTCATCATGGCCGAACATCTGGGGATGTGTTTACACGCAAGTTCACACGTTCGTATTGACGTAACCATGACGGGATCGCCAAGGTACTTGATGTAATCTGAAACCCCAAACATACACCTTTAAAACCACACCATTCGATTTTCACATAGAAACTATCAAATACTAACATTTCAACAATACATTTGTTGTGTTACTCTGTGTAAAGTTTTTCGGCAAGGAGCCGAGCAACACCCTGGCTAAAACATAAGATTAATACGCCACGGCACTTTTTTATCAGCGAAAGATCGAGTTATTTTTCGTCATATTTACATTATTGTAATGAATTTATGTACGTTATGAAATCTTCTTTTAGGATTCCAGTGGATGTCACCGGCAAAGAAAGATTATACACATTTATTCAATAAATACTTTTGAAACTACTTTTCATCCGCGATTGGTCTGAAGGGAGACCACTGTTATAGAAATGCTGGTTTCCGGATGGAGCCGAGTACTTTAATTTTTAACAAGTTTGGCTTTTACAAGAATTTTGTCATCGCTCAAAACGAGATAAATGTATCGTGGAAAAGTGGTTCAGTGTAGCCTACATTTACTTTGGCAGCATTTTCAGGCTAAATTTATGTCCAGACCAGCTCAGTCCTGCTCACGCACACTTATAAACGGCACAGACCGGTCGTTAGGGAAGAGTGATGTTGTAAACGCCCAAAGACGTAGTCAAAGAATCTTGAACCAGATATGAAGCCGGAAACCAGATTGATGTCACAAACTGTCAATTTTTCATGGAGGAAAATAATGGTCGCAGCGACAAGTTTCAATTGTTTTTATAAATATTTATCTTTAAACCACAACCATTTTTCGTATCTTTCGCCTTTACATATTCAGTAAGTTATTTTACACCCCCTGATCAATATACTGCATATCGATCCGTCAGTATTTTATGAGAATCCTCGTGCAAGTCGTCGGTTACAAATGTAAACATTAGACACGTGTGAGAAGTATACTCCACCACCTAGTTTTACAAAATAGTGACACAGCATTAAACATGATTGTATTGCATTTTTTAGATATAAATGATATGTTTTACAAAATTATATAAAGTTAATGGAGATTTTAGGCGAAAGAAAATTTAATAACAACTTTAAAATCACAGTAGCTAGTGTTAAAGATTGGTCTTAATTTGTTCCCTTTCTTTTTTTCTACCTGTAAACATTACACAGGTGTGTTCAGTAAGCCACAAAAATAAACTTACCTGCATATTTATCCCAATGAATGCAAGTTTATCTCTCCATACACAGAAAGGACTTCTTTTATTGTGTCAAGAAATGTGTAAAATAAAAAGACAAGATTTTTTTCCTGAACACAAAACATGCCTTGGTTGAAAACACTTTATTTGAATTTAGTGCAGCTAATCAAAATTTAGATTCCTGGTGCACCTTAAGGAAACATGTAACTACTCAGTGATTTCTTTTTGTCATTGGTACTTGTGGGAATTTTCCAGTTTTGATACACAAAGTTTGGCATTTTTCAGGTGAGTGAAGAAAAAACTCTGAACAATATTTTACTTTTCTAACAGGTATTTAAATAACTTTAAGAAATCAAGTTTATGTTGCAATTATATTAGTTGGCTAAAACAAAAGGGTTGCATTCAATTTCTTGCATATTCAGAGCCACTGTCATTTTTGCTCATTTGTCCAGGCGGCCATGTTGAATGTCCTTAATAAGACAAATTTTATATCAATATTTAATGGAGTATATCTAAAAAAAAATATGAAGCTTTTTTCAATAGAATTATTTAAGTTGGTTCTTAAATTGACCAGCGAATAAAGCTTTAAAAATGGGTCCATAGAAATACCAAAACGCACCAAAACACCAAAACGCACCTGTATTTACCAAAACGCACTGTCAATATTGGATTTTTGGACGGGTTTTTAAAAAAAATCCGTCCTTTAAAATAGCGATGTCCGGGCGGGCGGGCGGGCGTCCTGCGGGCGGGCGGGCGGGCGGGCGGGCGTCGTCCCAGGTTTACCTTTTGGTTAACCTTTTTTCAAAGTGATATTTTTCATCTATTCTGCAGCAGATTGTTTTAATATCAGGACTGATGCATAAGTGGAGGTACCGCTTTCATGTATTATCCATAAATGGCGCAAAAGACTAAAATTTTGGCGGAAATTGTCATTTTTCAAACTTGCGTTTTTCAGGTTTACCTTTTGGTTAACCTTTTTTCAAATGCCAGTGTAGTGGATAGAGTGCTGGACTACGGATCCTATTGTTGACTATGAATCTGAGGGGCGTGAGTTCAAACCCCGGTGGAGACATTTTTTTTTTTTTTTCTGTTCTTTTTTTTTTCTGTTCTTTTTTTTCTGTTCTTTTTTTTTTCTTTCTTTTTTCATTCTTTTTTTTTCTTTATTTTTCTTTTCTTCTCCATAAACACATATGAACAATTATTAACTTCCTCCCCTGATAGTTGCTAGTAATAATACATACATGCATGCACAGGCATGGAATTTTCTTTTCTTTTCTTTTTTTTTTTTTTTCGTTCTTTTTTTAGCTCACCTGAGCACAGTGTTCTCAAGGTGAGTTGATGTCCGTCGTCCGTCAACAATTTCTTTAAACGACATCTCCTCCTGGGATAATGGCCCAATTTCAAAATTATTTTACAGAAATGTTCATTGGGTGACCCTTTTTCAAAATTGCTAAAATCAGTGGCCACTAGAGCTAAAAATAGAGCTAAAAATAGAAAAAAACTTTTTTTTTTTTTCTTCGTAAAACACATAAACAAATCCCCCCCCCCCCTCACACACACAAATAGTTGTTACTGGGTTAGGATATTGCATTTGTTCTGTACATACATGCATACTTAGTTTTACATACATACCCTACCCACCCCAACCTACCCTAGCATACCCTACCCTACCCCACAACCCCACCCCACCCCCATCCCAAAACAACCCCAATCCACCCCCAACCCAACCCCATCCCACCACTCCCCACCTTACCCGACCTCACCCCATCCCACCCACCCACCCAAGCCCACCCCACCCAACAACCCCACCCCGGCCCATCACACCCAACACCCCACCCCACCACAAATTCCACCCCGCCCCACCCGACTCCTAACCCATTCCACCCCACCCTACCCCACACCAGCACACCCCACCCTACCCCACCCATGCCACCACCATCCTAACCATACTGAAAAAAAAAACCCGTCCATAATGCCATTAGGCATTTTTCTTGTTCTATGTAGGGTAGGGTGAATTCAGCATTTGTTAAGACGATTAGATTTATGATGCAATAAAATATGTTTATACTATACTATTAGACGGTAGCGTGCACAATGAAGACTGATCAGACTGCGCACATGCGCAGGCTTTTCCGAGTTTTCGCTGGGCGCACATGTAAATGGTAAGAAATACTGTGCCCCGGCTCATTTTTTATTCGTAATTGGCCATTATATATTAGAGGGTTATTGGTTTCTTTTAATAACGTGAACCTTTTATTTTGAACTTTGATACTCAGATGTTCATTTTGGGTTGTAGATAATGTATCTATAATGCGCATAAACTGATATTTCTAGTGCGTTTTGGTAGTTGTTTTTTTTTTGTCGAGTTGCGTTCTCTTACTTGAATGGTGTAAAGATGTCAGTGGAATAGCATCTGTATTTACCAAAACGCACTGCCAATATTGGGATTTGATGTGCATTGGTAAGCTTGCCTTTTATCTTGAACTTTAATTCACAGACTTGTTAACATGATGGATCAGACTGCATTCCTGGGACCATGACCCTGATCTCGTACACTTGTCGGGGCCCACTGAGACCAATAAAAACTGCGGCATTCAGAAATACTTTTTTCCGCATCAGAGTGACGTTCTTAGAAAAATCCAATATTGACAGTGCGTTTTGGTAGCGTTTTGGTAGGAACTGCTGAGCCCTGGCTCAAATGTATAATATGTATAAACGCCTATATTTATTTATATCCTAAATATATATTATATATAGATATATATATTTCTTTTTAAGTGTCTAATCCTCTAATTCACCCTACCCTACATAGGAAAATCCAATATTGGCAGTGCGTTTTGGTAAATACAGGTGCGTTTTGGTATTTCTATGGACCGTTTAAAAATGTCTAATTTATCAGCATTTTCTGTTACTGGTGAACACGATACTTTTTAATGACAGATTCAATCTGTCGTTTCTAGCTATCCTGCGTGTTGAAAAGTAGTTCCGGCTTTCTTACGACTTTCTTCCGGCTTTCACCGCCAAAGAAATACGAGTCCGCAAAAAATGTAGTCCGGTTTGGCGCAGTTATCAAAATTGTACATCCTATAATCGCAATACAAACTTTTGAAGCAGACGACTTGACGATTTTATCTTACCTTTCAGAGAATAGATTCAACATTTCATATGAATCAGCTGCATCATGCGAGACTGTACAGCCAGATCAATGCGGCGTCTGCTCAGACGTCTGCTCAGGTTTTACACTGTTTTCTAACAGTGCTGTCAGTATTTAATCCTTAAAGACCAGCCGGTCAGCTGCAGACCAGAATATAAATGGGTTTTCCGACATTCGAGGTCAAGTCTAGGTCAGTTACAACTAGGTGTATATCAGACTTTGCGAGAAAGGCTGTCCCTTTCAACCCTGGAATATGGTACAGATACCTATGCAAACAGTGTAGGTCCTGTGATATAATTCTAGGTGCCATATTTAGCAGAATGGACGAGCCCAACTTCAGTGATGGAAGAGTACACTCCAGAAACTCAAGGCAGTGAATAAATCAAAGCACTGACAACACTCATGCCGATTGTCTCTAAATGCAGGCTGGTCATGAACGAGGACTTGGACTGATCCGTTTAAACTTAAGATGTTAGTAACTGGTGCAAAAAATGTAGAACAAAATCAGCACCGTGTTCTGTTGCGTTTGATCTTAGTCTACATTGTTTGCAAGATCGAACATTTTATTCAAGTGCAGATTTTACAGATAACACTCCCAAGACTGACAAACGACCCGGCTATGTTAGGGTTGATTATTTGGCAATAGACCCGAAGTTACTAATAAAAATCAAAGTACTGAAAGTACTGAGAGGCGGGCGAGTAATGTCATCTATTTACAAAGCTCTTTAGTTGAAACTTGAAAAAATGACTACAGTCACACGTAATTGCTCTTGAATTTATCATTGAGTGTATTTATCTTCAAACGGGCTATTTCAATAAAAGACCACAGACACGATGCAGGTCTCCAAGAAGTTGAATCTTTTCAAGATGGAAGAAACTATTATTTATTTATTTATTTATTTACATGCACCTTCCTGTATCTTAATTAATTTGCACCAACTTTGCTGACGATCACATTGTTTGTTTGATTTGAGGTTAAATGTCCCCGTCAACACTGTATAGGTCATTTTGGAGACGCTGCTTCCAATTTTGTGGGACTTTAACCCGACATTGAGATGAAATGACATCTCAAGCCCTGTTGCCCAATGAAACCAATAGGATTTATAAGCATGGACGGTCCGACTAGCACCGCTTTACCTGAACAGGTTTAGGTACTCTAAGCTGTTTACAAGTACTCGAATGCGGCCGGATTTTAGCTCTGCGTGGAAGCATCATGCAGCCTATCTATTTCTTTAAGCCCCGATGGGCGGGGGCCTACTGACACTCACATAGCTATACACTGAGGACAACCTACAAATCATCATTCTGTGTATTGAAAACATCAGAAATTTCACTCGTGCATCGCACTCGTGGTAATACTGATGTTTTCAACACACTCGCATTCGGCTGCATTTGATCACTGAGTCGGAACAAACTACATCATAGTGTAGATTATATTTTCTTGTCCTTTGGGATCATTGATTCCATTGGGGAATACTGAAAATATCTGAGGGTCACTGATGAGGCCTAATTGGCCGAAACTAGCTAGTCTGGCACAGAAAACACATACACTCCTTATTTTTCAGTTCTGTGGTGTATTCCTTGCTTCCAAAGGATACCCCTTTATAGTACATATTTATTTATACAATTTTATGTTTCCAAATGAAATCAAAATACTGAGGGAGGTTGATATATTAGGCCAAATTATACTGTCAATTAAGCTGATCTCTCGATCCGAAATGGTTAAAATGGCTTAGTGGAAAAGGGAGACATACTAAATCCGACGGAGGAAATGCAAACATAAATAAATAAATAAATCTAAATAAATAAATAAATAAACATAAACGAGCCTGTTCCTTTTTGTTTTTCATGTTAATACCGTAAATTCGAGATAAAAGCTCAACTTGCCGCCACCTGTGCAGTAAGTTAAATAAAGTTCTGTTTTGTCCTGTTTTGTTCTGTTCTGTTCTCCCTCTGTAAAAATGTCAAATATGTTCTATAAAAGGTTTATCCCTTGGAAGCAATGAATACACCACAGAATTAAAAATATGGAGTGTACATGTTTTCTGGGCCAGACTAGCTAGTTTCGGCCAATTAGGCCTCATCAGTGGCCCTCATATATTTTCACAATTCCGAGATGGAATCAATGATCCCAGTGGACAAGAAAATATAATCTACACTATGATGTAGGGTAGGGAGACATTTTACTGCCGCCACACATTCCCACACACCAGCTGTAGTGAAGTTAAATATGTTCTATAAAAGGTGTATCCCTTGGAAGCAATGAATACACCACAGAATTAAAAATATGGAGTGTACATGTTTTCTGGGCCAGACTAGCTAGTTTCGGCCAATTAGAGCCTAACGGACACGCCAAATCATTTCCTTTGGAAGTGGGGACATAAAAAGACGCAAAGGAAGAAAAAAAAATTCGCTAAATTTCGCATGTCAGTCGTTTGACCCTTTAATTTCTGGATTTTAAATTATTAGACTGTATGCCTTGATCAGACAGATGCAGCTTACCTGCCCATCAGTGCCAAGCGTCCCTTTACTGGAGCATTCGAAAATACTGAAGACCCTGGTTACAGACACAGAATGTGGCACCTGATCAGGACCTTCATTATTTGCTTAAAGCACGGAAATTCATGTAAACTCACAGCAAATAAAATTTATATTTTGAAATTATACATGTAATTAGACCGCTCTAAAGCGGTCGAATACGGTAGGTGACCAATAAGTTCGAACACCCTAGCAGTTCGAACACCCAAAATTATTTCGAATTTGTGGCTGAAAACTTTCTCATTTAATTCGAACTCCCAAATTTTTCAATACTTCGAACACACAAACAAAAGGCCGAAAAATGCATCCAGAACAAGCATTTCGGACCGTTCCCGGGTTTATCATTATAACATCGTACTGGTCGTATATGAGCTAGCGCACGGAAAAAAAGAAAACTTAGCATGAAATATGTGCGACTTCCAAAGACTCTGATTAACATGCACTCTGTAAGGCAAATGGTTTTCGCTTCTGTCACATTGGATAGCCCTGTGGTAATGGAAGGTTCATACCATCACCGAATACTGATCAGTCTGTGAGAAACGCAGGCTGCAAGTGCTTAGATCAACCTTGATGAGCCACAGGAGTTTCGCTTATTTATGTTGTGAAAATCCCATCGTCTGCACCAGGCTCATGTGATCAGTGAAGACTCTAATCGGATTGCATGAATGAGTACGCCAAGATGTGTCTTCACTGGTTTCTCAACGACCTGCAAACACTGAACATGCGCATCCACTACCGGTATGAATGCCTAAGGGTTTCACTTAGCCTTGTGACTTCATAAGATTTAAGGGTTCAGTAAAGACTGATCATATTGCATCGATGTGCAGCCTGATCCTAGTCGGTGATGTGGCATTGTGGCCTACAAAGGCTTGGTTCACCATGCATATGCAAGTGTTTTCACTTTAGTCTCAGACTCTTTGAAGCGTAGCTTCAGCTTTCATTATTATTTGTGTGACAGTGTTACCCTTTTTGGAGCGTAGCTGTTGCAGCGTAGCTCCAGTGAAATGAGAAGTGATATCGGCACTACTTTCTGTGTTACTGCATATGACCCAATCACCAGTGAGAACATAGTACCCCGTGTTAACATAGTAGATTATTACGCCATCGGTATCTTCTTATAGACTGCTTCACAGACCACCTATTTCAAACGGAATAGATGAATATTTTTAAGGAAGTGGCTATTGACAGCCGGCTGTCGATAGCGAATTCGCTATTGACAGCCGGCTGTCGATAGCGAATTCGCTATTGACAGCCAGCTAAGATATTGGATATATATACATATATATAAATGATTATAATCTGATAAAAAAACATGAATTCATTAATAAAAATGAAATAATTATAGAATATTAAAGTGAACTATTAAACTTTTTTCGTACAAATGAAAATTTTTAATCAGAATAATAAAATATGAAAACAAACTATTAAAGTGTTCATTACAATGAAGAACTTTACAAGATGTAACTCCATGCTGTAGCTAAAATAAATAAATAAATATTTTGTTTTATATATTATTAAGAATCTCAATAAATAAATAAAGGAGTCTAAATAATGTCTATGCAATTATTTTTACATTAGTCATGCGAAGTATTTTCATGAGTACATTGAAGACTCCAATGTGGTTACATTATCCTACCCTGGTTTTCCAATTGAACAGCTGTGGTCAGAAATCAGAGATCTTGTACCATCATTCCAAGTCAGTATCAAAGCTAAAGCTTTCAATCCATCACGAAAATATGCCTCTTTAATTCTGACCCCCTGAAACCCCACTTTTTAGCTCACCAGAGCCGAAGGCTCCGGGGAAGCTTATAGGATAGGCAGTTGTCTGTCTGCGTCATCGTCGTCTGGCATCAACATTTTCAAACGACATCTCTGAAGACACTGTCCTATTCAGCCCAAATTTCATCTGTAGCATCCTTGGGCTGGGGGATTGAAAGTTTGTGTTTTTAATGAAAATCGGCTCATTAGTTTGGTTGCTATGGCAACTCAGTTTCCATAGACTTATAATGGGGAAAATAGAAAAATGGCATTTACTGCCAAACCTATGCAGGTATTTTTACAAAACTTTTACAGAAATATTCCTTGAGTGAAAGATCGCAGGATTGATCCCGGGCTTCTCCAGACTTTCGGATGAGTCTTTAAACCGAGGTCCCGTCTCAGTATGACCTTAGCTGTTGGTGGGACGTAAAACTCAAACACTCACTCCTTGAGTGAACTTCTTTTAGCCACATGCTTTTATACCAACCTAGGGGTCCGCCAGGGTGTGCCAGTGCCATGCCCCACCCCCTCACGCGCATAAAAGGCGATATATCTCAGAAACCATTCAGATCCCCACCCCTAAACCATATTTATTCTTTTTTTCTTATGAGAAGACGCATTCAGTGACACCAACCTGGGGTTCCACTGGGATGTGCCGGGCCCATGCCCCAACACCTCCACTTCGTAAAAGGCCCAATATCTCAGAAACCGTTTAGATCCCCACCCCAAAACCATATATATTCTTGTTTCTTATGATAAGACGCATTCAGTGACACCAACCTGGGGGTCCCCTGAGATGTGCCCGGGCCATGCCCCCACCCACTCAACTTTGTAAAAGACCCAATATCTCAAACCGTTGAGATCCCCACCCCTAAACCAAATATATTCTCGTTTCTTATAAGTGAATCCCAGGGTGCACCGGGGCCATGTCCCAACCCTCCACTTAATAAAAGGCGATATGTCTTAGAAACCATCCAGATCCCCACCCCAAAACCATATAAATTCTTGTTTCTTATGATAAGATGCATTCACCAACCTGGGGGTCCCCTAGGCTGTGCCTGGGCCTTGCCCCACCCCCTCCATCCAATAAAAGGCCCAATATCTCAGAAACTGTTCAGATCCACACCCCTAAACCTATATATTCTTGTACCTTATGATAAGACACATTCAGTGATTTCAACCTAGGGGTCACCTGGGGTGCGCCGGGGCCATGCCCCACCCCTCAACTTCATAAAAGGGGATATATCTCAGAAACCTTTCAGATCCCCACCCCAAAGCCATATATATTCTTGTTTCTTATGATAAGACACATTCAGTAACACCAACCTGGGGGTCCTATGGGATGTGCCCAGCCATGCCCCCTCACCTCCACTTCATAAAAGGTGATATATGTCAGAAACCATTCAGATCCCCACCCCAAAACCATATAATTCTTGTTCCTTATGATAAGATGCATTCAGTTGACACCAACTTGGGTGTCCCCTATGATGTGCCCGGGACATACCCCATCCCCCTCCACTTTGTAAAAGAAACCATTTAGATCCCCATCCCTAAACCATATATACTCTTGTTCCATTTGATAAGACACATTTAGGGGTACCAACCTAGGGGTCTCCCAGGGTGTGCTGGGTCCATGCCCAATCCTTCCACTTCATTAAATGCCATATATCTCAGAAAATGAACAGATCCCCACCCCTAAGGCATGTATATTTTTGTTCCCTTTGACAAGACTCATTCAGTCACATCAACCTTGGGTGTATTTGTGCTAGGGCAATGTGTCGATGCCATGGCCAGGCCCACCCCTCCACTTCATAAAAGGCCATATATCACAGACACCGTTAAGATCCCCACCTCATAATCATATATATTCTTGTTCCTTGTGATTAGACACATTCAGTCACACCAAGTTGGTGGTCCACAGGGGCCATTCGTCTCCTCTTCACTTCATAAGAAGGCCTCATATCTCAGAAACAGTTCAGATCCCTACTCCTAAACATATTTTCTTGGTACTAATGAGAAGACACATTCTAGGACAACAATCTTGGATTTCCTGGTGTCTGCCAGGGCCATGCTCCATCCCCTCCACAGCTTAAAATGCCTTATATCTCTGAAACTGTACACATCCCCACCCCTAAACCATATGTATTCTTGTTCCTTATGATAAGACACATTCAGTGATACCAACCTGGGCTCTGTTGGATCCATGTCCCACCCCTCCACTTCATAAAAGGCCTAATATTTCAGATACAGAGTCCACATGGAATGGGGGTTCGTTTGGGAGACTTTATAATCGATAAATTGAAACCATACATGGCTGGCAGTGGGCAGTACTAGTGCCCGCCTGAACTCTGGTGAGCAGGGGTTTACAGGAGTATACATTATTTTTCCATATTTCTGATCAAAATATAGATTATTGGTACTGGTTAGAACTGACTCACCGAGGCTGTTCTAGCAAGTTCCCACAATCACTGTATTCAGCAGAAATATGTAAACTATCAGATGTAAACTATCAGAAGTTTTATCTGAAAATTTTCATTTTTGGTGGTAAAATTAATAAATTTGAATAGGTGTGTTTTCGTAATGACTTAGATAGTATAATAGCCTCAATAGCGATCACCTACAATTTACTTTGAAAATGGCTGATCTTTTTGCAAACAGTGTACACCCTGATCATTTGCCTCATTTTTATGCCCCCGGAATCTAAGAGATTCGGGGGCATATAGTTTTTGGTCTGTCCGTCTGTTTGTCTGTTTGTCCGTTTGTCCGTCTGCAAAAACTTTAACATTGGGCATAACTTTTGAATGGTAGTAGATAGAGCTTTCATATTTCACATGTGTATACCTTATCACAAGACCTTTCCAGTGGTACCATAATTTTTGATCTCGTGACCTTGAACTTGACCTTTGACCTATTTTTATGCCCCCGGAATCTAAGATTCTGGGGGGCATATAGTTTTTGGTCTGTCCGTCTGTTTGTCTGTTTGTCCGTTTGTCCGTCTGCAAAAACTTTAACATTGGGCATAACTTTTGAATGGTAAGTGGTACAGCTTTCATACTTCACATGTGCATTCCTTGTCACAAGACCTTTCAAGAGGTACCATAAATTTTGACCTCGTGACCTTGGACCTTGACATTTGACCTTCTTTCTGTCCGTCTGTTTGTCTGTTTGTCCGTCTGCAAAAACTTTAACATTGGGCATAACTTTTGAATGGTAAGTGGTACAGCTTTCATACTTCACATGTGCATTCCTTGTCACAAGACCTTTCAAGAGGTACCATAAATTTTGACCTCGTGACCTTGGACCTTGACATTTGACCTACTTTCTGTCCGTCTGTTTGTCTGTCCGTTTGTCCGTCTGCAAAAACTTTAACATTGGGCATAACTTTTGAATGGTAAGTGGTACAGCTTTCATACTTCACATGTGCATTCCTTGTCACAAGACCTTTCAAGAGGTACCATAAATTTTGACCTCGTGACCTTGGACCTTGACATTTGACCTACTTTTGGCCTCATTTTTAAAAACTTTAACATTGGCCATAACTTTTGATTGGTAAGTGATAGAGCTTTCATATTTCACATGTGCATTCCTTGTCACAAGACCTTTCTATTGGTACTATAATTTTTGACCTCATGACCTTGACCTTGGCATATGACCTACTTTTTTAAAAACTTTAACATTGGCCATAACTTTTGATTGGTAAGTGATAGAGCTTTCATATTTCACATGTGCATTCCTTGTCACAAGACCTTTCTATTGGTACTATAATTTTTGACCTCATGACCTTGACCTTGGCATTTGACCTACTTTTTAAAAACTTTAACATTGGCCGTAACGTTTGATTGGTAAATGGTAGAGCTTTCATATTTCATGTGCATTCCTTGTCACAAGACCTTTCTAATGGTACCATAATTTTTGACCTCATGACCTTGACCTTGATGTTTGACCTACTTTTTATAAACTTTAACATTGGCCATAACTTTTGATTGGTAAATGGTAGGGCTTTCATATTTCACATGTGCATTCCTTGTCACAAGACCTTTCTAGTGGTACCATAATTTTTGACCATGTGACTTTGACCTTGATGTTTGACCTACTTTTTAAAAACTTTAATATAGTCCATAACTTTTGATTGGTAAGTGATAGAGCTTTCATATTTCACATGTGTATTCTTTCTCACAAGACCTTTCCAGTGGTACCATAATTTTTTACCTCGTGACCTTGAGGCCTCAACCATGACATACTTTAGTGATGGGGCTTTCATATTGCACAGGCGCTGTCCGGGGGCATCGGTGTTTCACAAACACATCTTGTTTTCCGTCTGTTTGTCTGTTTGTCCGTCTGCAAAAACTTTAACATTGGGCATAACTTTTGAATGGTAGTAGATAGAGCTTTCATATTTCACATGTGTATACCTTATCACAAGACCTTTCCAGTGGTACCATAATTTTTGATCTCGTGACCTTGAACTTGACCTTTGACCTATTTTTTTCAAAATTTTTAAAAACATTAACATTGGCCATAACTTTCGATTGGTAAGTGATAGGGCTTTCATATTTCATATGTGCATTCATTGTCACAAGACCTTTCTAGTGGTACCATAATTTTTGACCTTGTGACCTTGACCGTGATGTTTGACCTACTTTTTAAAAACTTTAACATTGGCCATAACTTTCGATTGGTAAGTGGTAGGGCTTTCATATTTCACATGTGCACTCCTTGTCACAAGACCTTTCTAGTGGTACCATAATTTTTGACCTCGTGACCTTGACCTTTGACCTACTTTTATAAACTTTAACATTGGCCATAACTTTCGATTGGTAAGTAGTAGGGCTTTCATATTTCACACGTGCACTCCTTGTCACAAGACCTTTCTAGTGGTACCATAATTTTTGTCCATCCAGACCCCCCCCCCCCCCTCAAGATCAAGGTCACTGTGGCTATTTTTATGCCCCCGGAATCTAAGAGATTCGGGGGCATATAGTTTTTGGTCTGTTTGTCTGTTTGTCCGTTTGTCCGTCTGCAAAAACTTTAACATTGGGCATAACTTTTGAATGGTAATAGATACAGCTTTCATATTTCACATGTGTATACCTTATCACAAGACCTTTCCAGTGGTACCATAATTTTTATTATGCCCCCGGAATCTAAGAGATTCGGGGGCATATAGTTTTTGGTCTGTCCGTCTGTTTGTCTGTTTGTCCGTTTGTCCGTCTGCAAAAACTTTAACATTGGGCATAACTTTTGAATGGTAGTAGATGGAGCTTTCATATTTCACATGTGTATACCTTATCACAAGACCTTTCCAGTGGTACCATAATTTTTGATCTCGTGACCTTGAACTTGACCTTTGACCTATTTTTTTCCGTCTGTTTGTCCGTTTGTCCGTCTGCAAAAACTTTAACATTGGGCATAACTTTTGAATGGTAGTAGATAGAGCTTTCATATTTCACATGTGTATACCTTATCACAAGACCTTTCCAGTGGTACCATAATTTTTGATCTCGTGACCTTGAACTTGACCTTTGACCTATTTTTTTCAAAATTTTTAAAAACATTAACATTGGCCATAACTTTCGATTGGTAAGTGATAGGGCTTTCATATTTCATATGTGCATTCATTGTCACAAGACCTTTCTAGTGGTACCATAATTTTTGACCTTGTGACCTTGACCGTGATGTTTGACCTACTTTTTAAAAACTTTAACATTGGCCATAACTTTCGATTGGTAAGTGGTAGGGCTTTCATATTTCACATGTGCACTCCTTGTCAAAGACCTTTCTAGTGGTACCATAATTTTTGACCTCGTGACCTTGACCTTTGACCTACTTTTATAAACTTTAACATTGGCCATAACTTTCGATTGGTAAGTAGTAGGGCTTTCATATTTCACACGTGCACTCCTTGTCACAAGACCTTTCTAGTGGTACCATAATTTTTGTCCATCCAGACCCCCCCCCCCCCCCCCTCAAGATCAAGGTCACTGTGGCTATTTTTATGCCCCCGGAATCTAAGAGATTCGGGGGCATATAGTTTTTGGTCTGTCCGTCTGTTTGTCTGTTTGTCCGTTTGTCCGTCTGCAAAAACTTTAACATTGGGCATAACTTTTGAATGGTAGTAGATAGAGCTTTCATATTTCACATGTGTATACCTTATCACAAGACCTTTCCAGTGGTACCATAATTTTTGATCTCGTGACCTTGAACTTGACCTTTGACCTATTTTTTTCCGTCTGTTTGTCTGTTTGTCCGTTTGTCCGTCTGCAAAAACTTTAACATTGGGCATAACTTTTGAATGGTAGTAGATAGAGCTTTCATATTTCACATGTGTATACCTTATCACAAGACCTTTCCAGTGGTACCATAATTTTTTATCTCGTGACCTTGAACTTGACCTTTGACCTATTTTTTTCAAAATTTTTAAAAACATTAACATTGGCCATAACTTTCGATTGGTAAGTGATAGGGCTTTCATATTTCATATGTGCATTCATTGTCACAAGACCTTTCTAGTGGTACCATAATTTTTGACCTTGTGACCTTGACCGTGATGTTTGACCTACTTTTTAAAAACATTAACATTGGCCATAACTTTCGATTGGTAAGTGGTAGGGCTTTCATATTTCACATGTGCACTCCTTGTCACAAGACCTTTCTAGTGGTTCCATAATTTTTGACCTCGTGACCTTGACCTTTGACCTACTTTTATAAACTTTAACATTGGCCATAACTTTCGATTGGTAAGTAGTAGGGCTTTCATATTTCACACGTGCACTCCTTGTCACAAGACCTTTCTAGTGGTACCATAATTTTTGTCCATCCAGACCCCCCCCCCCCTCAAGATCAAGGTCACTGTGGCTATTTTTAGAAAAACTTTGTCATCGCTCTAGCGCCAACATTTCTTTACTGATTTCAATATAACTTCACACAAATGTTCCTTATGACAATATCTCGAGCTAGTTCGACTTTCAAGGTCATGACCTCAAGGTCAAGGTCACTGTGGCTATTTTTAGAAAAACTTTGTCATCGCTCTGGCGCCTACATTTCTTGGCCATACCTTTTGATTGCTTAGTGATACTGCTTTCATATTTAACATGCGCTGTCCGGGGGCATCAGTGTTTCACAAACACATCTTGTTGACATCTGATCTAGACCTGCACTGTTTGCATGTACCCTGTTTTGGGGTGTCCCATACAAAATGTGTTAACTTCACATTAACGAATGTGCAACAGACAACCCTTTAAACCCCACTTGATAAACCTGTACACACCATATTTTTCCATGCATATCAGTCTGCGTAAAACATTAGACCCAACATCTTTCTAAAGGATGCAGTTCTTGACCCATGGGCTACAATTTTTACAACCTTGGTACAGTTCCTGCTGAATACAACAAAGCCTACCTTTGCAAACAGTTTGGATTCAGATCAGGTGGCTTCTGGAGAAGCCATATGATCATGATATACACTATTTGTCTCCAGGAAAACTGTATTTCAAACAGTTTGACTGATATTTAGAAATGGGTGTGACAAATTTCTTTATTCAGCAGGATGAGGGTTAGAACAAGCCACAGACCACATATGAAATACATTAATTTTGCTTTGTGAAATCAGCCAATCAAAGCACGGAAGATTACCTATGGGTCGACTGAGTGTTGTCAGGGAAAATAGTCCTGGACTGAAGCTTAAACTGTTTTGTTTGACCCTTTAATTCCCTGTTTATTAAGCAAAAGAGTAGACCCTGATCAGATGACATATTCTGCAGTGCCTGACTTGGGTTCATGCTGTTTGCCAAGCCCAAACCCATGATTTCAGTCCTGATTCTATCTAGATAACCCTCCTATGCAACACTATAAGAATAGCCACTAAAAACAGAATATTTTTTTTTACTATAAATAACTGTTACCCAGTTTTCAGTCTGTGATTCTCATTCAGACTTCAGCACTGGAGAGCTTACTGCACTTTATAACTAATGGTGGATTAATAAACATTGGACCCAAAACGTGTTCCATTATACATGTACTTGTATACATGCATATGAATCTTTGAAAACAATGTGACCTCCTTTCTTTTAATTCCAAAATTGGATAAATACTAGGAGCTGCTAATCTGAGCTGAGTATAGTATACATGCACAAACGAAAAGACATTATGTCATACATAATTGAGCCTTATCATCCCAACATAGCAGAAGGCACATTAGAGCTCTGGTTAAAATATGTTATGGGTACATATGTTAGAATTGCCTTGTTGAGGCTTTTCCAACAGATACCAGAAATGCCGGGTTAACACCAGTCCTGGGGAAAGTTTATCTAAATATCTAGGTTTTCCTCCTTATCTAGAGCTGTGGTACAGTTAAGTTTCACATCAGGCTTTTGTAGCAGTTAACTTACATTTAGTCTGAGAGGCATTTAGACCTCTAACCCCACCTTAGCATAAGCTTTACAAGGGAAAACTGATGTTCACACCAAGGCCCAGTTGTCTGATTGTCAGTAGACATCTGTTCTTTAACCATTGCCTAGACAAAATAGGTCTAGAGCTCTGAAGGAACATTAAATGGGCTGGAAACAAATAGCAGTGTTTTGTTTGTTGGATTTGAAGTTTAACGTCGCTGTCAACAGTGTAAAAGTCATTTTGGAGACATTGCTTCCAATTTTGTGGGACTTTTACCCAACATTGAGATGAAATGACATCTCAAGCCCTGCTGCCCAATGAAACCAATAGGGTTTATAAGCATGGACAGGCTGACTCGCACTGCATTGCCTGTTTACCAGCACTTGTGTGCAGGTCAGTTTCAGCTCTGCGTGGAAGCATCAGGCAGCCCATCTACATGTATTTCTTCAAGCCCCGATGTGTGGGGGCTAAAATAACATCTCCAACAGACCACTATTTACCATTGTTCTGATGATCACGACAAACCCTACCTTTTGCAAACAGTGTAGATCCAGATCAGATGGCTTCTGAATAACCCAACTTATCAGGGTGTTTGTTATTCAGTTTGTGAACTGGACAAATTTCATTATATTTTGCAATTTGAGAAATGGGTGTGTCAAAATTAATTCATTCTGCAGGACAAATTGTTAATTGTTGTGGGCCAGGGAGTTTTACTTTTACTATGTCAGTTTGTCCTGTAAAAGTGTTCATTTTCCATATGCATGATTGGCCATGATGTGATGCATAAATAACTTGTGAAAAAAATTCATGAATTTCCGCCAACAATGGCCTCAGTCATAGATAAAGCAGTAAATATTTGTTTGCATAACAAGATTTATAAGGCTTCACAATACTCTTAGTCATAGAAGTGATATGTATCAGAAGATAGCCAGTCACCAAATCATTGAAACAGCTGGTAATGTCACTACCTTTGCAAGTTCCAGGGTAAAGACCAACTGACTGGATAATCACAGTATCTGAAGCCATTATATAATAAATTATATTAAATAACCTTTTCATAAATGTGTTTATAGTAAAACACACTAAATTTGCAATATAAGTATGCTAAATACCCATTTTCATCAATTTAGTTTGCTGGCTGTCAATAGCGAATTCGCTATCGACAGCCGGCTGTCAATAGCGAATTCGCTATCGACAGCCGGCTGTCAATAGCGATCGCCTCTTTTTAATAGATGAACTGTGTAGCAGTCTAATCTTTTTATAGTCCAGTTCATATAACCCAGTTTACAGCCCATTTGTACCATAAAATCCCAAACCTGGCAACTTGCAAACAGGACAAACCCAGATCAGATACGCGGAGTCTCATTATGACCTTCACTGCATACAAAAAGGTTTAGCCATTTTGGCCAAATATTTCGTGGAAACCACAACCTGACACCCTGATTTTAAAATGAACTCATTCCATACGGATATAAGGTGTTGAGGATTCCATTCGTTTAAAATGGGTTAAAAGTACGCAGTGTGGGTCGATAATGTATTACCAAAATAAGACAGTTGGAATGAGTTTGGACAGTTGCACGTCAAGGCTTATATTGTAAGCAGTAAATTTTGCAGTTTAGACACAGATGAGACGCCACTTGTTGTAGCGTCTGATCTGGGTCTGCTATGTTTGTCCCTAAAAAGGCTGCTAGACATATACTCAGAGCATGGGTTAATGTGTGTGTGTGTGTGGGGGGGGGAACAATGTTACTTTTTAAAGCGACCTGTCTGCGTCCTAGGCATGTGACCATAAATACAGCAAATTATCAGCTCAGACGCAAGTTCGATACCTGCCGGGTTCGGCAACATTCTTTCCAGGAGATTGATCGTGAAATCTGTTCCACGGTGATTCTATCCCTTTCGCTGATTCAAGAAGGGCAGTTGTTGGTTTCCGATAAAAGACTGTGTACTATGCTGTATTGACAATATCTAACCAAATAAATTGCCTTAATGCCAGATCATTTCATAAATGGTCTCGTCGAGACAATTTATTTTTAGCTCACCTGACCGAAGGTCATGGTGAGCTTTTGTGACAGTAAGATGTCCGGCGTCGTCGTGCGTCGTCCGTCGTCCGTCGTCCGTCGTGCGTAAACTTTTTCTTGTGAACACACTAGAGGCCACAGTTTTGGTCCAATTATCATCAAACTTGCTCAGAATGATAATCATGACAATATCTCGGTCAAGTTCGAATTTGGGTCATGTCGGGTAAAAAAGTAGGTCAGTAGGTCAAATCATAGAAAAACCTTGTGAACACTCGAGAGGCCACAATTTTGGTCCAATCATCATCAAACTTGCTCAGAATGATCATTGTGACAATATTTTAGTGAAGTTTGAATATGGATCATGTCGGCTTAAAAAGTAGGTCAGCGGGTCAAATCATAGAAAAACCTTGTGAACACCCTAGAGGCCACAATTTTGGTCCAATCATAATCAAACTTGCTCAGAATGATCATCATGACAATATCTTGGTCAAGTTCGAATATGGGTCATGTCCGGTCAAAAAGTAGGTCAGTAGGTCAAATCATAGAAAAACCTTGTGAACACTCTGAAGGCCACTGTTTTGGTCCAATTATCATGAAACTTGCTCAGAATGACCATTGTGACAATATTTCAGTCCAGTTCGAATATGGGTCATATCGGGTTAAAAAGTAGGTCAGCGGGTCAAATCATATAAAAACCTTGTGAACACCCTAGGGGCCACAATTTTGGTCCAATCATAATCAAACTTGCTCAGAATGATCATCATGACAATATCTCGGTCAAGTTTGAATATGGGTCATGTCCGGTTGAAAAGTAGGTCAGTAGGTCAAATCATAGAAAAACCTTGTGAATACTCAGGAGGCCACAAGTTTGGTTAAATCATTAATCTTGCTCAGAATGGTCATTGTGACAATATCTTGGCTAAGTTTGAATAAAGGTCTTTTCGGGTCAAAAAGTAGGTCAGTAGGTCAAATTAAAGAAAAAACTTGTGAACACTCTAGTTTTACATAGACTTATATAGGGAAAATCTTTAAAAATCCTTTTCTCTGAAACCACAAGGCCTAGGTCTTTTATATTTGGTATGAAGCTTCATCTAAAAGACCCCTAACAAGATTATTCAAATGATAGTGCTGAGGCCAAAAATGTCCCCGCCCCCGGGCCCTTTGGTTTTACATAGGCTTATATAGGGAAAATCTTTAAAAATCTTCTGCTCTGAAGCTGCAAGGCCCAGGACTTTGATATTTGGTATTAAGCTTTATCTAGTGGACCCCTACCAAGATTGTTCAAATTATAGTGCTGGGGCAAAAAATGCCCCCGTTCCGGGGCCCTTTGGTTTTACATGGCCTTATATAGGGAAAATCTTTAAAAATCTTCTTCTCAGAAACCGCAAGGTCCAGGACTTTGATATTTAGAATGAAGCTTCATCCATTGGACCTCTACCAAGATTGTTCAAATTATCGCCCTTGGGCCAAAAATGCCCCCGCTCAGGGGCCCTTTGTTTTTACATAGACTTATATAGGGAAAATCTTTAAAAATCCTTTTCTCTGAAACCACAAGGCCTAGGTCTTTTATATTTGGTATGAAGCTTCATCTAAAAGACCCCTAACAAGATTATTCAAATGATAGTGCTGAGGCCAAAAATGTCCCCACCCCCGGGCCCTTTGGTTTTACATAGGCTTATATAGGGAAAATCTTTAAAAATCTTCTGCTCTGAAACTGCAAGGCCCAGGACTTTGATATTTGGTATTAAGCTTTATCTAGTGGACCCCTACCAAGATTGTTCAAATTATAGTGCTGGGGCAAAAAAAGCCTCCACCTGGGGCCCTTTGGTTTTACATAGGCTTATATAGGGAAAATCTTTAAAAATCTTCTTCTCTGAAACCGCAAGGCCCAGGACTTTGATATTTTGTATGAAGCTTCATCTAGTGGACCCCTACCAAGATTGTTCAAATTATAGCCCTTGGGCCAAAAATCCCCCTGCTCAGGGGCCCTTTGGTTTTACATAGACTTATATAGGGAAAATCTTTAAAAATCTTCTTCTCTGAAACCGCAAGGTCCAGGACTTTGATATTTAGAATGAAGCTTCATCCAATGGACCTCTACCAAGATTGTTCAAACTATCGCCCTTGGGCCAAAAATGCCCCCGCTCAGGGGCCTTTGTTTTTACATAGACTTATATAGGGAAAATCTTTAAAAATCCTTTTCTCTGAAACCACAAGGCCTAGGTCTTTTATATTTGGTATGAAGCTTCATCTAAAAGACCCCTAACAAGATTATTCAAATGATAGTGCTGAGGCCAAAAATGTCCCCGCCGCCGGGCCCTTTGGTTTTACATAGGCTTATATAGGGAAAATCTTTAAAAATCTTCTGCTCTGAAACTGCAAGGCCCAGGACTTTGATATTTGGAATTAAGCTTTATCTAGTGGACCCCTACCAACATTGTTCAAATTATAGTGCTGGGGCAAAAAAAGCCTCCGACTGGGACCCTTTGGTTTTACATGGCCTTATATAGGGAAAATCTTTAAAAATCTTCTTCTCTGAAACCGCAAGGCCCAGGACTTTGATATTTTGTATGAAGCTTCATCTAGTGGACCCCTACCAAGATTGTTCAAATTATAGCCCTTGGGCCAAAAATGCCCCCGCTCAGGGGCCCTTTGGTTTTACATAGACTTATATAGGGAAAATCTTTAAAAATCTTCTTCTCTGAAACCACAAGGCCTAGGTCTTTTATATTTGGTATGAAGCTTCTTCTAAAGGACCCCTACCAAGATGATTCAAATTATAGTGCTGGGGCCAAAAGTGGCCCCGTCCCGGGGCCCTTTGGTTTTACATAGACTTATATAGGGATAATCTTTAAAAATCTTCTCTGAAACCACAAGGCCCAGGACTTTGAAATTTGGTATGAAGTTGCATCTAATGGACCTCTACCAAGATTGTTAAAATTATAGCCCTGGGGCCAAAAATGCCCCCACTCTGGGGCCCTATGGTTTTACATAGACTTACATGGGGAAAATCTTCAAAAATCTTCTTCTCTGAAACCACAAGGCCTGGGTCTTTGATATTTGGTATGAAGCTGCATCTAGTGGACCTCTATCAAAATTATTCAAATTATAGCCCTGGTACCAAAAATGTCCCCGCTCCGGGGCCCTTTGGTTTTGCATAGACTTATATAGGGAAATCTTTAAAAATCTTCTCTGAAACTGCAAGGCCAAGGCCTTTGATATTTAGTATGGAGCTTTATCTAGTGGACCTCTACCAAGATTGTTCAAATTATAGCCCTGGGGCCACAAATGCCCCCACCCCGGGCCGGGGCCCTTTGTTTTTACATAGATTTATATAGCCCTGGGGCCATTTGGTTTTGCATAGGCTTATGTAGGGAATATCTTTAAAAAAAATCTTCTTCTCTGAAACTGCAAGGCCCAGGTCTTTGAAATTTGATGTGTAGCTTTATCTAGTGGACCTTTGCCAAGATTGTTCTAATTATAGCCTTTGTTGATGTTTGGTATGAAGCTTCACCTTTAAGACCTCCCTCAACATTATGCACATTAAAACCCTGGGGCCAATAATGGCCCTCTCTGGGGCCCACTTGTTACACTATGGATCAGGTGAGCGATCCAGGGCCATCATGGCCCTCTTGTTATATAATAATAACGGAGTATAATGTCTAAACCTTTTAAATATTCCTATGGATTGACAATAACTAACCCAAGAAACTTTCGTATGCAAGATCACTTCATAAACGGCCTCACCGATGCAATATATATTTAGAAAAATGTTAACAAAGTATAATGTTCAAACCTCTCTGAATATTCCGATCATTTTTGGCATTCAGATTGAAATTGACAGTACCTAACCCATGAGGCTGTTTTATGCAAGATTACTTTATGAATGGCCTCGCCGAGGCAAAATAATATAAAAAAATGAATGCGGAGTATAACATCTAAACCCGGTTTTGATCATTTTCGGCATACAGGTTGATATTGACAATACATTACCCGCAAAATTGCCAAATTACTTTACAAACGGCCTCGCCTAGGCAAACTGAAAAATTATTTCGAAGTGTAACTTCTAATCTGCTTGGAATATTTTTGACAACTGTTAGCATACAGATAGATAATGTACAGATCTAACCAACGGGATTCCTGAATGCCCAATTTCTTTATTTTAGCCTCGGCAAGGTAAAAATTCACCAACTGACACGGTCGTATAACTTTCAAACAGACGGGTATATTTTTATAATGTTTTGCATGCAAATGTAAATTGACAAGATCAAGCTAATGATATTGTCTAATGCCAGATAGCTTTATAAACAGCCTCGCCGAGGCAGTTTTTAAAGACTGATTACGGATGTATAACTTATAAACTGCTGGGAAAATTATGATGATTTTTCACATGAAGATAAACATCATCAAGACGTAACCAAGGAGAATGTCTAATGCAAGAT
The DNA here is from genome assembly GCA_963580285.1 of Lucinisca nassula. Lineage (NCBI taxonomy): Eukaryota > Metazoa > Mollusca > Bivalvia > Lucinida > Lucinidae > Lucinisca > Lucinisca nassula. The sequence continues at coordinate 43,275,211 of OY757014.1, forward strand.
AAATAACCTCCCCAAAGCAATTTTTCAAAAACTAATTACATAAAATAACTTTAAAGCCGTCAAACAATTGCGCAAGCCGCAATTATTGCACGAACTATATATGCTCAGCAGAAATCTTTAAGTAAACTGTAGAAACGCATGGTTGCTGTATTGCTCAAAAACATTGATTGTGGGTACTTGATAAAACTGCCCCGTCAAGGCGGTTCAATCAAGTCCCCGCAATCAATATTTTGAGCAGAGATAAGAAAATATCACAATTTTGTATCTTAAAATTCCCATTTTTTTAATTTTTTTTTTTTTTTTTTTTTTGGCCGAAAAATTGACAATGTATTTGTACAGGCGTGTTTTCGTGATGGTTGTTGTGGGGTTTACACCTTAGCGTGAGTTAATTTCAATATAGGTCTTGTTGCTTTAACACGACTTCTGGCCCAGAATAGCGTCAAACATCTATGTTCATTGAATCAATATGAACCTGAATTAAAATACCAATCAGACGCTAAATCAAATTATCAAAGCTACGCTCCATCAGCACTCTCAGTGCTTTGATTCCATGTGCTGTGGCATTGATTCAATGCCTCTTTGATAGCAGAAGAGCCCCTTTAAATATTAATTGAGAGTTTCCCGCCTTTTTCCACAGAACGTCTTGTAGCACGTGCGAGTGAAATTCATGGTTGTTGCATGCAAAAAGGTAGTTTGGGTTACCCTGGTTTTCAGAGGAGCAAGTGAAGATGTCCATTTATTACACAGTGACAAGGTTTTGTTGGAAGAAATTTCGGGGAACATGATTAAGAAAATAAGTCATATGCGATGGGCGAAGACTCAGGTCAGCCTGCACATGCATGCAGTCTGAACAGTCTTTGTTGTTCGTATGTGCCTACCATGGCCTCTGTGCTAATCAAAGAACAACAGGTGAAAACTATGGCCACATTGGCTAGATGCGCAGGCTGATCTGGTCCTTCGTTTGAAACGTTTTTTTTTTTTTTTTCGTTCGCCGTACGCCGGCTTAAAACGACGGTGTGTACATTTAACCGGCCAAAACTGCTTGCGACATTACAAACACATTCTAAGCTACCAAGTGCAAGGATCAGTCTGTTCAGATCTCCTATCTCGAGTAAAATACTTATTGTGCATGTGCGTACAGAAAAGATTGATTAGTCTGTGCAGTTGTGCAATCGGGATTGTGTCTTCAATGTTCATGAGGTTTGAAACGAAGTGAAGATCACACATGCACATGTTAAATTTGTGTATGATGTCCGCATTTTCTTTTTCTTGTTACTTGCCTATCTAAATAACATGATGGTTTTGCATCCGCACAGTATAATCAGTGTGCACCGGACTACTTTGATGGGCATTGAATTGCTACATGCCCCCGACTTACGCTGATTTGAGATAGCTTATGAGTAAACAGAGAATACTAAAACAAGGCTGCGCAGTCTCGCCTGGGGCTTCACTATGCGCTTATACAATATAAGTGTGTGTGTGTTTGGGGGGGAGGGTGGTTGAAGTATCTATGCGCTTAGCTCCACTGCGGGTTTCAACATCACATCCCATATATACATGTAGCTGGATTTTTTTGTCTGCTGCGGTGTAGCCGGAACAAAAAAAAATTACAGGCTACCGGTATAAGGAAATTCTTTGAAAAGTCATCTTTTTCCTAGATATGGGCTACTCTTAAGAAAAGAATTTGCTCCAAACAAATCAATTTCTGTTATTCCTGAGATCACAAATTGACTCGCCCATTTTAAAGGGAATAGTGATAGTTCAATAGGTGTAAATGTCATTAATGACAATGTGTAACCTTATACTTGTAACTACATGATAAACTCGCATTCAAAGACACCCTGCACACACTGAGTTATTTATAGATCAAACGGTTCTGCACTGCATAAGTGATATTTACAACTTTTAATCACGTGCGGATTGACAGGGCCACGGAAAAAAACGTAGTTGTATAAAATATTCAACACAGCCTGATCCAATGCATGGAATTCTTTCAGATCAAACAGTTCAGACACTGATGAATTTCCAATCTGATATTTTCTAATAATTCGAACACCCGGATCAGTATTTATTTTTTTACTGCTCGAATTAATTGGTCATTTACCGTATGTTCGATGTCGATCAGTACAGAGAAGCATGTCAACCCTTTCAACCCTGTACATCGCTGCAGATACCGATTCAGGTACAGATACCGGTGCAAACCTTACAGATCCAGATCAGACGGCATGTGACGAGCAATCTCATCAGATTCTACACCGTTTGCCAACTGTCAATGACTTGAACAATACACCCTTATATAAGAATTGGTTCACTGAATATCAAAGCTAGAAGGGTTCTGTTCAGAAACTCGGGGATAAAAGGGAATGATTTCAAGCATAAACAGCAACGGCGTAGGAAAATAGTACCGGATTTTTATACTCAGCTTTCAGCGCAAATTAATTCGTAAAACCTAATAAGTGGGTATATTTTTACAAACAGTATTAATTTTCCAAACAGTCCGGTCGAACTTGATTGGATTTATTGCGTGTACTGCTTTTTCATTTTAGGTTTTCTTTTTTGAGCGGAGGACTACAAGAAGGCATGTCTAAAGAGGTGCACAAAAATCTGATATATGAGGTGTACGGTGACTATAGACGGGCTACGCCCGCCTAAAAAGCGATTCAGAGCTAATGTCTACGTGACTATCACTGACTTCTCTGAATAACCTTTTTCTTGCAGAAAATAGCCGCAGTGAGATCAGGGTATTCCATAAGACTGAAGAGGGTCATCCTGGAATCATAGGGGAGCTTTGCAAACAGTGTAGACCAAGTTCGGACGCTGCAGAACGCGCTTCTTATCAAAATTAAATTAAATTAAACAGTTTAATCTCAGCCCAGGACTTTTACCCCAACCTACATCCCACCAACACTTTTGGTGCTTTGATTCTGAAACCAAACGATGGCATGATTACATTACGCTTAGGCACCATGCCCTTGAGCTAAAAAGGTTAAGTCAATCAACCGTGACGTATGGTTACCAGTCCGGCCACGATCCTGTGTTTTGTTTTGTTTGATTTGAGGTTTAATGTCCCTGTCAACACTGTATATGTCATTTTGGAGACGTTGCTTCCAATTTTGTGGGACTTTACCCGACACTGAGATGAAATGTCATCTCAAGCCCTGCCGCCCAATGAAACCAATAGGGTTTATATGCATGGATGTTCCGACTCGCACCGCTTTGCCTGGGGAGGTTTAGATCCTCTAAGCAGATTACCAGTACTCATGTGCGGGTCGGTTTCAGCTCTGCGTGGAAACATCATGCAGCCCATCTATTTCTTTAAGCCCCGATGGGCGGGGGCCAACGATCCTGTGTACCACCTTCACACCGGCACTGATAGAAACCACATGTTCAGGATCAAACTTTTGATGCGTGATGTAAGGTCGTGCCTAGAAAAGAAGAAATTGTATTTTGTTCTCAAAAAGCATCAAGTGAGAACGTAATGCAACATTTTTCATTAAACCCTGGACAGTTAGAGTGAGTGAGTGAGTGTTTGAGTTCTACGCCCCACCAACAGCTAATGTCATACGGAGACAATACCTCGGTTTAAAAACACATCCGAAAGTCTGGAGACGTCCGGGATCGATCCTGCGAACACTGGTTTACAAGGCGAGTAGCGTAACCACTACACCACGGAGGCTTTTAATGGACAGTTAGAAGCTGGTCGGAAAGCGGATGACGTTGACTCTGATTTTGGGTGCCACATGTGTGTGATCTAATTGCCTGTTGGGGCGACATCTTACTATCAACAGAAGACGGTAGTGGACGTCGACGTAGCGGAAGACCGACGTCAGTACGTCAAGATCGATTCATCCGACAGACGCATATGCGAAGCAGATTTCCGCCGGCATCTGCTACACTGTACCTGTAGATAAACAAAGGGTTTCAACTACCGACTAATAAGCACTGACACTGTTCGTCGCCCTTATGCGATGTACTTTTGAGAGCTAGACGTCCCTGTCGTGACCAAAATTAAGACGTCGACACAGTACGGAACACTTACGCTGGTGCATGAAATACGTACATGTACATTGGCGTCTAAGCGACTCGCGTGATATGCGTTTCAGTGACACATCGCACTTCAGCGTGAATCACGCCGATTGTCGTTTCGGGATGTTTCGACATATACATGTAGATGTAAGGTATGCCGAGGCGACGCGTGCGTGATAGAGCATGACATATTGGATGGAATAAGCGAAATGGTATGTCGAGCTATTGCGTGTAGCTAGCGACATTAAGAACATTCAAGATCATGGCTGAGACGTTAACTGAACAGCGAGACGTTACATCAATCAAGTGTGTCGGCCTCACGTGGTTATATTTATTTGTTTACGCTCAGAATCTGGAATATCTAATCCAGCAGGATTACGCGCAGGTTTATAGTGCTGTTCTTACTCAAAAATGTCTTCAAGCCTATGGAATTCATGTACTGGTCTGCCCAGCCTTTCTCCTCCGATCTCTTTCCCATAGAGTATCTTTTGTGAGGAGGTATCCACAACCGACTAGACAAAAATGTCACTTATTGACAGTAGCATTGTTAAAACTTGAATTTTAATGTTTGGTTTTGAAAACTTAAAAAGTTTCTTTCCAAAATTTGAAACATCGAATGGCATTTCATAATACCACCGGTGTATTGACATCTGCAAACATATCATACAATGGAATTTGCAGAACTACTTTTCTAAATTTTAAGATCTTTTTAGAAAGGTTGTCTGTAAGTGTCAAAGTGTTTTGATTTTCTCACAGAATCTGTCATTTCAGTGCCTTTGGCGCTTTGATTTTTTTCTAGTTTGTTAAATCAGCAACCGTTTTTGTTTACAGGTTGGTCCAATGTGGCGTGCTTCACATTACGTTGAAACACCTGTGCAATAATGTGTGTTCAGCTCGGCTGGGCAATCATGGGTGGCAATGTGTCCCGAAAATCATATTCACAGCTTTTTCTGAATTAACTTCCAGTGATGCTCTGATTAGTGATTAATCAGATAATTAGCAATGAAGCCATATTCAGAGCCTATTAAGATGATTAGAAAATGCAAAAAAAAAAATAATAAATAAATAAAATAATAATAATAAGATATAAACTATTTTAGGCCAATACAAAATATATGTGTGGTTCCGGTTACCCGACCGTGCCTAGCTTTTTCCCGCTGACCCTAATTATTTTTTCCATCATGAATATTCCAAACATTTTATGTGCAAAAACGGTCTTTCAATTTTTCATGGTTAAAGTATTTAAGTACATATTCATTAAAAAGCGCTTTCATTATAGGACAATCTGGTCATATTTACGCATGAAAATGGTGTGCGTCTGCCAAAAACAACATCAAAAACATCCCTGTTTGTCTCTAAATAACTGTGAGCCTAGAATAAAAATAGCCATCGGAAGAGATGGCAAATCCCCCGACCAAAAGCCAATATGGCCTTCAGAAGATTGTTCACCAATAGAAAGTGCACCAGAATTAAATCAGCAATATATCACAAAAGTATTGCAGTTATGGCCATCACAAGATTATACTGTCAGGGGAGATAACTAAACAAGAGGCCCAAGGGCCACGATGCTCACCAGAGCTCAGGCGGGCACTGCCAACTGGCAGCCATGTATGGTTTTAATTTATTGATTATAAAGTCTCCCAATTGAACCCCTATTCCATGTGGACTCTGTATCTGAAATATGAGGCCTTTTATGAAGTGGAGGGGTGGGAGATGACCCAACAGAGCCCAATTTGATATCATTGAATGCATCTTATCATTAGGAACAAGAAAATATATGGTTTATGGGTGGGGGTCTTAACGGTTTCTGAGATTATGAAGTGGAGGGGGTTGGGAATGGCCCGGGCACATCCCAAGAGACCCCCAATTTTGTGTCTCTGAATGCGTTTTATCATAAGAAACAAGAATATATATGGTTTATGGGTAAGCATCTGATAGGTTTCTGAGATTTATCGCCTTTTATGAAGTGGCAGGGTGGGCATGGCCCCGGCACACCCCTGAAGACCCCTAGGTTGGAATCACTGAATGCGTCTTACCATAAAGAACAAGAATATATATGGACAAGGGGTGGGGATCTGAACGGTTTCTGAGAATTTGGGCCTTTTATGGAATGGAGGGGGTGGGACAGGGCCCGGGCACATCCAAGAGGACCCCCAGGTTGGTGTCACTGAATGCGTCTTATCATAAGAAACAAGAATATATATGGTTTTGGGGTGGGGATCTGAAAGGTTTCTGAGATATATCACCTTTTATGAAGTGGATGGGGTGGGGCAATGGTGCATCCTTGGAGACCCCAAGGTTGGTATCACTGAATACATCTTATCACCAGAAACAAGAATATATATGGCTTAGGGGTGGGGATCTGAAAGGTTTCTGAGAAATTGGGTCTTTTTTGAAGTGGAGAGGGTGGGGCTTGGTCCGGGCACTTCCCAGGGGACCCCAGGTTGGTGTCACTGAATGCGTATTATCATAAGAAACAAGAATATATATGGTTTTTGGGTGGGGATCTGAATGGTTTCTGAGATATATGGCCTTTTATGAAGTGGAGGGGGTGGGGCAGGGCCCTGGTCCATCCCAGGGGGCCCCCAGGTTGGTGTCATTTAATGTGTCTTATCATAAGGAACAAGAATATATATGGTTTAGGGGTTGGGATCTGTAAGGTTTCTGAGATATTGGGCCTTTTATGAAGTGGCGGGGATGGGGCAAGGGCCTGGCACATCCCACGGGCCCATAGGTTGGTGTCAATGAATGCATCTTATCATAAAGAACAAGAATATATATGGTTTAGAGGTGGGGGTCTAAACGGTTTCTGAGTTATATGGCCTTTTATGTAGTGGAGGGGGTGGGGCATGGCCCCGGCGCATCCCGGGGCCCCCAGGTTAGTGTAACTGAATGTGTCTTATCATAAGGAACAAGAATATATATGGTTTAGGGGTGGGGATCTGTAAGGTTTCCGAGATATTAGGCCTTTTATGAAGTGGAGGGGGTGGGGTAAGGCCCCAGCGCATCCGGGGGCCCCCAGGTTGGTGTCAATGAATGTGTCTTATCATAAGGAACAATAATATATATGGTTTAGGGTGGGGATCTGTAAGGTTTTGGAGGTATGGCCATCACAAGGTTATATTGTCAGGGGAGATAATTAAAAAACCAGGGCACCCAGAGTCGTGGTTCTTGAATGTGACACACCTGCTTAACCTCATGTACAACTGTACCATGTACCATCAATATATCTCAAAGAGTGTTGGAGATGTGGCCATCACAAGGCAGTGATTCTATATTATTGGAAGGGGAGATAACTAAAAAACCATGGCACCCAGAGTTGTGGTTCTTGTGCATGACACACCGTCTCGGCCTTGTGAACAACTGTGCCAGTTATCATCAATATATCTTAAAGGGTATTGGAGTTATGGCCATCACAAGGTAGACACTCAATTTTATTGGAAGGGGAGATAACTCAAAATCATGACAACCAGAGTTGTGGTTCTTGTGCATGACACGCTGTCTCACCCTTGTGAACAACTGTGCCAGGTACCATCAACATATCTCAAAGGGTATTGGAGTTATGGTCATCACAAAGTAGTCATTCTATTTCATTAAAAGGGGAGATAACTCAAAAAGTATGGCATCCAGAGTTCTGGTTCTTGTGCATGACACGCCGTCTCAGCCTTTTGAACAATTGTGCCAAGAACCATCAATGAATCTCAAAGGGTATAGAAGTTATGGCCATCACAAGGTTGCGTCTACGGATGGACGGACGGACGGACCCACATTTTGGGTTTGTGTGGCTGCACCTGTCCATATTTTATGGGGCTAAAATTTTTATGTGGCTAACGGTTTATGTGGCTATAAGACACACAAATCTGAACATCAAATGTGGCTAGCCACACAAACTTTGGACATCAGCCACATAAAGGCTGTCTGTACGAAACCGTCTTTGTCTAAACTTATGTTGCTACCAGAGGTTGTGATATCTAGCCCTCTAAAGGTAGAACAGAACTTTCTTTATAGTGCACTGATACATCTTATGGGTCTAGCTCCTCACATAGAGGGACTTTTTTCCTACTGCAGCATTCAGCCCCAGGACAGCCAGTTAAATTTATGTGGCTCAGCCCCATAATCTCAAAGTTTAGCCTCATAATCCTGGACATCCATGTCCAAGGATGTCCAAGGTGATGGACATAAATTTATGTGTCTTTTTTTTATTTGATTTTTCTAGTCCCCCTGAACCCCTCTGTACTAACAGAAAAATGGGTTTGTGAGGCTAGCCACACAAACCCATTTTGCCACACAAAACCCTTCTGTACCTAAAAGAAGCCACATAAACCCATTTTGTAAGAATGGACGGACGGACAGACGGACGGACAGACGGACGGACAGACGGACGGACGCCAGGCTGATCGCTATATCCCCCGAACCTATTCGGTCGGGGGATAAAAATGCATATCATAAGCATGGCTATTTAAAAGCTGGTTTTTAATCAATTGCTGCGAGCTGCCAGTTAACGGTAAGTGGCCTGTGCTAATCAATATTAACAATTAGCCAGTAACAGTTCAAATGGGTCAGGGATATTGCACGTGGCTACTTCTGAAGAAGCAGACGCTTTGAAGTAACCCATAATTATAATCCAAAATCTCCAGTAATAAGTAATACTGAGTATTTAGCACATTCAAGACCGTTCATGCAAGCCAATAGAACCACCACCGGAAACAAAATAAATAAGAAAAAAACTACTACCAGAGGGTAAAACATCTGTTGTCTCCTGTAAACAACATGCATTTTGCATGGACCGGTAAGAGAGGAAAATTAGGGAGCGGTCGGAACCCACAAATTTTGAATGCAATTTGTTTTCGGAAGCGCAAAATGCATAAAACCCATGTCTCCGACGCATAAAAAACGACAATGTCGCTCATTTCTTGCGGTATACAGACCGTGACGTTATGACCCCTCTCAATAATCAGATTACTTTTGTGACAATAAAAATTATCCAAACAATGTTTTACCACCTGTAGCGATAATCAGACAAGTGTGCTAGCTTCAACAAACATAAATAACCAGTGCTTCAGCTGAAGTGCACGACCTGCCGGATGCTTTAAGCTTTATGAGTGTTACCATATATGGGTATGGCGGCCATTTTGGTCATGTGACCTGGACTTAAAACGGTTCCCCCAATCAATGCGCCTTATCGTAAGGAGCAAAAATATATCTTATACTTTAGTACTGTATTTTGAATTGTTTGCAGGATAAAATGCATTCTCACTTTTCCAATACAAAAGCATATGTGTCAAAGTTTGACCTAGGCACAAAGAAGGTCAAGGTCAACCCAGGGTCACCATTTTAGCAATTTATGACTGGCCTACGTCCCAGATGCTATTTATCAAGTTTCATGGAAATCTGCCCAGTGGTTCTGGAGAAGACTACTTTTGAAGGGTTTTTACCATATATGGCTTGGCGGCCATTTCGGTCATGTGACCTGGAGCAAATTTTGGTTTCCCCAATCCCATAGAGGCGCCATATGAAATTTGACTTCAATCGGCCCAACGGTTTCCGAGGAGAAGCAGTTCGAAAATTTTCACATTTTTCGCCTCGGGGAGGGTATACTTAATCGTATGTAATATTTCGCAAGTTCATTGGTTAGATCTAATTGATATCTATCAGTATGCCAAACATTGTTTAAATATTCCAAGTGGTTAAGTCACTATCACCGATTTTCACAAACGGGTTACGGACGGACAGACAGACAGACCATATATGGCTTGTCGGCCATTTTGGTCATGTGACCTCGACCCCATGAGCAAATTTTGGTTTCCCCCATCCCATAGAGGCTCCATATGAAATTTGACTTCAATCGGCCCAGCGGTTTCCGAGGAGAAGCAGTTCGAAAAAATTTACATTTTTCGCCTCGGCGAGGCTATACTAAATGGAATGTTAATATTTCGCAAGTTCATTGGTTAGATCTCATTGATATCTATCAGTATGCCAAAAATTGTTTAAATATTCCAAGCGGTTAAGTCACTATCACCAATTTTCACAAACGGGTTACAGACGGACAGACAGACAAACCGTATATGGCTTGGCGGCCATTTTGGTCATGTGACCTCGACCCCATGAGCAAATTTGGGTTTCCCCCATCCCATAGAGGCTCCATATGAAATTTGACTTCAATCGGCCCAGCAGTTTACGAGGAGAAGCAGTTCGAAAAATTTTACATTTTTCGCCTCGGCGAGGCTATACTAAATAGAATGTAATATTTTGCAAGTTCATTGGTTAGATCTCATTGATATCTATCAGTATGCCAAAAAATGTTTAAATATTCCAAGCGGTTAAGTCACTATCACCAATTTTCACAAACGGGTTACGGACGGACAGGCAGAATGACAGACTGACAGAATGACAGAATGACACGGTGATTATAGGGCACTCTTAGAATCAACCGACTTCAGTCGGTCGCTTTTTCTGCGGGTCGTGCAATACAGACAGCTTGTGAAAATCTCTCAAGTATTTTTATCTATCTCCATGGACAGAAAGCTAAGCCTTCACAGATGCCGATATGATCGTTATCATATATAGTTTTTGTCGTGCCGCGCTTGATTTTCCGCCGTCATTTTGAACGTGCATTTGTTGCAGTCTGAAATTTTCCCACGTTTTTCAATCACACGTCATCGATAGTTTGCACACAGTCTTCGCATCCAATTTTTGGAAAACATGACAGTAAACTGTGCTGCAGGTGAAGTCACAGATCAGCCTGCGCAGTCTTATCAGTCTTCGCTCTTTTTACAAACCTGTTGTAGTATGGCTTCTGGGATATGCAGAGAGCAGCAAACGAAGAGCTCGATGTACTGGCTGAGCTTACGTTAAAAGAACAGTTTTTTCGTGACTGCTGGAAGCATTTTAACCTGTTGTAATATATGTCCGACAAACGCAGTAGCTAATGAGCTAGGATGTCATATGGTGGTGAAATCAGAAATGCTTTCCGAGAAATGCACTGAATGCGTATGCCCACGCAGAAAAGACTCAGATCAGCTGGAAGTTCTGCACAGTCTGATCTGAATTTATTGTTCACAAGGTTTCATTTCTCGGAAAGCTTAGACACTCGCTGATCAGACTGGCTGCATATGGTATTGTCTTCGCACATGATAACACTGGTCTAGTAGCTTTTCACACTTAATCGTTTAATTGGTATCACTTACATGTACACTGGTGATCAAATCTTAAAGTGAGATAAACAGCGGGATTAGCGGTAAACCATCAAACAGGCAATAATCTATTGCTAAAAAGTGCCTAAAATATCCATTCTTTAAACAGGCATGACATTATAACTTGTTATATTTTGGTCATTTGATTTGAGGTTTAACGTTCCTGTCAACACTGTAAAGGTCATTTTGGAAATGTTGCTTCCAATTTTGTAGTACTTTTACCCGACATTGAGATGAAATGACATCTCAAGCCCTGCCGCCCAATGAAACCAATAGGGTTTATAAGCATGGACGGGCCAACTCCCACCCCTTTGCCTGGGCAGGCTTAGATCCTCTAAGCGGTTTACCAGTACTCATTTGCGTTTCGGTTTCAACTCTGCGTGGAAGCATCATGCAGCCCATATATTTCTTCAAGCCCCGGTGGGTGGGGAGCGAAATTTTTGTGTCAATTTCAGAGATTTTTGTTCCAAAATGTAAGGCAACATTTGCTCTTATCTGCAAAAAAGGGATCGGCCCCCAACCATAGGGTCTGGAAGAAATATATGGGCTGCATGATGCTTCCACGCAGAGCTGAATCCAGCCTGCACACTAGTACTGGTAAACCACTTAGAGGATCTAAGCCTGTCCAGGAACCGCGGTGAGAGGCGGACCGTCCATGCTACTCAACCCTAGTGGTTTCATTGGGTGACAGGGCTTGAGATGTCATTTCATCTCAATGTAGGGTAAAAGTCCCACAAAATTGAAAGCAACGTCTCCAAAATGACCTTTACAGTGTTGATGGGGACTTAACCTCCAATCAATCAGTAAAAAGGGGTATGGTGCCACAAAAAAAAAAAAAAATCTTGGCACCAGAGAAAATGGGACTGGAGCCAAGCCATCATAAAAAGGCTGGGGAAACCAATAATAATACTTTGTGCAGTATGTCTGCACTTTCTTGTTCTTGAAAAAGAAATCAGCTCCCCGTTTTCAGATTCATGTCAGCGTGTCAAAAAGATTGGCTTACGTGGTGAAATAAAGATACCATGTTGAAGCACGGATGCTACACCATGATCTGTGGTGGGAAAAGAAGCCAAGAGTAAACAGAAATTGCTGGATGTTTAATTTGCAGCATTAAGCCGTTAAAAGAAACTTTCTGATCTCCATTTACTCTGTCATTTCATCATGATACATGTATTTGGAACTTTTACATTTATCTTCAATGTATATGTGGTACAATAACAGTTATAACACTATTCAAGATACAGCAACCTTCACTAGAACAGCAAGTCCCAAAGGCTGACCTTTTATAAAAGGCAAACACATGCACAGGATGTCCAATCAAAATACTTTGTTCTGACTGAAGAACACCCTTATTTTTGTAACAATTAGGACAATATGGATGAAAACTAAGCATTATTTAATATAATTTATTTGTTTACAATGTTTTCAAGTACAATTATACAACAAAAGCAAAACAATATAACAAAAATAAGTGTGGTGTGTAGCATAGTATAAAAGGTGAGAAAAAAAATAAAAATAAAAAATAAAATAATTTTCCTACCTACCTACCCTATTTTTGAAAACCATGTAATAGGTACCACACATATAATTTGTTTTGGCCTTATTTAATATGCATATATATAAACCTAATAAAATAATAAAACAGGCAGTAAAGTATTAACGTACATGTACAGCTTAATATGTTGTATAACTATTGTGGGCCGAGTTTGTATGTGCCGAGTTGGCTATGTGCCGAGTTGTCCCGTTACCCCCAGTTTATTTTTGCATGGACAGTGTGGTTCGATAGCTGGGCTGGTGTAAGGCTTAAATTCACACAAAGCAAAGATTGTTCAAATTATAGTCCTGGGGCCAAAAATGCCCCAGCCCTGGGGGCCTTTGGTTTTACATAGGCTTATATAGGGAAAATCTTTAAAAATCTTCTTCTCTGAAACTGCAAGGCCCAGGTCTTTGATATTTGGTGTGAAGCTTCATCTAGTGGACCTCTATCAAGATTGTTCAAATTATAGCCCTGGGGCCAAAAATGCCCCTGCACCGAGGGCCTTTGGTTTTACATAGGCTTATATAGGGAAAATCTTTAAAAATCTTCTTCTCTGAAACCACAAGGCCCAGTTCTTTGATATTTGGTGTGAAGCTTCATCTAGTGGACCTTTACCAAGATTGTTCAAATCATAGCCCTCGGGCCAAAAATTCCCCCACCCCAGGGGCCTTTGGTTTTACATAGACTTAAATAGGGAAAATCTTTAAAAATCTTCTTCTCTGAAACCTCAAGGCCCAGTTCTTTGATAATTGGTGTGAAGCTTCATCTAGTGGACCTCTATCAAGATTGTACAAATTATAGGCCTAGGGCGAAAAATGCCCCCACCTGCAGGCCCTTTGGTTTTACATAGCCCTAGGAAATAGAAGTCAAGGCAATGAAAACCTTTGAAAATCTTCTTGTCTGAAAGCAGAAGGCTTGATATTTGGTATGAAGCTTTGTCTTGTGGATTTCTACCAAGATGGTTCAAATTATAGCCCCGGGGGCAAAAATTGCCCGACCCGGGAACCCCAAGGTTTATAAAGACTTATATAAGGAAAACATTTAAAAATCTTGTCTGAAACCTGAAGTCTCCATTCTTTGATATTTGGTATGAAGCTTCACCTTTTAGACCACTACCAAGATTAATCATATTATAGCCCAGGGCCAATAATGGCTCTCCCAGGGACCCACTTGATACCCTATGGGTCAGGTGAGCGATCCAGGGCCATCATGGCCCTCTTGTATATTATGATATACCGGTAATTGAAGCAATGTTCGCGAAAAGATTTACATTTGGCCACATTTCAGTATATACAGATATCAGTATATACAGATATATACACATTGGTCAGAATCAGAATTGTTACTGGTGACACGTCAAATAACATTCATACACCAGGACCTTTGGAAGTTAGTCCCTAGCTCTAACCAAAGAGGTAAACTAAGCTACACAAACCTCAGCACCTTCAGCCATCGAAATAATCGAATCGGGAAGGGCATTCCAATCTCTAATGGTTCAGGGGAAGAACAATTCTTTATAAATGTCCGTTCTTGCAGTAAGGGTCTGAAACGCCATTGAATGGTGCTTTCTACAGTGCCTAGCTGGGGGAACAGGGTCATCTGTTGGAATGCTGGCAGCACCCTTTAGACCTTTGTATAAGAGTATGAGCCTACTGTCTCTTCTTTTCTTGAGAGAATCCCATCTTAATTTTCCTAGAATTCCAGTCATGCTCCCAGTTTCAAAGCAGTAAATTCCTGTTACAAATCTAGCAGCTCTATTCTGAACTTTTCAATTTCTTCATTAAGGACCACTCCGCTTGGGTCCCAGATGCCACTGCGATATTCCAAGATTTGGCGAACAAGTCCCCTATATGCTGTCTCTTTCACATCCTGAGGACACTGGTGAAGATTTTGCCTCAGGAAACCAAGTGTTCTATTCGCCTTTGTACACATGTTGCTAATGTGTGTATTCCATCTCAAATCGTGAGTGATTGTCACACCAAGGTATTTAATGGAATTCACAGTTTAGAGGACTGTTCCCTCAAACGTGTAAGAAGCCTTAGTTTTATTTATTCTTTTCCTAGTTATCTGCATAATATTACATTTAATGGGTTGAAATCTCATGCCCCATTTTCGTGCCCAACATCCTAATCTATCTATATCATTCTTTCCCACAAAATGGCCAATTGGATATCCAAAACAAAATAATATAAGCCATACACACTTAAAGACAAGACATATCAAAAATAAACCGTGACAGAAGAACCGCCCCGGAACGGTCAGCGAAACGAACTCCACCATGGCCACAACCCCCGTCCCCATTTCCGTCGGGATTTAGACAAATAATCTGTTCAGCCGGCATGAAGGCCTTCCTCTAAGACATAAGTTGTGTTTACTCACTAGAACCACCTTGGCGTCCTAATGAGGCCCTAAAATCTATGTTTGGAGGAGAAATACGCAAAAATATCACATTTTTTTCATCAAAATATATATGTATTTTATTTTTATTTACGTATTTATTTACAGTCAAACCTGTCTTAGTGGCCACCTCTATTAAGCAAGCAACCTGTCTTAAGCAAGCAGGTGTTCAGTTCCTGAGAAAGGAAAATACATTAAAATTCACCTGTTTAAAGCAAGCACCTGTCTTAAGCAAGCACTTTTTGAGTATCCCATAGGTGCTTGCTTAATACAGGTTGGACTGTATTAGGTAAAATTTTTAATACTGTAAAAATAAAGTAAAAAAAATATAAACATTTGAAATAACATTAAAGATTT
Source organism: Lucinisca nassula (assembly GCA_963580285.1). Classification (NCBI taxonomy): domain Eukaryota; kingdom Metazoa; phylum Mollusca; class Bivalvia; order Lucinida; family Lucinidae; genus Lucinisca; species Lucinisca nassula. The sequence continues at coordinate 43,290,721 of OY757014.1, forward strand.
AATATTCTATCGGTCGCCGACACTTTTCCTTGTCATCTTTGTTGAGACACACTTGTGACTATTCATTAGGTGTGAAAAGTGTTATCAGCTGAAAAGGATTAAGCGAACAATTACGTAATCAGTAAACAAGTGGCCCTTTGCATGCATAGATATCAGCTATTAGTAATGGACGGGCCAAAGATAAGTGTCTTGGGGTGTTTATTACATTGCCGAAATGCCTTCGATGATAGCTACAAGAGTATATACAGTGCATTGTGTAACTGTTTAGGACGTAAACAGCATCTTAAATTTGTTTATTAAATACTTATAGGTATTGAAAAGCCCTCTTACACTCTTGTGGAAAGAAATAAATAAATTTTGGTGTCTTGGGGTGTCTTAGTGTGTCTTGGGGTGTCGTGTGGTGTCTTGGGGCTTTCAGACTGACCGCGACCAGCAACATGGCTTCCGCAAGAAGCGGTCATGTGAAAGTCAACTTATCCTGACAATCCAAGACCTGACGTCCAGCTTAGAAGAGGGAGAACAGATTGATGCAGTTTGATAAGGTCCCTTATCAGCGCCTCTTGCTGAAGCTCCACCACTACGGCGTAAGAGGTCCTCTGCTAGCATGGATAGTTTTCTCACGGGTAGGAGCCAGAGGGTCCTTGTTGAAGGAAAGTCCTCCTCATCAGTGCAAGTTGTCTCAGGAGTTCCACAGGGCACCGTCCTAGGCCCTCTTAAGACTTCTGTTCCTCCTGTACATCAACAACCTCCCAACCAGAGTTTCCTCTACCACCAGGCTTTTTGCTGATGACAGTCTCCTCTACAGGAAGATCAAAAGTGAGGAAGACCAGCACATCCTACAGGAAGACCTGCTGTGCTTAGAGGAATGGGAAAGGGATTGGCAGATGTCCTTCAACCCAACCAAGTGCGAGGTCATCAGCATTTGCAAGAGGAGGAACCAGCTAGTCTGCTTCTGCACCATCCATGGACGTCAACTCGCCACTGTGAAGTCGGGGAAATATCTAGGTGTTACACTTACAGACAAACTCTCCTGGAATGCTCATGTCGACCAGGTCACCAAGAAGGCCAACAACACTCTGTCATTCCTCCGAAGGAACCTCTCCAGTTATCCAAGGCAAACCAAAGCACAGACCTACCAAACCATGGTCCGCCCGGTACTGGAATATGCGTTGACAGTCTGGGATCCGTACACCCAAACCAATGTCAACAAGTTGGAAGCTGTCCAGCGCCGTGCTGCAAGATTCGCAACAGGGGACTACCGCACAACAAGCAGCATATCAGAGATGATCTCCGACTTGGCTGGGAAACCCTGCAGCAAAACCGGTCATGATATACAGGATTACCCACTGCCTTATTGACAGCCAAGCCTCACAGCTTCTCCATACAAGAGATCACTCCCTGCGCTTCCGGGTACCCTACTGCAGGAGTGATGCTTACCGGTGCTCGTTCTTTCCATCTGGGATACGTTTCTGGAACCAGCTGCTGGAGTCCATCGTCACAGCGCCAACCCTGGAGACCTTCAAGCATATTCAAGTTGAGGACGAACCAATGTTTCATATGCAACAGCTTTTGTCTGCCGAGGTGCAAAAGCCAAATTACGTCTAAGGAATCCAAAGGTCCTAGTTGCTTTAGATGTTATTTCCGAGATATGTTGACCCCAGTCGAGATCGTCAGTGATGGTGATACCAAGATATTTGGCTGAATTAACCTGCTCCAAAGTTTGCTGGTGGAGTGTATAATCATATTTAATTTGCTTGTCCGGAAGGTGTCGTGACATATCCTGTCAATTTCGGTAGACCTCTGTTCTACTTCCGGTTAGCAACGCATAACTCGGTGAAGGCCTGTCCATAGTGACAGTATAAGACAATGGGCAGCTGACCGTGAAAGCTCATTTACAACAGCTCATTTTTTCTCTTCTCCTATTTCTGCTACTCGCTCACATCTGAGCATTATGAGCAGGACTTCCTGGGTGGTAACCAGTCCTTTTTTTTTTTTTAAGCAATGTGGATGAAGTGCCTTGCTCAAGGACACAACACTTTGGTCAGTGTGAGGCTCCAACCCTCAACCTCTCAATCACAAATCAGATGCCCTACCACTGCACCAAAGTGCTCCGCTTTGCATGTCTCAGAATGTGTCAATGACTTACGTCTTATGACTATTATGGCTGTTTGCTTGATGCAGTAAAAGCCTGTTACGATTGTAAAATATAATCCACAGGCTACCTAAGGCATTTTCTTTGCCATGTCAGAATCAGAATTGCTACTGGTGACACGTCAAATGACATTCATACAACAGGAATGTCAGGGGTGGGGGAAGAGAATAATGGAAGCCAGAACCGATAATGTATGTTAGCTTTTTTCCTCAGCCAGGCATTCGAAAACAGGGCTGTGCTCTGACACAATTGGCAGCCAAAATTGGCAACGTGTCATCACACACTAGAGCCTGTCTGCACTCAAAATTCTAAAATCGCTAGAGAACTGCTCGTTTCTTAGGACAAACGCTGTTCCTTGGGTTCGACTTGTGCCTTCCTCGGAGCAAGAGGTCAGTATATTCCCATTGGTCAGCTGACACCTGTCGAATTGACAAGTGCCGGCACATTGGAGGCCTTGGGAAGAGCCATTCATAAACTAATCCCATTTAGCGAGATGCTTTTAGCGCCCGGTTACCTTACAAAAGAAAAGGTGTTGTAAGATTTGCATGTACAAGGTACGTTAAGAAATATAATAGACAGTAAATATAAATATATATAATATGTACATGTAATGAGAAAATACTAAAAAGAAAAAAAAAATATTAATAAAAATTTGTGTTAGAAAAGTACATATATAGCGTTAGGAGGATGGCCATATAAAGGTCAGTGAATGTCAGTTTGCTGCATCAAAAGACCCCGACTAATGCATCCTTGGTACGAAAGCGAAAAAAGGGAAAGGTGAGGCGTAGCCCACAGTGCCCATAAGAAACAAACAAGGAACCAACAAACAAACAAACAGAACGGCCATATAAAGGTCAGTGAATGTCAGTTTGCTGCATCAAAAGACCCGGACTAATGCATCCTTGGTACGAAAGCGAAAAAAGGGAAAGGTGAGGCGTAGCCCACAGTGCCCATAAGAAACAAACAAACAAACAGAAAAAAACTATAAACCAAGGAAGTAGTGGGGTCCAAACAAAACAAATTAAAAAGAAAAGATAAACGACATGTACATGCAACAGCAACGTTAAACTGAACAAGAAGGGCATTTACATATGGGGCCTTCCCAAGCTTGGATCAGTCTCTTGAACTGAGGAAGGGATTCGGCCTTTCTCAGATCATTTCGGAGACTGTTCCAGATATGGGGTGCCTCATATCGAAATAACCTTAGGCCATACCTTGTAGTGTTTACTCGCGGGAGGCTTGCTTTATTTTCACTCCTGAAATTATATGTAGAACATTGTAAATTTATCAAGTCACCTATATACTCTGGTGCTATGTTATTCACCTCGGTAGCCATCTGCTTCAATCGTTTTACATGTAGTGGTTCGGTTTTGGTTGAAGCTACTAGAGCCTGGATAGATGATCTGAAATCATTGTTGATGAATCGTAAAGCCCGTTCCTGAATCTTTTCAATATTAATGGTACTAGACATACTACAATAATGCCATGCTAATGGACAGTAGTTAAAATTTGAGACAATAAAAGAGTAATAAATAGTCAGTTTACCTTGTTTGGTTGAAAATCTACCAATCCTTTTTAAAACTGCTAACTGTTTAGAGGCTTTTTTACATATTTCTGACACATGATTGTCAAAACGCAGCATAAAATCGATATTAACCCCTAAAAGAGAGACATTATCTTCACATTTGATTTCCACTGAGTCAATGTTGAAGGATTATGGATATAATAGCATCATGGGCAGTTTTTCTAATACAGATTGCTTGAAATTTGCCAGGGTTTGCCTGCATAAAATTTTAAAAGAACCAATCTATAGAAATGCTCAGGGCTTCCATTAACTCCTAAATTCTGGAAGTCCCAGACTTCCTACCCTTGAAATCTGGAAGTCCCACTGGAAAATTCAGGAAGTCCCAATTTTGAAGCAAGGTGTTTGCAGATCGTAAAATTGTTTTGATGAAGAAATATATATTATTTAATCTATGAATCACTTGTTTGCATTTTTAATCACCTGTATATTCTTTTAGATGACTAGTAAAGTGTGGATCGGTAAACTGACCGGCTCAAAAATGATTTGAATAGTGTTGACTGGGCCGTTAAATACAAAACAATCAAGCAAAGCCCTGTGAGGAAGTTAAAACTACTCATAACTATGTCACCTTTATATTTATCATGTGACATACATGCGGGCAGTACAATGCAGAGGAGTGCAAAGAAAAAAGAAAAATATTTTTGCTTGGCCTGTATAAATTTTCCAAGTGAACCCCACACACACACCAAAAATAAATAAATAAAAAGTAAAGAAAACAATTACATTACCCAATAGTGGCCCATTTTCGGGTCATTAGCAAACCGTGTAGACCCAGATCAGACGACACAGAACATAGCATCAGATCTGTCTGCACTGTTTGTAGAACTTAACACAAATAAAACAAACCTGACACCGATTGTCATATATGGATTAAAAAGAAATATAAAAAAAAATCTTTTGTAAAAGATGTTTGCCAAATTTTGCGAGTCTTCATTGTACTCTAAACACTGAGAACTGCTTCAGACAAACAGCAGATACACGTGCAACTTTGTTCAATTGGAGCAGACTGAGACGAGTCAGCGGTATTTTTTTTTTTTTTTTTGCTTTTTGGCTAACAGACAGATCAGACTGTAGCTCGGACCCTGACGAACCGGCCTGGTCACATTCGCCGGTTTTACATATTTTCGAGGCGCCAAAATCAAACAGCGATCGCGGTGACAATTTGGGATTTTATAAATTATTTTCGTCATTTCACCTAGTGAACACCTGCTATTAACTCAAGAAAAAAAATGCGTATCTATCTTTGAAACTATTGTCACACTTTGCATCGCTAATGATAATCTCACTACAAAACACATAAATTACGACCCGCTTTAATTTTAACAATAACAAGTTTACAGGATTAAAAAAAACACTTATCGTCAATGAGATAATTAGTTTATCCTCAACTACTAATCCGTTTAATTATATGCAAACACCGAGCAATCATCTTGACAAGTTTTTCACACACCGATGACGATCAAAGGTGTGCCGACGGACGTGATTCTGACTGTCAATATAATACCGTGCAGGCAGAAAATGGGACGTCCTCGATAAACACAGAAAGCGGTTTCAGCTAAGAAGGCGGAGCAAACTTCTTACAAACCGCTAAAAGTGGGCGGGATTATATGTCTTGGTAAAGATTTCTGGCCGTACAGAGAAATTTTCGGGAGTCCGTGGGACGCCTTTGATGTTTAATTTGGGCGTCCAGAAGCGATTTCAGGACGTAATATACGCCGTACGTCCGCCTAACGGAAGCCCTGAATTATGCTGCTTTCATTTTCTAAAACTTGCTTCAGAATTTCAAGGTTCTTATGGACAAAAGAAAGTGTATTGTCATCGGTGTAGTTGTGGATGACGGCTTGATTTATAAAAAATTATAACCAACGCCTGGGCAGGTGTCCTTAATTGGTTTATCAATACAAATCAGCTCTTGTTTGACCTCAAGTTAAGTTCTTTTGTTAAGCCCCTGTCACACTATGCCGCGTTTCCACTGAGACGGTACGGCGTTGTTTAATTTTCCAGAACGCCGCGAGATCGCAAGAAATTTGGGATATTTTTCGTGAACATGGACCTGTCATGGCGTCCCTACAGCGACCAAGACGTTGCTACGGAGCTTACATGGCGATCTATCGCGATCCTGCGGCGTTCTCGATGGCGATTGTATGCGCTCTCACGGCGCTTCCTCTGCGCTTTTACGGCGCTCACAATGCGTGCACTGCGCTTTTACAGCGCTCACAATGCGTGCACTGCGCTTTTACGGCGCTCACATGTTGTAGACGTTCTCAAAGTGTAAACAGACATCTTCATTAGTCGAACAGTTTTGTTTGATTTGAGGTTTAACGTCCCATCAACACATTATAGGTCATTTTGGATACGTTGCTTCTAATTTTGTGGGACTTTTACCCGACATTGAGATGAAATGAAATCTCAATCCCTGTCACCAAATGAAACCAATAGGGTTAATAAGCATTGATGGTCCGACTCGCACCCCTTTGCCTGGGCAAGCTTAGATCCCCTAAGCGGTTTACCAGTACTCCTGTGCCGTCGGAAGCAAGTCCACCGCAATCACCGCAAGCAGGAGCAAGTCCACCGCCATTACCTTACCCGGGAAAAGTCACCTCAGAAGTAGGTTTTTCGGGACAGCACACAATCAAACTCTACTCTAGCCACTGTTTATACAAGCGGGTGGCCCCCGCCCATCGGGACTGGCAGAAATAGATGGGCTGCATGATGCTTCCACGCAGAGCTGCAACCGACGTCACACGAGTACTGGTAAATCAGAGGATCTAAGCCTGCCCAGGCAAAGCGTGGCGAGACGGACCGTCCATGCTTATACGTGTAAACGCTATTGGTTTCATTGGGCGACAGGGCTTGAGATGTCATTTCATCTCAATGTCGGGTAAAAGTCCCACAAAATTGGAAGCAACGTCTCCAAAATAACCTATACAGTGTTGACTGGGACGTTAAACATAAAGTCAATCAATCAGCTAATCAATTATACAAGTGGAGCTGATATGGCGTTGTAGGAGACCTCTTCCGCCACTGCCGAGCTCCTGTAGCGTTGAAGGAGACCTTACTGCGCTGCTATGGCAACCTTATGGCGACCTCACTGCGCTCTGATCAGAACGCCGAGCGACGGCGTTTGTTTTGAGCATGCTCAAAATGCGCGCCGTCGCTTGGCCTTCTATGCGATCCCAACACGCCTACTGGCGATGCCACTGCATTGCTACGGCGATGTTTGCGATCGTACTACGCGCACCTCGGCATTCTGCATTTTTCTTGGACGCCGTGAGAACGCAGCCCTGGTGTGACAGGGGTTTTATGCCTGCATTACATAAATTTGGACTTGAATATTCAGAAATATGAGCGGGCTATAAAAATAAATATTGTCCTTTTCTTTCTATCTATCTATTGTTGCTGCGATCGGTCATTCCTTATTTTGTTTGTTTAACTCGCGCATCTGTGCAAGCACACATGCATGCAATGATGCACACATACACTCATAGTCATACATGCATGCATGCACACACGCACACACGCACACACATAATTATGATAAATTATGCAAAAGCAAACACTGCAAAGTTGTTAGTGTGGACCCGTCTATATATTCAATACTTACTGAGGTTATCCCTTTTTGTACCAAATGGAATCTTCCTCATATATAGAGCAAGAGTCCATTCCAAAATTTAGGGGTGCCAGGTTGTGTTTTCATCAAAAGCTGGACTTTTAGCAAACTGTGTAGACCCTGATCAGGCGCTGCATTCTGCGGCATCTGATCTGGGCCTGCACTGTTTGCAAAGGTACATGTACCTCTTTAGGGGTTTCCAGTACTGAATGAGTTAATGGCCTATTTATTCAATACTTACATAGGTGTGAGTGGACGAAGAGTGGGAGTTTCCCCCTCATGTAGTTGGGATTTTGGAGGAAGCTTCCTCGGGTGAAAACTTTGATACCGAGGATGTCTGTAGATGCACTGTAAGTGTGACCGATATATTTATCTATCCATACTGCAACAACTGCGGGAAGAGGACTCGTGCAGGTGAACGTGTAGAGGTAGAAGTTGGCTATGGGCAAGTGAAAAATTTCAACTGCTCGCCTGTCAGAACGAGTAACGTTTTTCAGCAGTAGAAATTAGGTTCTCTATCGGAAACATTGAACTAATCTGAGTAATAAAAAATGTCCCAAAAATGCATTGAAAAGATTGTTTGAAACCAAAAATATGCCCAGTTTCGGCTGAAATGTCCGAATATTACAACCGGATGCGGTCAATAACTACATTACTATTCTGCAGAAAATCAACATTGGTAGCGTGTGAAGATTAGCATATAGCCTTAACACATTGCAGGAAGGGGTACCTTGGCAAACAGTGCAGGTCCAGATAACACGCCACAGAATGTGGCATCTGATCAGGGCCTATACTATTTGCTAACAGATTTTTCTGTCAAAAATAGAATAAAAATGAAAAAAAAAAAATAGGCCTGGCACCCCTTATATGACAAGTGGACTTGTCCAACATATAGCAATGGAAGAGTCCACTAGTATACAGTGGATTAAGCATCTATGCAGTCTGATCAACATCTCTTTGTGATCACTGCAAGGATAGTGCAGCACCTCTAAAATTCTGTAAAGTGACAAAACTAGTTTAGCAGGGCGGGCCAGTTTATTATTTACTGAGAGACAGATACCATATTGTTCCTAAGTACATTGTATTGGGACAAGTATAGACCTGAGCAAACAGTGCAGACCCAGATCAGACTGCTCCTGAAGGAGCAGTTTGATCAGGGTCTACACTGTTTGCCTTTCGATCTGCACCTTTTGGACTCCTAGCTGAATCATGAAACAAATTTGTTAAAATTTTTGGAGAATTACAGCAAGATCTCAAGGTGTTCAAACTTTTACGGTTGTTCATTACTTACTGAGAGAGTGATCACAGCACACAGTGATTTCAGCTGCTTGTTGTAAACCTGCCAGGATCAATGCATGGCTTAACCCTTTTTGTACGAAATGGAATCTTCCTCCTTATATATAGCAGGAGTCCATCTCAAAATTTAGGTGTGTCAGGCTAGGTTTTCTTCATAATCTGTTTAGAAGATTGCTTAACTTTTTGCAAACAGTGTAGGCCCTGATCAGATGCCGCGTTCTGCGGCGTCTGATCTGGGCCTGCAATGTTTGCCACGGTACCCGTTTAGGGGTTTCCAGTCTGAAATGGGTTAATAACTGCGCAGTATTCATACATCAATTATTCTTTTAATTATATATTGGTTTCTTTGTAACAGCTTGCATTATCTTGTATCAAAAAGCTGGTTTGAGCTGAATGTCTTTAACAAAAGTTGATAAACATGTACTTATTATGATCTTATTTTATGCCTCAGAAGCCATTGGGCTGTATGTATATGCATATATACATTGAAGTTGGTTCATTATACCAAACAGTGTTGACAGGGCTGTTAAACAGCAAATCAAGTTAAACCAAACACCAGAAGGTAAAAGTTGGTGCAATTTGACATGAGACTGACCACTTTGCAAAGAATAAATTAGTCAGTGTTTTTTTTGCCTAATAAATCGGTTTTCGTAAACTTCCCATGAATTTGCGGCATCTCGTGAATGCCGACCCATTTACCGACCTCTATGTATTGAATAACAATATCGACCTCTTTGGAAAATGGCAAAGATAAATATATGTGTTCAGTTGGGTGGTAAATTATGGTAATAGAGGTCACCAGTCTCATGTCAAATTGTTTGAACTATACTTTTTATGCCCCCACCATTCGAAGAATGGTGGAAAGGGCATATAGCAATGCCCCTGTCCGTCCATCCGCACCAACGAAACGACATTTAGGGGGCAAAAAATTTGGACAGTTTGACACTTAAGTATACATTCGTGAGTCCAAATTGGGTTTATTCCGTTATTTTGGTACTTAAGTGGCAAAAATTCGCTCTTAGGTGGCTTGCCGCTTAAGAGAATTTGCCGCTTAAGTAGTCAATATGCCGACGCCTAGCCACTTAAGTATCCGTTCGTGAGAACGTCCGTCCGTTCGTCCTTGCGTCGGAAACTTAATCGCAGTCAATAACTTCCTTATTTCTTGATGGATTTTAAAATTACTTGGCAGAAATGTTAACCATCATGAGACGCGGTGTCACGTGCAAAACCCAGGTTCTTACCTCCAAGGTCAAGGTCATACTTAGAGGTCAAATCTAAAAAAAAAAGGATCCGAAACTTAAACACAGTCAATAACTTTCTTATTTCTGGATGGATTTTGAAATTTATTTGTAGAAATGTTAACCATCATGAGACAATATGTCACGTGTAAAACCCAGGTTCATACATCCAAGGTCAAGGTCATACTTAGAGGTCAAAGGTCAAAAAAAGGGTCCGAAACTTAAACACAGTCAATAACTTACTAATTTCTGGATGGATTTTGATATTACTTTGAAGAAATGTTAACCATCATGAGACAATGTGTCACGTGCAAACCCAGATCAGTACTTCCAAGGTCAAGGTCATACTACGAGGTCAAAGGTAAAAAAAATGGTCCTTAACTTAAACACAGTCAATAACTTTCTTATCTCTGGATGGATTTTGAAATTACTTGGCAGAAATGTTGGCCATCATGCAAAACCAAGGTCCTTACCTCTAAGGTCAAGGTCATACTTAGAGGTCAAATGTGAAAAAAGGGCCCAAAACAACACGGTCAATAACTATCAATGGATGAATACGAACCTACACATATTTTCAGGCGGGGGCATCCGTGTCCTACGGACGCATTTCTAGTTTTAGTTTCAATCCTTTGATTTTATTTTGTTTCTTCAACTTTTATGTAGGCCTGTTTGCTGAGATGCACATCTGACTGCACCACGGGCCCCTGTATGCCCCACTTTATAAAAAGAAAAAAAAAGAATAAAAATGAAAACAAAGGCCCAACCCCCCTCCCCCTTATATGACAAATGGACTGATCCAACATACAAAATTGGAAGAGTCTACCAATATACATGTATACAACCAGTTAAGCCTCAGTGGCTCAACGCATTCCTGCCTTTAACCAATTAACCTAGACCCAAAGGTGTTTTAACCCTTGTTCTGCTGAGCCTGGATATGCCTTTTCTTTGAAACAATGTAGATCCAGATCAGAAGCCATCTGATCAGGATCTACATTGTTTGTCATTCAGAATGTGAATTTGTTGTAATAATTTGCTACAGGTAATCTGATTGGTTGATAATCCGTAGTGGGTGTGGCATATATGAATATTCAGCAGGACAAGGGTTAAGTTATTCATGTTCAACTGTATACCGTAAAAATCCTAAAAATTCAGACACCTTGAGGACTTCCTGTAATTCTCCTAAAATTGCAACAAATTTATTTTGCAATCCAGCAAGGAGTCCAAACATTTGCGACAGAATGGCAAAAGGTGTAGACCCTTATCCGACTGCTCCTTAGAAGTCTGATCTTGTTCTGCACTGTTTGCTTATGCCTGTCTGTCCCAATACTTTGGATCATAACGGTAGCCTATGAAATTATATTGTTCAGAGTTTTATGGCTCAGTCCAACACTGTTAAGGTCATATTTAGTCAGTCACTTTACCTAAGGGCAGGCTAATACATGTATATAAAGTTTTACATAAGCAGTTAACATGTATAGTGCACATTCTTTCACCAGAATCCCCACTCCCCACCCTTCCATCGGGGCTTGAAGAAATAGATGGGCTGCACGATGCTTCCACCCAGAGCTAAAGCCGATCGTGCACATGAGTACTGGTAAACCGCTTAGAGGCTGTGAGCCTGCCCAGGCAAAATGGTGTGAGTAAGACCTTCCATATGGTTTCATTGGGCGGCAGGGCTTTAGATGTCATTTCATCTCAAATTGGAAGCAACAGCTCCAAAATGACTTAAATAGTGTTGAATGGGATGTTAAACCCCAAATCAATCAATCAGTCTTTCTTGAATCTTTTTAAGTGAGGGAATGACAGTGATGATTGTTGCCGACCTTGGCAGGCATTGAACCCAAGACCTTCTAATCACAAGTCAGACCAGCATCTGGCCTGTGAAATGGACACATAAGATCCTTTATTAACCCTTTTTAGCTCACCTGTCACGTAGTGATAAGGTGAGCTTTTGGGATCACTTTTTGTCCGTCGTGCGTGCGTCCGTAAACTTTTCTTCAAACAACATCTCCTCCTAAACCACTGATCGGATTTTGACCAAACTTCACAGGAATGATCCTTAGGTGGTCCCCTTTCAAAGTTGTTCAAATGGTTCCAGTCCGTTGCACATATAGGTCACAGTAGCCCTAGGGCCAAAAATGCCCCCGCTTCGGGGGCCTTTGGTTTTACATAGGCTTTTACAGGGAAAATCTTTAAAAATCTTCTTCTCTGAAACCGAAAGGCCCAGGTCTTCGGTATTTGGTATGAAGCTTCATCTAGTGGACCTCTACCAAGATTGTTCAAATTATGGCCCTTGGGCCAAAAATACCCCGCCCCGGGGGCCTTTGGGTTTACATAGGCTAATATAGGGAAAATCTTTAAAAATCTTCTTCTCTAAAACCACAAGGCCAAGGTCTTTGATATTTGGTGTGAAGCTTCACCTAGTGGACCTCTACCAAGATTGTTCAAATTATAGCCCTAGGGCCAAAAATGCCCCCGCACTGGGGGGCCTTTGGGTTTACATAGGCTTATACAGGGAAAATCTTTAAAAATCTTCTTCTCTGAAACCGAAAGGCTTAGGTCTTCGATATTTGGTATGAAGCTTCATCTAGTGGACCTCTACCAAGATTGTTCAAATTATGGCCCTTGGGCCAGAAATGCCCCGGCCCTGGGGGCCTTTGGGTAAACATAGGCTTATATAGGGAAAATCTTTAAAAATCTTCTTCTCTGAAACCACTAGGCCCAGGTCTCTGATATTTGGTGTGAAGCTTCACCTAGTGGACCTCTACCAAGATTGTTCAAATTATAGCCCTAGGGCCCAAAATGCCCCCGCTCCGGGGGGCCTTTGGGTTTACATAGGCTAATATAGGGAAAATCTTTAAAAATCTTCTTCTCTGAAACCGAAAGGCCCAGGTCTTCGATATTTGGTATGAAGCTTCATCTAGTGGACCTCTACCAAGATTGTTCAAAATTATGGCCCTTGGGCCAGAAATGCCCCCGCCCCGGGGGCCTTTGGGTTTACATAGGCTTATATAGGGAAAATCTTTAAAAATCTTCTTCTCTGGAACCACAAGGCCCAGGTCTTTGATATTTGGTGTCAAGCTTCACCTAGTGGACCTCTACCAAGATTATTCAAATTATAGCCCTAGGGCCAAAAATGCCCCCGCTTCGGGGGCCTTTGGTTTTACATAGGCTTTTACAGGGAAAATCTTTAAAAATCTTCTTCTCTGAAACCGAAAGGCTCAGGTCTTCGATATTTGGTATGAAGCTTCATCTAGTGGACCTCTACCAAGATTGTTCAAATTATGGCCCTTGGGCCAGAAATGCCCCCACCCCGTGGGCCTTTGGGTTTACATAGTCTTATATAGGGAAAACCTGTAAAAATCTTCTTCTCTGAAACCACAAGGCCCAGGTCTTTGATATTTGATGTGAAGCTTCACCTAGTGGACCTCTACCAAGATTGTTCAAATTATAGCCCTAGGGCCAAAAATGCCCCCACCCCGGGGGCCTTTGGTTTTACATAGGCTTATACAGGGAAAATCTTTAAAAAATCTTCTTCTGAAACCCACAGGCTCAGATCTTTGATATTTGGTGTGAAGCTTCATCTAGTGGACCTCTACTAAGATTGTTCAAATTATAGCCCTGGGGCCAAAAATGCTCCCATCCCCGGGGCCCTTTGGTTTTTCATAGGCTTATTTAGGGAAAATATTTAAAAGAGTGTCACGTCATGTTTTCTTCAAAATTTATCTGGAAAATAGCTGAACTTTTTGCAAACAGTGTAGGCCCTGATCAGATGCCGCGTTGTGCAAAAGGGGTTAATTGCATGATTTTTGCTTTGTTTTACAGGGAGGTGTAGGTGTAGAGTGCTGCGAGAGAGGATGTCGGTTGTTCTCAATGATGGAGTTTGTCTGTGATAACATAACTAAAACTATGGAAGTGTGCCTTGAATGTAAGTAATTTACATGTCACATGTGTAACTTACTGATCTTAAGTATTTGGACAGATAGGCCTAAGCTGACAGTAAAGACCCAGATCAGACTGCTCCAGAAGGAGGTGGTTCTATCGAGCACCTACAATCTATATATGGACTAAAAACAAGAAAAAGTTGAACTTTGTCATCTAAAGATTGCTAGTTAGTGATACAAAAGATGCCATTTTAGCACAGAGGTGTTTTATCATAATGATGTTGCCAACTCAGCATGCTTGGATCCCGCAACCTCATGATCACCAGACAGACGAGCATCCAAGTCAGTTTATCATGCAGCTGGCTTGTACATTTCTGAAATAAACTTTAACCCTTTGTTTGTGTGTTTGATTTCAGGTTTAACATCTCCCGTCAATGCTGTAAAGGTCATTTTGGAGACGTTGCTTCCAGTTTTGTGGGACTTTACCCGACATTGAGATGAAATGACATCTCAAGCCCTGTAGCCCAATGCAACCAATGGATTTATTAGCATGGACAGTCCGCCTCGCACCGCTGTTCCTGGACAGGCTTAGATCCTCTAAGCGGTTTACCAGTTCTGGTGGGCGGGCCAGATTCAGCTCTGCATGGAAGCATCATGCAGCCCATAAATTTCTTCAACCCCTACGGGCAGGGGCCTAACTTTAACCCTTTACGTGCTGAACATGTCAACCCTGCATTTGCAAATAGTGTAGTTCCAGATCAGATGACCAATTTAGATTCTGCAGAAGTCCTCTGATCAGAATCTACGCTGTTAGTCATTCACTTTATTATTTGAATAAATGCAGCATTAAAAGTAATTACATAAGTAGATAGTCAGCAATAGGTGTGGCAATTGCAATATTACCTGCTCAGGTGAACAAACCTTTATATTCCCCTCACACAAGGGCATCAGGGCTCAGTTGTTCAAAGCATCGTTAGCTTAACAAGCTCATTAATGGTCATATTGTTAACTGTTCTAGCAAGTTCAGTATCTAGAATTTTGGTATTTTTGCTGAAAAAATGTGAGTAGCTTTTGCATTTGCAAAAGCTGGTCACATTTTTTCAGCAAAAATATTAGTATTTTCACCATATTGAATGATCATAGTTTTAAAGATACGTTAGCTAACGATGTCATTAGTTTTGAACAACTGGCCCCAGATGTTTTATTACTCATATACCAAATTCTAACTTCTTGAGTCATACAACTACCAGTGCAATTTCTCCTGAGTAGTGACATCAGAGGAATATTACAGGGGGACATGATGTTTTGTCACCCTGTCCGTGGCATGCTCTCGACCAATCAGAATTTTTGAATAGCTCCTGAATATTAATGAGATACATGACATACAAAGTAAGTCAGGGGGTATATAGTTTTCATCTTTCCATCCGTTCCTTCGTTCGTTTGTTCGTTAGTTAGTTTGTTCGTTCATTCGTACTTCCGTCTGTCCCTTCGTTCGTCAACCTTTATGTCAAACCTTTTCGATTGCTCATATCTCTGTAACCACATGTTAGATTCTCTTCATATTTGGTAAAGGATATCTCTATAGCATCACCTTTCATATAGAATATCTAAGCCCCTGGGTGAGCTGTCCGCCCGTTATGTCAACTTTGACATCAAAGTTTTGTGTTAAACCTTTTTGATTGCTCATATCTCTGTAACCACATGTTAGATTCTCTTCATATTTGGTAAAGGATATCTCTATAGCATTACCTTTCATATGGAATATCTAAGCCCCTGGGTCAAGCCCCTGGGTGGGCTGTTCATCCGTTTGTCAACTTTTATGTGAAAGTTTTATGTTAAACCTTGTTGATTGCTCATATCTCTGTAACCTCATGTTTTCTCTTCATATTTGGTACAGAATATAGCTATAGTATTTACTTTCATATGGAATATCTAAGCTCCTGGGTCAAGCCTCTGGGTGGGGCTAGGGGTCAATAATTAAGACTCAGTCATTTTGGTTACGTCCAAGTTTTGTGTTAACTGTTTTCATTATACTCCTTGTTATTGAAATGCAATAGTTATTCTCAGTGGACTAAATGGAAAGTTTTTATGGAAAGGTTCAATGCTACAGACAAATTGTCATTTCCACTAAAAGGGGATGGCACTGGCCTGGGGTATACGTGCCCCACTGGGCACTTTCTCTAGTTCATTCAGCAGGACAAGATATTCTGTGCTTTCAGTGTCAAACAGATAAGTAAGTAAGTAAAGACTTTATTTAAAGAGGGTGACAACATTTAGCACATACAATTGAAAAACATGTAATAGCTAATCTTCCATGAGGCCCTCCATGATGCCATTATGTTGCTCACAGTAACTAATGTATGATTTATTAATCACTGATTAATGTCATAAACAAAGTCAAACATTGATCATGTGTGTTATTGAATTTCTTGAAATGTTAAGTTTGAGTACTGGGGATATCTTTGGAAACATATGTTTTGAGTACTTGTAAGAATCGATTAAATGCAATATTGAATTACATGTATGTACTTGATGTATATTTTCAGCTTGTAGTGAGGCATACCCTAAGAAGGAAGATCGGGAGGCATGTAATATGGGTTGTAAAAGTCAGAAACCATTTGCACTGAAAGAACAAGAGGTAAAGCTCCCAGTAAACCAAATCCTAACTCTTATCCTGCTGTTCACGACAACCCCTAAGTTTGCAAACAGTGTAAATCCAGATCAGATGGCTTCTGAAGAAGCCATCTGATCAGGATCTACACTGTTTGGCATTCATTTTATGAATTTGTAGCAATACATCCAAGTAATTTGATTGGTTGATAAACAGAAATGGGTGTGGCTTAAATGAATATTCAGCAAGAGAAGGGTTAACCCTCAGAACACCATGCAACAAAATCAGCAGACACATTATTTTTAGCTCACCTGTGCACAAAGCGCTCCAGGTGAGCTATTGTGATTACCCCATGCCCATCGTATGTGCAAAGTGTGTAGTTAACATTTAGTTTATTATACCCCCGGCATACGAAGTATGCAATGGGGGTATATAGTTTTTGTCTTTTCCGTCTGTCTGTCTGTCCGTAAACAATTATTTTGTGTCAAAGATATCTCAGGAACTGCTTCACATAGAAACTTGAAATTTTGCACACATGATCAGTATGACTAGTTGTATTGTGGGAAAGAAAATAAGGGCCAAGGGGTCAGGCCTTTTAGAGTTATTTCCCTTTGTAGTTCTTGTTTCAGCTGAGGTGATGGCACTGGCGGGGGGTATACGTGCCCCACTGGGCACTTTTGTCTAGTTCACCCTGTTGGGGCCACGGTTGTGCTTCAGTCTTCATGTAACTTTACTACAATGTTTAATTTGGTATCATGGTCAAGTTCGATTATGGGTCATGTCTGATCAAAAGCTAGGTCAACTTTGCTGAACAAAATGGCCACAAGAGCTAATAATAGAAAAAAAAAACTTTAACAACTTCTAGGTCCCTATTCCAAGTAATTTCACAGAAATGTTTCTTGGGTGACCCTTTTCCAAAGTTGCTGCAATCATTCTGCTTGGCTAAACCAAATGGCTGCCATAGTTAGTAATAGAAAACATTTAAAGGACATCTAGGCCAGTCGCTTGATTTCAAAATAATTTCACAGGAATGTCCCTCTTATGACCCTTAACCCTTTTTGTACCAAATGGAATCTTCCACCTTGTATATAGCAAGAGTCCATTTCAAAATTTAGGGGTGTCAGGTTGTGTTTTCATCAAAATTTATTTGGAAAATGACTGAACTTCTAGCAAACAGTGGAGGGCCTGATAAGACGCCGCATTTTGCAGCGTCTGATCTGGGGCTACACATTTTGCAGCGTCTGATCTGGGGCTACACTGTTTGCCAAGGTACCCATTTTGGGGTTTCCGGTACGAAATGGGTTAACTGAAATTGCTAGAATCATTCTGCTCTGCTTAACATAATGTTCGCCAGAGCTAAAAATAGAAAAAAACCTTTAAAAGACATCCCCCAGCCAAATAGCGGATTTCAAAATAATTTCACAGGAATGTTCCTTGGGTGACCCTGTTAAAAAATTTCCTAAAATTGTTCTGCTGGGCTGAAAAAAATGGCCACCTGAACTGTAAATAGAAAAACATTTAAGCCACATCTCTGCAAAAGTGAATGGCCAGATTTCAAAATTAGTTCACAGAAAAATTTCTTGGGAGATCCTCCACCCGCACATTGCTTAAACTGAACTGAATTTCACTCTACTGAACGAAATGGTAGCCAGAGCTAAAAATAGGAAAACCTTTCAACAACATCACCTTCCAGACCAATAAACTTATTTCACATGAATTGTTCCTCTTATGACCCTGTACTTGAATTGCTAAAATCAATCAGTTTTGCTGACCAAAATGACCAAAAATAGAAAAGAAGAAAAAAAGCAACTTTAAATGACTACTCCTAGGCAAATAGCTTGTTTTCAAATTAATTTCACAGAAATGTTTCTTCAATGACCCTTTACTAAAATTGCTGAAATCTACCTTCTCGGCCAAACAAAATGGCCACCAGAGCAAAAAATAGAAAACACATAAAGCGACATCTCCTCCTAGGCCAGTGGCTCAATTTCAAAATAATTAGATGGAAATGTTCCTCCTATGAAACTTTACTGGAATTGCTTTAGTGGTTCTGCTAGGCTGAACAAAACGGCCATCAGAGCCAAAATTGCTAAAATGGCTGAACAACATAGCCAGAGGTAAAAAAAGCAAAATCTTTGAATGACATCAAGTCCAATGCCCTATTAAAAATAATTTACCAAAAATGTCCCTGTAATGCTGCTAAAATGGTTTCACTGCAATAAAAAGATGGCTTACAAAGCTATAAAAAAAAAAGAAAAAAAATCTTGTTAAGCCAGAGATGTCAACCACTCCGATTTTTTGCACAATCATACTGATTTTCAAGTCTGATTTCCGCATCACGATTTTGGACATAGAAATTCTGGCAAATTACAATTTTAAATCTGTGCCAGATAAAATAAAACAAGGTGCTCCTCCCTGTACTGCGATGTAGAAAAATTATACTTTGATGTAGCAAAATTGAAAACAAGAAATTAAAACTGTCTCTGTATTTTTCTAACAATCTGGGAGCTCGTATTTGACAGTTATCTGGACATAAATGTACTGTAAGCTTTCAGCTCTGCCTATGGGAGGGAGGAATCGGGTACTGTACTGGGAGGTATTGAAATTTGTCTTGTCCTTGCATTTTATAACATAATACAGTATTTATGGTGAAGTATGTGCCATTTCTGAAAATGTCCCCAGATTGCTGAAAAGTGCCTTTCAGATTCCTGATAAGCAGCATATAGGTTTGCACCTCTGTTAAACCAGTGACTCCTTCACTTCCATAAGCTATTGAACATCTTAGATCCAGAAGAGTGATCCAGGGCCATCATGGCCCTCTTGTTTGAAAACAGTAAAATAATAATAATAATAATCGACCTTATTTATAGAGGGTAACACATTTAGTACTAGTACTAATCTTCCATGTGGCCCTCTTTTCCTGGGTAGAAACCAGTACTGAGCCAGTACTTTTCAGAAGCCAGCTGATCAGGATCTATACTGTTTAAAATATCTGCTTCTGAATCCATTGTAATCATTGAAATCATGTAACACAAATGGCTGAAAATGGGGTGAGGAGTGCAGCATATTGATGAAGGTTTAGTAGTTTTGCTGGTTCCAGATGTGTAGCTGATGGCCATATTTTACTATTTTATATTTGGCAGAGTACAGAAGAGATGGGGCCCAACATCCATCTGATATATCCCTTCATGTATATTCATCGCCTCTATAGCGACATGATCAGCAATGTGATGAGCAGGGGCTCCGTCAGTTGGTCGGTATATATGAGAGACGACGATGGAAGTGTTGTGGTTGTAAAATCTGCCCCTAAATTGGAGTTTGTGAATTCCAACAGGGATTTATTTGATACTCTTTTCGATGATGGTAAGCTCAAAACATGATACACTATACAATACTGTTCATTAATATGTCGGCCCCCGCCCATAGGGGCTTGAAGAAATATATGGGCTGCATGATGCTTTGATGCTTCCACGCAGAGCTGAATCCGGCCCGTACACTAGAACTGGTAAACCGCTTAGAGGATCTAAGCCTGTCTAGGAACCGCGGTGCGAGGCGGACCGTCCGTGCTAATAAACCCTATTGGTTTCATTGGGCGACATGGCTTGAGATGTCATTTCATCTCAATGTCGGGTAGAAGTCCCACAAAATTGGAAGCAACATCTCCAAAATGACCTTTACAGTGTTGACGGGGACGTTAAATCTCAAATCAACCAACCATCATTAATATGTACCCAGAAAATGTTCTGTTTATTTTGTATAGGAGTTAGCAAGTATTTTTCCTGTGTCAAGTGCATATTGTGTACAGGCAGAAGCCTCTGTGGTGTCGTGGTTAAGCTGCTTGCCTCATAAATCAGGGGTCATGACGGGTGTCTCCAGACTTTGGATGAGTCTGTAAACCGAGGTTCCATCTCCATATCACCTTAGTTGTTGGTGAGACAAAAGACTCACATATGCATACATGCATGCACGCAGGCACGATTGCCCCCGCCCCTCAGGGCTTGGAAAAATAGATCGGGCTGCATGATTCTTCCATGCAGAGCTGAATCTGATCACACACCAGTACTGGTAAACTGCTTAGAAGGGCTAAGCCTGTCCAGGTAAAGTGGTTAGAGTCAGATCTTCCATTGCATATAAGCCTTCTGGTTTCATTGGGCGGTGGTTCTTGTGATGTCATTTCACTGTGTCGGGTAAAAGTCTCACAAAATTGGAAGCAACATCTCCAAAATGACCTAAATAGTGTTGATGGGGACCTACTTTCAAACTTTTCCATTTGGAAAAGAAATACTTGCAGCCATCTGCCATGCAATCTACACTAAAGAACATAAAATTAATGTCTACAGACTCACTATAAGTGTGTAAATCTTATGATTGATGTACATTTTTCTGCAGCCAGTGAAGACCCTGATCAAATTCCTTGGTCTGGGACATAGATCAGTGCTTGCACTGTTGCCTGTGTCATAAATGGGTCAAAGCTTTATCGTTGTAACAATAATAGAAAAATGATAAAATAATTTTAATAGAATATTCATTTCAGAAAATGATACCGCAAAAGGCTAAAATTTCTGCATTTTGCATTAGTGTCAGTGTTGGTCATGTATGTCAGTTAATCCACTTTTTAGCTCACCTGTCACGTAGTGACAAGGTGAGCTTTTGGGATCACTTTTTGTCCGTCGTGCGTGCGTGCGTGCGTGCGTGCGTCCGTCCGTAAACTTTTCTTCAATCGACATCTCCTCCTAAACCACTGATCGTATTTTGACCAAACTTCACAGGAATCATCCTTAGGTGGTCCCCTTTCAAAGTTGTTCAAATGGTTCCAGTCCGTTGCACATATAGGTCACAGTAGCCAAAAATAGATTTTTTTCACCGCAAACTTACAAAATCTTTTTCTCTGAAACCGCAAGGCCTAGGTCTTTGATATTTGGTACGAAGCTTCATCTAGTGGACCCCTACCAAGATTGTTCAAATTATAGTGCTGGGGCCAAAAATGCCCCCGCACGGGGGCCCTTTGGTTTTACATGGGCTTATATAGGGAAAATCTTTAAAAATCTTCTTCTCTGAAACCGCAAGGCCCAGGTCTTTGATATTTGGTATGAAGCTTCATCTAGTGGACCCCTACCAAGATTGTTCAAATTATAGTGCTGGAGCTAAAAATGCCCCCGCACGGGGGCCCTTTGGTTTTACATGGGCTTATATAGGGAAAATCTTGAAAAATCTTCTTCTCTGAAACCACAGGGCCCAGGTCTTTGATATTTGGTATGAAGCTTCATCTAGTGGACCCCTACCAAGATTGTTCAAATTATAGTGCTGGATCTAAAAATGCCCCTGCACAGGGGCCCTTTGGTTTTACATGGGCTTATATAGGGAAAATCTTGAAAAATCTTCTTCTCTGAAACCGCAAGGCCCAGGTCTTTGATATTTGGTATGAAGCTTCATCTAGTGAACCCCTACCAAGATTGTTCAAATTATAGTGCTGGGGCCAAAAATGCTCCCGCACGGGGGCCCTTTGGTTTTACATGGGCTTATATAGGGAAAATCTTGAAAAATCTTCTTCTCTGAAACCGCAAGGCCCAGGTCTTTGATATTTGGTATGAAGATTTATCTATCGGACCCCTACCAAGATTGTTCAAATTATAGTGCTTGGGCCAAAAATGCCTCTGCACCAGGGCCCTTTGGTTTTACATAGGCTTATATAGGGAAAATCTTGAAAAATCTTCTTCTCTGAAACCGCAAGGCCCAGGTCTTTGATATTTGGTATGAAGCTTCATCTTGTGGACCTCTACCAAGATTGTTCAAATTATAGCCCTGGGGCCAAAAATGCCCCCGCTCCGGGGCCCTTTGGTTTTACATAGGCTTATATAGAGCAAATCTTTAAAAATCTTCTTCTCTGAAACCGCAAGGCCCAGGTCTTTGATATTTGGTATGAAGCTTCATCTAGTGGACCCCAACCAAGATTGTTCAAATTATAGTGCTGGAGCTAAAAATGCCCCCCAAACGGGGGCCCTTTGGTTTTACATAGGCTTATATAGGGAAAATCTTTGAAAAATCTTCTTCTCTGAAACCGCAAGGCCAGGTCTTTGATATTTGGTATGAAGCTTCATCTTGTGGACCTCTACCAAGATTGTTCAAATTATAGCCCTGGGGCCAAAAATGCCCCCGCTCCGGGGCCCTTTGGTTTTACATAACGTATATAGGGAAAATCTTGAAAAATCTTCTTTGAAACCACAAGGCTTAGGTCTTCGATATTTGTTATGAAGCTTCAGCTAGTGGACCTCTATGAAGATTGTTCAAATTATAGCCCTGAGACCAAACATGCCTCCGCCATGTGGCCTTTGGTTTTACATGGACTTATATAGGGAAAATCTTTAAAAATCATCTTCTCTGAAACACAAAGCTTAGGTCTTTGATATTTGTTATGAAGCTTCAGCTAGTGGACCTCTACCAAGATTGTTCAAATTATAGCCCTGGGGCCAAAAAATGCCCCTGCTCCGGGGCCCTTTGGTTTAACATAGACTTATATAGGGAAAATCTTGTTTTACATAGACTTCTATATGCAGGGTAAACCTTTAAAATCTTCTTCTCTGAAACCAGAAAGCCCAGGTCTTTCATATTCGATATGAAGCTTCATCTTGTGGACCTCTACCAAGATTGTTCAAATTATAGCCCTCGGGCCAAAATTGACCCTGCCCGGGGCCCACTTGTTATACATTGGATCAGGTGAGCGAACCAGGGCCCTCTGGGCCCTCTTGTTAATAGTTTGATATTTAGGGGTATCCCCAATGTGCTTCTAACGCCCGGTTACCTTAAAAACCAAATCAATCAATCTGATTGATACTGACGTTCTCTCATATTCTGTTCTGCCAGTCTCGTGGCTCTCTCCCTTCCGCTGATTCAAGAAAGACAGTTGCGCAATACGGCCCCCGCCCATAGGGCTTGAAGAAATATATGGGCTGCATGATGCTTCCACGCAGAGCTGAATCCGCCCGCACACTAGTACTGGTAAACCGCTTAGAGGATCTAAGCCTGTCCAGGAACTGCGGTGCGAGGCGGACCATCCATGCTAATAAACCTATTGGTTTCATTGGGCGACAGGGCTTGAGATGTCATTTCATCTCAATGTCGGGTAAAAGTCCCACAGATTTGGAAGCAACGTCTCCATAATGACCTTTACAGTGTTGATGGCGACGTTAAACCTCAAATCAAACCAAAAACAGTTGCCAAATTCTGGTGGAAAAATGTACACTGTACTAGTTAGTCACTTATGTATAAGCCTGCCCAGGAAAAGTTGGGTTTGGACAACTGACCAGCTTGATGTAACCTAGTAGACTGAGCCATTAACCCAGTGCATGTGGGAAACCCCTAAATGGGTACCTTGGCAAACAGTGCAGGCCCAGATCAGATGCCGCAGCATGCAGCATCTAATCACGGCCTGCACTACAGGTATCTGCTAACCGAATTTTCTTTCAAAAATAGAATAAAAATGAAAAAAATAGGCCTGACACCCGCTATATGACAGCTTGACTTGTTCAACGTCTAGTAATGGAAGAGTCCACTAGTATACGAGTACAATGGGTTAAACTCATCTGAATTGTGTTGTGTTGCATTTTGTTTGATAATACAGTGAATCTTCGATAACTCAAAATACATATGGCTCGTTGACCACGGCTAATTTGAAGCATTCTTGATTTCCTGGAGAAGTCACCAGATCCATATATTTAGGATGGTTTGTATAGTTCTTTCTGATTTTATCATGATAAGGTATGTTGTGTGTACTCATTAGAATCGCCTCAATGAAGTGATTCTAATTTGTTCTCATAGCATTCCTTTATTTTATAGAAGATCAAATAGATGTGTCTAAGGTATCCCTATTATGCATCATGGTTAACCCTCAGTAGTTTGAACTACCTTAACTAAACAATAAAAAAAAAATGGCAGATTTTTCCTCCATTTTTCAAAAGGAGACAATTTTGGGGACTTCATGTTTGCTTTTCTGTAAGCTCTGTCCCACTGAAAAGGGGGTCTACCCTTAAAGGAAAGAATTTGCTCCTCAGGAGCAAATTCTTTCCTTCAAGAGTTGACTCTATTTACATGGGAGACAAACATACTTTTGCAGAGTTGCCTCCCCTGAAGGTGTATCCATTCCCCTTACCTCAAACAAATTGATATGGTCCTTAAGGTATCCGGGCTTTTGAAATTCAAGTGCCGGCCTCAGTGGCTCAGTCGGATGCGCGTCTGACTGGTGATCAGGAGGACGCAGGTTCGACTCCCCCGGGGTCGGCAACATTCTTTCGTGGAGATTGATCATGAAATCTTTTCTACGGTCATTCTCTCCCTTCCGCTGATTCAAGAAGGGCAGCTGCAGTTTCTGGCGAAAGAATGTGAACTGTACTGG